>CM060343.1:1584316-1592666 GCA_030674155.1 Stramonita haemastoma
TCATGCAATGATAAAAACTGCCTCTGATTCAGTGGCCCCCGTTGCTCTGGTCTCATGGTGACCTTCAAAGTCGGTTTACCCATACACTTCTGTGTTTGTGGTGAGTTTGTGTTAAAGCCTTTGATATTGGAGGTTTGCGGGGGGAAGGTCGTTGGAGAGACGTTTGGTGGTAGCCACCTCAGGTGCGTGACTCACTCAATCTGGCTCCGCGACTGAGCTAATACCGTCGTTAGTAGGGGGCTTAGTAGGTGGTGTCCTGCGTATGTTAGCTCAGAACAGGCATCACTGAACACCACCAAAGTGACTCAGCAGAAGTGCAGGGCCCCTCTGGCTGGTGGCCCCACAGCGGCCTAATATTGATGGGCTCCCTGTGGACTTCCGACCCTGAGGATGAGACAAAGCGAACCTGGGTATGGCTGTGGCGGGGATATTGAAATGAGCGGTGTGGGAACAGCGGGACGAGAACGTCACAGAGGACGAGGAAGCAAAACAACAAAACAAAACCAGTAACAGAAAATGAAGAAGACAGAACAGAGATGGAAGAATGAAATAACTAGTAACAGAAAATGAAGAAGACAGAACAGAGATGGAAGAATGAAATCAACAGAGACAGAAAATGAGAAAGACAGAACAGAGATGGAAAAGTGAAATCACCAGTAGCAGAAAATGAAGAAGACAGAACAGAGATGGAAAAGTGAAATCACCAGTACAGAAAGAAAAGCAGAACAGAGATGGAAAAATGAACACAGAACAGAAATGAAAGACGAACAGAGATGGAAAATGAAATCACCAGAAACAGAAAATGAAGAAGACAGAACAGAGATGGAAGAATGAAATAACCAGTAACAGAAAATGAAGATGACAGAACAGAGATGGAAGAATGAAATCACCAGAAACGAACTCAACACGGACAGAGATGGGAATTAACAAAGAGCAAAAATCAAAGATTACAAAAATAGTTATGATCAGGAATAATTCAGAGGAAATCTTTCTTACTAAAATGTCATTGATCCACAAACTCAGACAAGTATTCCATGCATTCAATATGGCTACATTAATGTTGTGAACTGTCAGCCCCTAGTGGGGCGCATTAAATTAAGAAACCCCCTTCCTGCCTGTCACACTCTAATGGGGACCACACAAAACGAACACAAAATTATTATTTATAAACGTTGACCATACAATAATGCATCATTCACTCCAAATGAAAACAAAATTTAATCACAATCTACTAGAAACTCGGCGTGCAAGGCCAATAATAAAAATGACCACAAATTATTCAAATACTTTCACAACACCACCCCAAGTCAAAACCTCTGTGTCAGCATCAACACAGCACAATGTTCAAGCCTCTGCATCAATCCACAAAGCTAAATGCTCTAGATAAGACCTCTGGGTTTGATCCCCTAACTTATACGGACATCACATAATACTGGTGCACCCAGGAACATGATTCATATACTCTCAACCACACATGAAGGGGAAAAAAATAAGATTAAAAACAACACTGAAAACAGGTTCAGAAGAAATAGCACCAATCTGGTGAGAAGGCCATACCAGACTTGTGCACATCACTTAGAATCTGTAGTGGAACCAAACCACATAATTATGCTTATGGGAAAACCAAAGAAAGACCAAATCGCATATGGTGATATCACTCTTCATGCCAAAAAAACCCCAACACATAATTATGTTCCCGCACATAGTTTTTTAATCTCTATAAACAACCAAAGCAAATGAAGCAATGATGATACCAAGTAGTAATAGTCGGCATCCGTCAGTCTCGGAACTATGGAGTTATGCTCTAGGTTCTGGAGTGTAAAGCCTGGGTAAGTAAGTATGAAGGGCAAGTGTTATACATTCAGCAGACATGTCCCCCCCCTCCTCCACGTCGCTGGAATGGTCGATTGGAAAGGCAATTGCTGATAGGCATGGTTCCAATACCGTCGCAGGAGCCACCAGAACGTTGCCATATACATCCATAAACTACAATGGGGATTCTAATTTCCCCGATTTTCCTCAGGGATGGTGTCTAAATATGACACTTGTGTGCATACTGTTTTTTTATATTGTTGTCATCCGCTTCTACCAGCACACAGTGGCCTGCTCGTCCAAAAGGCAGAATAGGTTTTTACGGTGTGTGCAGAGGTCACTGATAAACACTACAGAGGTCACGGCAGGAAGGTGGCAGGGTGGTTAAGACGTTCGCCTACCAATATGTAAACCGTGAGTTTCTGAGTTCGTACCCAGCCTCGCCCTTTCTTCCCAGTTTGACAAAAAAATCGAACTGAATGTCAAAGTCATTCGGATGAGACTCGAAACCGAGGCCCCATGTGCGAATGCACGCAAAACATCTTGCGCACACGTTAAAATCCCGTTCCACCTTTCGGAAGAGTAGGCCATCGTGTGCCGGTAGGAGCGGATGACAAAATTATAACAAACCAGCATGCACACGTGTCGTGTTTAGACACCATCCCTGAGGAAAATTCGGGGAGTTGGAGTCCCAGAGCGGCTCAGGGCTGTAGGTATATGGCAACGTTCTGGTGGCTCCTGCGACGGTACTGGAACCATTCGTATCGGTCATTGCCTTTCCAATGGATCATTCCAGTGCTGTGGAGAGGGGGGATCTGCTGCATGGGTAACAGCTTGCCCTCCATACATACTTGCCCAGGCTTTGCGCTTTAACGACTAGAGCGCAACTCCATAATCTTCCGAGACTGGTGGGTGCCTACTACTACTACAGAGGTCATTGATGGACACTACAGAGGTCATTGATAAACACTACAGAAGTCATTGATAAAAACTACAGATGTAACTGATTAACACTATAGAGGTCATTGAGAAACACTACAGATATCACTGATAAACACTACAGAGGTCACTGATAACACTATATATGTCACTGATAAACACTACAGAGGTCACTGATAAACACTACAGAGGTCACTGATAAACACTACAGAGGTCACCGACAGCCAACAGCTCATCAAGATGACTGATTGCAGGCAGGGGCTGACCCAGAGGCACAGTGGATCCCATTTATCAAGGAGCACTACCCCCACCTTCTGAAAATAACCTACTTCTTCCCCCCTATCCACTTCAACCGAACCCCCCATGTTGTGGGCAACATCGCTGGACTGCCTGTCCACGTTAGAGATAACCCTAACCCCAATCCACGTCGCCGTCGCCAACAACCAGGAAACCTTCAAGAATGGGAGCCAGCGAGTGTGGGTGTGCCCATCGCCCAGGGCAGTCAGGATGTCCATGTACCAGCCAGTGACCAGCAGGATGACCGTGCTCAACAGCGCTGTCTCACTGCTCTATTCAACATTCTAAATCAAGTAATGATGGTGATTTCAAGTCTGAAATTCCGACAATACCTCAACCCCCTCCATGCTGCTGCCTCCCAGCTGCCCTCCATTCAACCTCTTTCCAAAGAGATAAAGGACGGGGAATGTGACATTATCATCATTCATCGCCACTACGGGTTGCTGGTAGGAGAAATAAAGTCTGTTGGGGCCAGCAGCTACTTCCAAAACCAGACCCCAGCAGAGCAGACCTTGGAGATCAAAAGCAAAGTAGAGAGAGCCCTGAAACAAGTGCAGAACCAGGAGAAAGCGCTGAGACACCTGCTGAGTGACCTGCCTCCTGTCACCATCCGCAAGGCATTGATGCTACCCAACATCACGTCACGCCAGCTGCGAGAGGCTCTTGACAGTGATGCATCACTGCTCCAGGTGAGTGAGTTTCACTGTTAAGTTAACGTCATTACTGATAGGTAAATGTGTCACACTGTTAAGTTGACATCACAGCTGATAGGTAAATGTGTCACACTGTTGAGTTGTCGTCATTACTGATAGGTAAATGTGTCACACTGCTTGGTTGATGTCATTACTGATAGGTAAATGTATCACACTGTTGAGGTGACGTCATTACTGATATGTAAATGATTTGCACTGTTGAGATGACGTCATTACGGATAGGTAAAGAATCACACTGTTGAGGTGACGTCATTGCTGATATGTAAATGATTTGCACTGTTGAGATGACGTCATTACTGATATGTAAATGAATCACAGGGCTGGTTAAACTCACTTACACTGTTTTTCCTCAGATTCATGTGCATCTAGGAATGAATAACAAAATTTACACAACTGCATGTACACGAGGACTTGGGGTAAAAAAGCAGATGAGGGCTTACTTATCGATGTGGCAGTAATCTACACCTTGCCATTTCTCCCTCTGTCATTGTAGTTGTTTTGCAAGAGATCTTGATCTTTTACTTTTTTTCAATCCTTTACTTCCAGAATAATGGAATCAGAAGTTCTGCGATTTTTTTTACATCCAGTCCCTGTTTGCATGAAATTTAGAAAATTTTGTCATTAACACAAAAATAAGAACCTACTCTTGCTAAAGATGGAACCTGTTTTTAGGTGTGCCAGAGAAGTTCTGTGTACACACAGGGCCTCAGTGTATAGTCCCATTTGAAGGACTTTTCTGGGGAGTAGAGTCAGCCTTGAAATAAACTCCAGAGGTCAGATTCTCTTGAAGGGGTGTTGCGGTGGTGGCTCAAACCTGGCCATCAAATCACCAGGGCAACGCTCACCGCTTTAACCACCAAGCCTTGTGTGAGTGGTGATGAAGGCGAAGAAGGGGAGGGGTTACCAGGTTATAGCTAAAGGCTGGTGATGAAGTCCCAGTGTTACTTCAGTGTTGACTCTGTTGCTTGTTGGACTTAGATACCGTGTGATGGGAGGCGTGTTGCAGGACAATGAGAATCACTTCCATTTCTAATGCTTAAGGATGTAGTGTTTACAGCCAGGTCCATGTATTTCCAAAACATTTATATGACCAGGCACGTCGTAGTATGTTCTCTTTGTTAAAAAAATGTAGAAGACTCTTTCTTCCTATTGATATTCAGATAGAGCTATTTAACAGAGTGGTCGTCCCAGTTTTGCTCTATGGGTGTGAAATTTGGACACCATCAATGTGTGAATTAGCTTCTAAATTACAGCTTAAGTTCTTTAAAATAATACTTAAACTTGGAAAATCTACTCCAAGTAAAATGATTTATGGAGAATTGGGTCAGTTTCCTGTGGAAATAACAGCAAAAGTAAGGATGCTATGTTACTGGTTTAAGCTAGTGGATGCAGGAAGCGAGTCCAAGTTTTCAAATATTGTATACAGACTTTTACATGATATGTATATGGCTAATTCCCACAAATCACCTTATTTAGTTACTGTAGAACGTACATTAAACGAAATTGGATTAAGTGGTATATGGCAGAATCAGTTTGATCTCCGAGTATCATCAGAATGGTTTAAAGCCAAAGTTACACGTAGTTTGCAAGATCAGTATTTACAGCAATGGTATTCTCATGTGGACAATGACGACATCTTCCTCAATTATAGACTATTTAAAAAGTGTTTCTGCTTTGAACATTACTTATCCATTCTTCCTCGTACCTCATTACTAACTTTTATTCATTTTCGAACGTTAAATCATAGACTTCCCATCCAAACAGGCAGAATAAGTAGTATTCCCAGAGCAGAGAGAGTCTGTGATAAATGTGAAGATAGCGAGTTAGGAGATGAGTTTCATTGCTTGTTCAAATGTAAATTTTTTGTGCAGTTAAGAAACAAATTTATCCCAAAATATTATCATAAAAATCCAAACGTTATCAAGTTCCATGAACTGTTTAGCTCTAGGAGGAAATCTTTGCTTATTAAAGTTACACAGTTTCTGAAAGAAATAATGAAAAAAACACTAATTTGATATTTCTTCATAAATGATGCTAGTGCATGTATTGTGAATACTCTTTCTTTTTTCTTTTTCTTTTTTATGCCATCCATTGTGTTAGGATTTTTGTTGTGAGTATTTTTCACACGCCCATATCTGCAAACATTGGTTTTGTCAAATTTCATGTACCCCTTGGGGGGTTTTCTTGAAATAAAATTTTGAATTTGAATTTGAATTTGAATTGAATTTTGTAATGCGCTTTGAACGTTTTTGACTAGTGAAAATTCGAAAACAAAACAATTATCATCACTTAATTACAACATGTTAAAAAAATAGTTAAAGTCTGTCCCGAGCCTAAGGCTCATCAGGGCAGTGCTTATCCCATTTTCTGTGGCGTTAAGCGACTGAGAGTCATAGACTCCCCCCTGCATAGGACGCCAGTCTATCGCAGGGTTAACCCCCAACACAACGAGAGTATTACAACATGAATATGTCATTATTATTATCATCATAGTGTCATTATGACACAATGTAAACAGTATTAAGACACTATTCCTGTAGCATCTTCTTTTAGATGGAATCATGGATATCCACAGGGAATGCTAAGGTCAGCTGTCAGTTCCCTCATGACACAGTGTCCACAGTGTGAATGATGAAAACTGTCAGCCAGTGCCAGCACTGACAGCGTCTTGCCCCAAAGTGATGGATGTCATATCATGTCATGTCATGTAATGTCATGTTATGTCAGTGACTGTGATGTGCAGAAACTGTGTCAGGGGCTATCCTTACCTCAGGACGTCAAAGAGGCAGTTCGTCACTGCCTGTGTAAGGAAGACGTGGAAAACCCCAACGACTGGTGGCGGAGATTGCAGACAGGTGGACATGATCCCTGTATGGATGATCACCTGTATACAAGGCTTGTTGCCAGGTAAGATGATACTTGTAGAAACTGTCATCATCATGTCTTTATCATCACCTAGTGACACTGTCATCATGTCTTTACCATCACCTGGTGACACTGTCATCATGTCTTTACCATTACCTGATGACACTGTCATCATCATGTCTTTACCATTACCTGGTGACACTGTCATCATGTCTTTACCATTACCTGGTGACACTGTCATCATGTCTTTACTGTCACCTGGTGACACTGTCATCATGTCTTTACCATCACCTGGTGACGCTGTCATCATGTCTTTACTGTCACTGGTGACACTGTCATCATGTCTTTACTGTCACCTGGTGACACTGTCATCATGTCTTTACTGTCACCTGGTGACACTGTCATCGTGTCTTTACTGTCACTGGTGACACTGTCATCATGTCTTTACTGTCACGTGGTGACACTGTCATCATGTCTTTACCATCACCTGGTGACATTGTCATCATGTCTTTACTGTCACTGGTGACACTGTCAACATGTCTTTACTGTCACTGGTGACACTGTCATCATGTCTACCATCACCTGGTGACACTGTCATCATGTCTTTACCATCACCTGGTGACACTGTCATCATGTCTTTACCATCACCTGGTGACACTGTCATCATGTCTTTACCATCACCTGGTGACACTGTCATCAAGTCTTCACCATCACCTGGTGATCAAGGGAGATGATATATATATATATGTCATTGTGACCTATGAATCATAGAAACCAAACTGTAAAAACGACAGGATTCATCCAGTGGTGAATTCATGCCAGAGTCTTCATGACTGCAGAGTGGAGACAACTCAGCCCCTGGGAATAGTTCAGCCTGACAGTCCTTTGCGTGTGTCAGTAAAATTATCATGAAGTATATACACTGAGTGCTTTCATTTTTTCTTTGGAACTTTTCCAGTTTGTTAGGTTAATGATATTGGCCTATAACTACTAATTGAAGATCTTGGCTCACCCTGTTTTGGAACTGGTATTACGACTGACCTTTTCCATATAATAGGGAGCGGAGAGCTCCATTTAACCAACATTTTTGGTAAAACGAATGAAGTAATTCCTTCCAACTCAAAGGCTTTATTTTATTTTTAACATTTTATTCTTTTATATTGAGGATAATGGGATAAGCACTCTGTGCTTTTTTACATGACAGTTCCCGTGTGCATGCAGTTTTGTAAATGTCTTCTGTTCCCGCTGGCACACGATGGCCTAATCTTACGAAAAGCGGAACAGGATTTAACGTGTGCGCAAGATGTTCTGCGTGCACTCACACACGGGGCCTCGGTTTACAGTCTCATCCGAAGAACTTTTGGGGAGAGTGGAGTCAGCACTGATGTTAACTCCAGGAGAAAAATCTCCTCGACCGGGAATCGAACCCGGGTCGTCAAATTGAGAGCGCAATGTTCTGTGTCATTGAAAATCTGAACTGGGGAATTGACACTTGACCTATTATTCTCAGAAGACACCTTCATAAATGCTTCAGCGTTATCCAGTGAAGAAGGTACATGATTTTTTGTCAGTTTTTATGGGATAGGTTGGTTATCTTTATCCATGGTTTCATTTCTGATCTTTTTCCATACTTTATCGATATGTTTCATATGTGCAAACTTTGTTTCAGATCTGTCTTTGTGCCATTTTCAAGTGCAGCCTTTTTTTCTTCTTTTTTTTTAGTA
>CM060343.1:1592766-1597766 GCA_030674155.1 Stramonita haemastoma
TTTCACAGCTGTTTTGCTATCATCTGTGGTGAGAGAGCACAACACTGTGGAGAACCAGCACAGGTACATCTAACCATGAAGAAGTTTTGGTGGTGAACACAGCTGTGGTCTGTTGATTATAAAATCAATCAGCCAATAAACAAATTAAGTGTCTGCCTGTGTCAAAGTTTGATAGTACTTTGTTTACAAAAAAACGAGACTGCATTGTATTGGAAGCAGGACTAAGCTAAACATATTCTGATTCCAGAGTCATGTGTTTCTGAGTGACTGTACAACTTGTTAAAAATGTACAGTTTGGCATCTTCAACACTTCTTCCAGTTCTATGTACAAATTGCAGTGGGTTAAGGTCTCTGTAATGAAGAGAGTGACAGATTTTTTACAGCGTTTTCTAATGTTTTCATCACAACAGCTGTGAGAGCTGCAGATCTACAATCATCACACTGATCAGATTAGGTTTCTTTGGAAGAAGTATAACATTTGATTGTTCCAAATAACTGGTATCTGGCAAGTGTCCAGTGAGGGCTGGAACAGGTGCTGAAAGATGCTGGTAAGTTCAGTGGCACAGAACTTAAGGGTTCTACCACATACATTAATATGCCATTGCTATACAAACATTAGTAGTTGTCTCTATAGCATGAAGGCAAGAACAGACAGACAGACAGACAGACAGACAGACAGACAGACACACACACACACACACACACACATTGGCAAAAACATACATACATACATACATACATACATACAATACATACATACATACATACTACATACATACATACATACATACATACATACATACATACATACATACATACATACATACATACATACATACATACAGACAGACAGACAGACAGACAGACAGACAGACAGACAGACAGACAGACAGACACATACACACACACACACAAACACAAACAGCAGTCATTGCTAACATCCTTGTCTTCCCCATGCCTGACACAGACTGCAGTACAGAACATGGCCAACCTACCTGTGCTCCTTCCCCTTCCTTCCCTTCTCCTTCCTCCCCTTCTCTGCTTTACGAAAAAGTTTCCCATGTTGCACACCCTGCCTCAAAATGTCTTCACTTCACACAGCAGACGTGGTCCCTGTCCACTTCACACAGCAGACATGGTCACTGTTCACTTCACACAGCAGACATGGTCAGTGTTCACTTCTTCACTTCACACAGCAGACATGGTCAGTGTTCACTTCACACAGCAGACATGGTCAGTGTTTGCTTCTTTACTTCACACAGCAGACATGGTCACTGTCCACTTCACACAGCAGACATGGTCACTGTTCACTTCACACAGCAGACATGGTCACTGTTCACTTCACACAGCAGACATGGTCACTGTTCACTTCTTCACTTCACACAGCAGACATGGTCACTGTTCACTTCACACAGCAGACATGGTCAGTGTTCACTTCACACAGCAGACATGGTCAGTGTTTGCTTCTTTACTTCACACAGCAGACATGGTCACTGTTCACTTCACACAGCAGACATGGTCACTGTTCACTTCTTCACTTCACACAGCAACATGGTCACTGTTCACTTCACACAGCAGACATGGTCAGTGTTCACTTCACACAGCAGACATGGTCAGTGTTTGCTTCTTTACTTCACACAGCAGACATGGTCACTGTCCACTTCACACAGCAGACATGGTCACTGTCCACTTCACACAGCAGACATGGTCACTGTTCACTTCTTCACTTCACACAGCAGACATGGTCACTGTTCACTTCACACAGCAGAGATGGTCACTGTCCACTTCTTCACATCACACAGCAGACATGGTCACTGTCCACTTCACACAGCAGATATGGTCACTGTTCACTTCACACAACAGACATGTCACTGTTCACTTCTTCACTTCACACAGCAGACATGGTCACTGTTCTTTTCACACAGCAGACATGGTCAGTGCATAGTTCTCTGTATGCCCCATTCTGTGTCAATGATCAGACACACTGACAGCTCTCTCTTCACTTGCCCCTATTTTTATCCACTATCTGCAAGGTGAAGACACGCCCCCTGCATACATACTGCAGCACACTCTGGCTGTTCATTGGAGGTCACTAAGCACCTGACCTCTTTCTGCATAGTGATAGGGAAAGGGGTGTGTGTGTGTGTGTGTGTGTGTGTGTGTGTGTGTGTGTGTGTGTGTGTGTGTGTGTGTGTGTGTGTGTGTGTGTGTGTGTGTGTGTGTGGTGTGTGTGTGTGTGATATGAAGTTTGCAGGCTTGCATTCTTCTGCTTGGTAAGTCTAGCACCCTTGCTTTCAAATACTGTACAATATTTAGGGTGGCTCTCCCTTCCACCTCTCCCCTCCTCCTCTCGCCTCCTCCTCTCCCCTCCTCCTCTCCCCTCCTGCTCTCCCACTTCTCC
Organism: Stramonita haemastoma; assembly: GCA_030674155.1. NCBI lineage: Eukaryota > Metazoa > Mollusca > Gastropoda > Neogastropoda > Muricidae > Stramonita > Stramonita haemastoma. The sequence goes on from CM060343.1 coordinate 1,595,168, forward strand.
TCTCTAAGTTCATCTGTGCTGTGCCAGAGCTAACTTTGTGGTCAGGGTTCTTTTTTGGTCAGTTGTGGGCAGAAGGGGAAGAGGTAAACAATACAAAAGATTTCTCCACATGAGTCCACACACCACATAGCATGCACCACACAGCACTGCAACACACAGCACTACACCACACAGCACAGGACATCACAGCACTGCACCACACAGCACTGCACCACACAGCACTACACCACACAGCATACACCACACAGCACTGCACCACACAGCACTGCACCACAAGCAAGGACATCACAGCACTGCACACACAGCACTGCACCACACAGCACTACACCACACAACACTACACCACACAGCACTACACCACACAGCACTACACCACACAGCACAGGACATCACAGCACTACACACACAGCACTACACCACACAGCACTACACCACACAGCACTACACCACACAGCACTACACCACACAGCACTACACCACACAGCACTACACCACACAGCACTACACCACACAGCACTACACCACACAGCACTACACCACACAGCACTACACCACACAGCACTACACAACACAGCACTACACCACACAACACTACACCACACAGCACTACACCACACAGCACAGGACATCACAGCACTGCACACACACACACCTACACCACACAGTACAGGACATCACAGCACTACACCACACAGCACTACCCCACACAGCACTACACCACACAACACTACACCACACAGCACTACACCACACAGCACTACACCACACAGCACTGCACCACACAGCACTGCACCACACAGCACAGGACATCACAGCACTGTACAACACAACACTGAATAACACATCACTGGACATCACAGCACTGTGCAACACAACACTGAATAACACATTACTGGACATCACAGCACTGTGCAACACACACTGAATAACACATTACTGGACATCACAGCACTGTGCAACACAGCACTGAATAACACATTACTGGACATCACAGCACTGTACAACACCACACTGAATAACACATTACTGGACATCACAGTACTGTACAACACCACACTGAATAACACATTACTGTACATCACAGCACTGTGCAACACAACACTGAATAACGCATTACTGGACATCACAGCACTGTACAACACAACACTGAATAACACATTATGACATACAGCACGACACACCGCACTGTACACATTAGGACATCACAGCACTGTACAACACCACACTGAATAAACATTACTGTACATCACAGCACTGTCAGTGCACTGATAACCATTACTGGAATAGCACTGTACAATGTAATTATGGCATCACGACTGTAACATGATAATGTGGCATACAGACTGTACAACACGCACTGAATAACACATTACTGGACATCACAGCACTTACAAAACACTGTACACATTATGGCATCACAGCACTGTACACACAGCACTGAATAACACATTACTGGACATCACAGCACTGTACAACACACACTGAATAACCATTACTGGACATCACAGCACTGTACAACCACACTGAATAACACATTACTGGACATCACAGCACTGTACAACAACACTGAATAACAATTACTGGACATCACAGCACTGTACAACACAGCACTGAATAACACATTACTGGACATCACAGCACTGAAACAGCAAAACCATACGGACATCACAGCACTGTACAACCAACAATACACATCTGGACATCACAGCACTGTACAACACACACTGATAACACATTACTGGACATCACAGCACTGTACAACACACAACTGAATAACACATTACTGGACATCACAGCACTGTACAACACACACTGAATAACACATTACTGGACATCACAGCACTGTACAACACAACAGCACTGGAATACACTGAACACCACAATTACTGGACATCACAGCACTGTACAACACACACTGAATAACACATTACTGGACATCACAGCACTGTACAACACAACACTGATAACACATTCACTGACATCACAGCACTGTACAACACAACACGAATAACACATTACTGACATCACAGCACTGTACAACACCACTGAATAACACATTACTGGACATCACAGACACTACACAACACGACATAACACATTACTGACATCACAGCACTGTACAACCACAACACTGACAACACATACTGGACACACAGCACTGTACACACAACACTGAATAACACATACTGGACATCACAGCACTGTACAACACACACTGAATAACACATTATGGACATCACAGCACTGACAACACAGCACTGAATAACACATTACTGACTCACAGCACTGCAACACAACACTGAATAACACATTACTGGACATCACAGCACTGTACAACACACACTGATACACACATTACTGGACATCACAGCACTGTACAACACAACACTGAATAACCATTACTGGACATCACAGCATGTACAACACAACACTGAATAACACATTACGACACACACAGCACTGTACACACACAGACACAGCACTGAATAACACATTACTGACATCACAGCACTGTACAACACCACACAGAATACACACATTACTGACATCACAGCACTGTACAACACAGCACTGAATAACACATTACTGGACATCACAG
>CM060343.1:1605266-1615266 GCA_030674155.1 Stramonita haemastoma
CTCTGTCTGTGAGTCTTTCTTCTGTCACTGGTGAGTCATCAAAGTCATAAGGTCTCTCTGACACAACTTCCTCATTCACACTTCTGTCAGGGAAAGGTCTCTCACCTTGGTCTTTATACCTGTAGAAGTCTTGTGGCCGGTGGTCTCGTCTCGTGTGCCTGAATGAGTGAGGGTGGCTGTTGTAATGCACCCATGGTTGGAGCTGCATTCTCTCCACTTCTGCTCCTCTTCCTGCATGATCCTGTTCCCCATGACAGTACACCTGATGACGCGACTGATGAAGCCCCTGATGATGATACTGCTGACGTTCCTCCTAACGACCCCCCTGACGTTCCTCCTGACGTTCCTCCTAACGACCCCCCTGACGTTCCTCCTAACGACCCCCCTGACGTTCCTCCTGACGACCCCCCTGACGTTCCTCCTGACGTTCCTCCTAACGACCCCCCTGACGTTCCTCCTAACGACCCCCCTGACGTTCCTCCTGACGTTCATCCTAACGACCCCCCTGACGTTCCTCCTAACGACCCCCCTGACGTTCCTCCTGACGACCCCCCTGACGTTCCTCCTGACGTTCCTCCTGACGTTCCTCCTGACGTTCCTCCTGACGACCCCCCTGACGTTCCTCCTGACGTTCCTCCTGACGTTCCTCCTGACGTTCATCCTGACGACCCCCCTGACGTTCCTCCTGACGTTCCTCCTGACGACCCCCCTGACGTTCCTCCTGACGTTCATCCTGATGGTCCCATTGACGATCCTCCTGACGTTCCTCCTGACGAAGTCGTGGCCATTCCTCTGCCTGTAGAACCTGGCCAGTATCCCATGGTTCCTGCTGCTGGTAGTGGCGGTAGGAATTGTAAGGTGGCTTTAGCAGTGCTTCTTTTATGTAAATATATGCAGTGCATCTGTCTAGATAATACTCAAGTCAGCTGTGGACTATGTATTTGGAATACATTTTTTTTCTTTTGTTTAACCAATTATCAGTGTATTCATCCAGTTATGATGACACGTTTTGTTGAATGTATCCCGTTTTCTTCTTTTAAAATATTGGTTGAACTGCTGTTGGTGGTGATGCTGGTATGTAGGGGTAGGGAGGGGTTTCTTAGCTTTATTCCCTGATCAGGGCAAGGGGCCGATGAAAAAAAAAGTATGTAATACTTACTCTGTAACCCTTGAAAAATAATGATCATTCATTCATTCATTCATTCATTCATTCATTCATTCATTCATTCATTCATTCATTCATTCTCTCTCTCTCTCTCCTCTCTCCTCTCCTCTCTCTCTCCTCTCTCCTCCTCTCTCTCTCTCTCTCTCTCTCTCTCTCTCTCTCTCTCTCTCTCTCTCTCTCTCCTCTCTCATATCTCTCTCTCTCTCTCTCTCTCTCTCTCTCTCTCTCTCTCTCTCTCTCTCTCTCTCTCTCTCTCTCTCTCTCTCTCTCTCTCCTCTCTCTCCTCTCTCCTCTCTCCCCTCTCTCTCTCGAAGTCTGCCAGAAAGCTGATCTTTCCCATGACCTCACAGGCCAGGTTCCATTGATGACAGATGGCTGCCAGCTATTCACTAGCTGAGGGGGCTTTCATTCCAAACCGGATTTTCCAGTCTACACAATTCACAGCATGTCTTCAATGGGGAGTGGAGGGGAGGGGGAAAGGTGGGCATGGGTACAGGGGTGTCTGTGGACTTTGATCCTGAGGAAAATTTTTATTTATGTGTTTGTTGGCGTGTTTGTTGGGGTGTTTGTTCCTTACCAACGTGTAGATACCACGTCAGATGTCTTTGGCCCTTTTGTGTCAATACTCATACTGCTTTTCAAAATTCACTTTTCTTTCTACCCCCCCCCCCCCACTCCCATCCTTCTCTGCCCCTCTCTCCCTCCCTCGATTACCTTGGCAGTTGTACAAGGTGTTGGTGTCAGCAGGACTGGACTTGTATCTGCTGACTGTCCTCCTTTCTCCTCCCTTCTCCTCCCTCCTCTCTTCTCCTCACCCCCACTATCTTTACCTGCTGGCTATGTTGTCACAAACAGGCTGGTAACAGACTAGCTGTCTGTCTGTCTGTCTGTCTGTCTGTCTGTCTCTGTCTCTGTCTCTGTCTGTCTCTGTCTGTCTGTCTGTCTGTCTGTCTGTCTGTCTGTCTGTCTGTCTGTCTGTCTGTCTGTCTGTCTGTCTGTCTGTCCTCTCTCTCTCTCCTCTCTCTCTCTCTCTCTCTCTCTCTCTCTCTCTCTCTCAATCAACAACCAAACAACAGTCAACACTGTCACCACCACCATCAAAAACAACAACCAAACAGACTGACCAACAAACTTCCAACATCCCTGAGGACAATGACTTAAACCCAAATGTATGGACAAAAGTCTCTCTCAAAAAAAGAAAAAAAGACACAAAACTCCAAACACACACTTCTGAAGCACAACAAACTACTACCAACAGCACTCTCACACCACGCCAACAACTAGCAGAACATAGAGTACATTCCAGCACAACTAACCTCATCTTAGGTGACTCAGTAACACGACACATCAAATCTGATATTCTATTCTACAAAGGCAACACTCAAAACATTAATATCTCAGGTCTCACTGTCGATGACCTTATTCATTGGCTCCATCACATTCCCAACAACAAAGAAGTACAGCACATCATTTTTCACACAGGAATCAACACATGCAAACACACAGCTATCACAGAAAGCAAATGGACAAAACTCATCAGAAACATCAAACACGTGTTTCCTAGAGCCAGGCTGCTGGCATCGTCCATCATTCCCCCAATGGGACAGCACCCCCTAAAAAAAACAGTTAACATTTCCAACATATCCCTAGCCAAAGTGTGTGCTGCAGAAAACATCCCACTTGCAGACCACTCTACCATATTTATAACCTCCAGTGGGGCCCCACACAAAGATCTGTATTCTGACCCTCTTCACCCCAGCCCCAAAGGTGCAGACAGGTTAGCATACAGCCTCAAATATACCGACCCCAGACATAAAAGACAGCCACTCCTGACAACACCCACTACATGACCTACTGACGAACATATGACCCATCCACCATCGCTAGTATACAAAGGGTATCCTCCACACCCCAGTGTTCCTGGTTACCCTTTCTCAAAGCAAATGTCTGGATGCCATCCCACCCCCCAACCCCAAAACGACAATGTCTGGGCCAACAGACAATCCCTCAGGCAACTACATCCAGTGACAACCCTGAATTCTCCCTACCACATGCCCCCACCCTACCCAGCAATGCCCTCTACCAGACCTCACCCAGCTCCAGCTTCCCTCGTTAATCTTCCTTACCACCAGCCCAACATAGCATACACCATAGAAACTCTGGTGTGATAAAGTCACAATCTACCAACACTGCAATAATGAATAAGAATGTGCATGTATGTTTGAGTATATGTGTATGCATGTGTGGACATACATACTGTGATATGTTTATGCATATGTACAATCATATGTAAGTGTTTGGATGTGTGTTTATATACATATATATGCACACACACACACACACACACACACACACACACACACACACACACACACACACACACACACACACACACACACACACACACACACACACACACACACACGTGTGTATGTGAGCTGTGAGCAAGTTGGTAGTGTATTTGTGCACAAGTGTGTAAGTGCGTGAGCACAACTTGACCTTCAAATATAAGTTGATAAAAGTAATGAAACAAGATTGTGAAGACCATACTCATGCTCTGCAACCCATGGTATTGAATTATCAACTTGTGACAGAGTGGAACTATAGATATACATACCAGTTTTTCTGTGCTCCAGACACACCCACCCAACCCAGTGCTCCCATTGTGTAGCAAATTGTGACTGGTCATTGCCAGACTATACTATGCTAAAAAGATTGTGACTGAATATTATCTTGTTTTTATATATATATATATATATATATATATATATATATATATATATATATATATATATATATATATATATAATATATATATATATATATATATATATATATATATATGTATGTATGTATGTATGTATGTATGTATGTATGTATGTATGTATGTATGTATGTATGTATATGTATACACATATGTACACACATACACACATGTGTGTGAGCGTGCGAGCAAGATGATAGCATATTGTGCCCATATGTATAATCGTGTGAACACAACTTGATCCTTCAACTATAAGTTGATAAAAATAATGAAACAAGGTTGTGAAGACTGATATTTGTGCTCTGCAACCCATGGTCTTAAATTGTCAACTTGTGACAAAGTGGAACTATATATATACCAGTTCTTCTGTGCTCCAGGCACGCCCACCCAACCCAGTGCTCCCATTGTGTAGCAAACTGTGACTGGTCATTGCCTGACCTGACTTAAACTGAAAAGACTGTGAGTGAATCCACTGGATCTTGCTGATTGTGCGAGGACATCTTGTATCCCAGGAATTGTGTGCATCAAGAGATACTTTTATTATTCTCTCTTCTGTTGCATTGTTGTTGTTTACAGGACTTGCTTGGCATAGTATTGCCTTGATTGTTCTTGATTTTTATTTTATTTTTTTATTTTTTTTTTTAAACCTTGCTCTGCCTTATCTTTTTTATGGTTTTGATGGTCTGTTGATTTGTTTGATTTGTTTTTTGATTTTTTTATCTGATTTTGTTTTGATTTGTTTGTTTTGATTTGTTTGATTTGATTTGTTTTTTTATTTGTTTTTTATTTGTTTTTCTGAAGAAGCCTGACAGTTATTTTAACTGAATTACTACATTATTGTGTGTTAAATGTAAAGTTATTTGATTTTACTCCTTAACCCATTTCATTTGTTCTTCTGAAGAAGGCTAACAGTTATCTTGACTGAGTTATTATTATTGTGTGTTATACGCAAAGTGATTTTGATTCTACTCTTTAATTCATTTCATCCCCTACCCCCAATCAAGTACTTATACTCCCCCCCCCCCCTTATTAGTAAACTTTCAACATATTTTCATTTTCCCCATTCACCAAAAAAGGCAAATTTACAACACATTATTAATTCTCACCAAAGTACCTATAGCAGATGCATCCAAGACATAATACCTGGCCCTCCAAGGATGGCTTACGAATTTGCCACCTAAACATAAACCATGCAATTAACAAAATTGAAGATATATCAACACTCATCACAAATCAAGGTAAACCATTTCACATACTAGGGCTTTCTGAGTCAAGGCTCTCAGAACATATAATGGACACTGACATACACATACCAGGTTATAAAATCTTGTGAAAAGATCCACATAAGCCAAAAGAAACAGGTGTGTTAGTATAATAGTGAATCTGTAACATTCAAACGTCTCCCTGACCTAGAACGTCATGAAGTAGAATCTATCTGGATTGAAGTTTCAGTGAAAGGTACACGGCCTGTTGTAATAGGGTTCTGTTACAGGAATCCAACAGAAAGAACAAATTGGATAGACAAATTCGACTCCATGATGAATGAAGTCCTACTTGAATGTCAGGAACTAATCTTACTGGGTGACTTCAATATTGACCTTACTAAAGTACATAATCAATGGACCCAAGTTACGAATTCCTTCAATCTTCACCAATTAGTTAAATCTCCCACGAGAGTCACATCAAATTCAAGCACACTAATTGACCATATCTATGTATCAAACCCCGAAAACATCATTGAAACATGTGTCCCTGTCTATAACTGCAGCGACCACTACCCAGTCTGTGCCACTTGGTCAAAAAAAGGAACAAAAGTTCCCAAACCTGGCCATAAAACTATAACCTATCGTTCTTTTGCAAAGTTTAATGAACAACATTTTCTCCTAGAACTATGTAACTCCACGCTGTCGGAAACATTCAACATTGCTGATCCAGACTTAGCTATTGAGTTCTGGTTAAAGACATTCACTGAAATCTATAACAAACATGCCCCACTAAAAACCATTAGGATCAAACACGTCCCCAAACCACCTTGGCTCACAAAGGAACTAGAGGAAGCATGTTATCTAAGAGATTTTCTAAAAGAACACAGATATTATGAGGAGTCCAAAAAATTAAGAAACGCCATAATCTCACAAAAACGGCGTGAAAAAAAGACATATTTTCAGACTTACTATCTTCCAAACAAAATTCAAAGACTGTATGGCGAGCAATAAATCAAATAACAAACAATCAATCATCTTCCAAATCAAATATAATCAAAGACTTCTCTGCTGAAAAACTTAACAACCACTTCATCAATGTTTCTTCTAACGTAATTAGCAATGATAACTCAGAATCCAATGACCTCAATAATTTAAAACAATACTGCCAAGAAAAGCATATACCTTCAAAACTTCACTTACCATTCATGTCTGTTTCAGAGGTCTATAACTATCTGACTCACCTCAAACAATCCAGAACGCGTGGTCTTGATGAAATAGACAGCAAAATATTAAAATTATCAGCTCCAGTTATCACAGACACCCTAACATATATATACAACCTTTGCCTTGATAAGAACTATTTCCCCAACGCCTTCAAATGTGCTAAAGTGATCCCCATCTACAAGTCAGGTGATACTTCAGATCCTTCAAACTATAGACCAATCTCTATTATACCTATCCTTTCAAAACCCCTGGAAAAACATATGAATAAACACTTAGTCCATCATATAGAAACCAATAACTTACTCCATCCTAATCAGTCTGGATTTAGACAAAAGCACTCGTGCCATACAGCACTAACCAGTCTTGTTGACAACTGGCTATCAAACATTAATGACAATAAATTTTGTGGAGTATTATTTGTTGATTTCAAAAAAGCATTTGATACAATTGACCACAAACTTCTCCTTAAAAAGCTAGAACTGTATAACATTTCAACAAAAACCATACAGCCACTAGATTCCTATCTTACAAACAGGAAACAGTGTGTCTCAATAGCTACATCAACATCCAAACTAAAAACCATTCATTATGGAATACCACAGGGATCCATATTGGGACCAATTCTCTTTTCATTATACATAAATGACCTCCCTTTACATATCCATTCCAAATGTGAACTATTTGCTGACGACACAACCATACATACGAACCATAACAACATTGACTATCTTGCAACCATATTACAAAAAAGCACTGACGAACTTGTCAAATGGACAGAACAAAACCACATGTCTATTCATCCCCAAAAAACAAAATGCATGCTTATCACCACCAGACAAAAGCGACAAAATTTATCACATAAACTGTTTAAAATCTACATAAAAAATGAAGCAATTGAACAAACCTCTCACCACAAAGTACTAGGAGTAACAATTGATGAAAATCTCAGCTGGTTCTACCACATATCTCATCTGTGCAAATACTTGTCCCAAAAAGTTTACCAGTTGACTAAAATTAAACACTTTCTTGACTTCAAATCAAGGAAACTGTTCTTTCAAGCTTATATACAATCCTCAATAGACTATGCAGCAACCCTGTGGGATTCTGCCAGTGAAAATATCATGAAACCGTTACTTAGCCTGTATAAACGTGGTCTTAAACTGGTCCTTTTGAAGAAAACAACCTTGCAAGAAGTGGACTATAATCAGTTGAATATTCTTCCCCTACACCAACGACTAAAATATAACAAAGGCATCATGATGTTTAAGATAATGACAGGAAATGTCCCCACACCCTTAAAAGATAATTTCCTAATAAATCATTCCAGAAATATGGAAAAGCCAAGAGTCCCAGTCCCAAGAATAGACTTGTTCAAATCTAGTTTACTATACTCAGGTCCTACCCTGTGGAACTCCCTTCCTGATTCAATTAAACAGCACCAATCATTAACAACCTTCAAAAATCACCTCCTAAACCACTTAAAACATCAAAAATAACAAACCACACTCCCCCTCTCTCCCCTCTGTGTGTGTGTGTGTGTGGTGTGTGTGTGTGTGTGTGTGTGTGTGTGTGTGTGTGTGTGTGTGTGTGTGTGTGTGTGTGTGTGTGTGTGTGTGTGTGTGTGTGTTTAAATGTTTCACATGTATCTTACCATTGTATCATTGTAGCTGATTTTTAAGACTGAGTTTCACTATCCCACTTGTTATATAATAAAGATATCTAGCATCCTTATCAGTAGCCTACACTTACAATCTCTCTCTCTCTCTCTCTCTCTCTCTCTCTCTCTCTCTCTCTCTCTCTCTCTCTCTCTCTCTCTCTCTCTCTCTCTCTCTCTCTCTCTCTCTCTCTCTCTCTCTCTCTCTCCCCCCCCCCGAATGTCTCACCTGTTACCATCCATTTTTAGTCATATCTTGTACTCCCTTTTTGATAATCACGTGTGACGAATGTAATTGATTTTATGTAAAATTTTAGCTAATGATCGTTAAAAAAAACAACCCAAAAAAACCTGAATAACTTCGTCCATTACCACATATATAATCAAAAACATAAATTTATGATGTAATCATAAGATTGATATGATATTAGGGTATATATATCCTAAAATATGTGCCTGACAGCGGATAGAGTATTTGTGTATCCTTTATGATTTTACTCAGAATTCAAGGCATATATTTTCCTTAGAATGCAGTTTATTGATGAAATGTGTCAGAACCGGTGAAAATGTGTGTGTGTGTGTGTGTGTGTGTGTGTGTGTGTGTGTGTGTGTGTGTGTGTGTGTGTGTGTGTGTGTGTGTGTGTGTGTGTGTGTGTGTGTGTGTGCGTGCGTGCGTGTGTGTGTGAGAGTGTGTGTATGTGTGTGTGTGTGTGTGTGTGTGTGTGTGTGTGTGTGTGTGTGTGTGTGTGTGTGTGTGTGTGTGTGTGTGTGCGAGCGTGCGTGTGTGTATGTGTGTGTGAGTGTGTGTGTGTATGTATGTGTGTGTGTGTGTTGTGTGTCAGTGTGTGTGTATGTGTGTGTTTGTGTGTGCATGTGTGTGTGAGTGTGTGTGTATGTGTGTGTTTGTTGTGTGTGTATGTGTGTGTGTGTGTGTGTGTGTGTGTGTGTGTGTGTGTGTGTGTGTGTGTGTGTGTGTGTGTGTGTTTTGAGTATATGTTTGTGTGTATATGTGTGTGTGTGAGAGTGTGTTTGTGTGTCTGTGTGTGTGTGTGTGAGTGTGTGTGTGTGTGTGTGAGTGTGTGAGTGTGAGTGTATGTTTGTGTGTGTATGTGTGTGTGAGAGTGTGTTGTGTGTCTGTGTATGTGTCTGTGTGTGTGTGTCTGTGTGTGTGTCTGTGCGTGAGTGAGTGTGAGTGTGTGTAAAACATTATCCGATTGAAAAAAATGATATGCCTCTTTTTTGAAACATCTAGGATGTTTTATGTTTTTTTTTAAAATTTATTTTTTATTATAATTCTATTGGTAGTATGTCTTCCCCCCCCCCCTCCAATAAGGATGCTAGTTAAAAAAAAAATTCCCCTTCTATCCAAATGTATGATTTATATTACATGTACAATTTTTGATAGATAGTGGTGGATTGATGTTTTCGGTTGTCTAATTCATTTTGTTCTCTTGTTTGCCCCTTATCTACTAACGCTTTTCTTTTTTTCCATAATCAAAAATTTGTTATTGTGACTTCTGATTTTTGTCTTCTGAAAGAGTGCATTTTATTACCTTATCATATATAGTGTCCTTTGTTCTTGTGTGTTGTTTGGTACTGCGTAAAGTCTTATTGTTTAGTATATTTTCAACTTGATGTATCCCTGAAAAGGGCGGGGACTGGATGTAAAAAAGCACACGAGTGCTTATCTATTATCCTCGAATAAAAGACTTTGCCTTGCCTTGCCTTGCCTTGCCTTGCCTCTGTGTGTCTCTCTCTCTGTGTCTCTGTGTCTGTGTCTCTGTCTGTCTGTCTGTCTGTCTGTCTGTCTGTCTGTCTGTCTGTCTGTCTGTCTGTCTGTCTGTCTGTCTGTCTGTCTGTCTGTCTGTCTGTCTGTCTGTCTGTCTGTCTGTCTGTCTTCTCTCTCTCTCTCTCTCTCTCTCTCTCTCTCTCTCTCTCTCTCTCTCTCTCTCTCTCTCTCTCTCTCTCTCTCTCTCTCTCTTGACATA
>CM060343.1:1620266-1622766 GCA_030674155.1 Stramonita haemastoma
TAAAAAAAGCACATGAGTGCTTATTTATTATCCTCGAATAAAAGAATTTGCCTTGCCTTGCCTTGCCTTGCCTTGCCTTGCCTTGCCTTGCCTTGCCTTCTCTCTCTCTCTCTCTCTCTCTCTCTCTCTCTCTCTCTTCTCTCTCTCTCTCTCTCTCTCTCTCTCCTCTCTCTCTCTCTCTCTCTCTCTCTCTCTCTAACAATAGTATTAGGTTAAAAGTTGTGAATAAGCATTGCTATTCAGGATTCAGTTTTACCACAAAGATTAGCTGTGAATAGGGGCATATAACAATCAGTCACTAAGGGAAGGAAGAATCAGTCACTAAGGGAAGGAAGGCAGAGGTTCAGAGGTATAAAGAAATGAACATTCGTATATTTTTCTTTTTTCTATACCAGGATTATGCCAACTTTATTGTTGAGAAATTTCATTTGATGGCATGTAAAAGATTTTAGGAGTACCTGCAAGAACACCTAATAAGATAGTATAGGATGATTTAGGTAGATATCCACTGTATGCCAACTCATGTACAAGTACCATTAAGTTTTTGTTAAAACTATTGCAAAAGGATTAAAGTAGAATACCATATAATGCTTACTGCATGCTGTTAGAGCTAGATAGAAATGGTAAATACTGCTGGATTTCAAGAATAAAAGAAATTTTGTGTGAAACAAGTTTTAACATTGTTCGGATGCAAAAAAGTGTCAGGATGTAAAAGCTTTTGTAGGTTTGTTTCAACAAAGATTTGCAGATATTTTCATTCCGGAATGGGATGGGACTAGAAGAGATAAAGAGAGGTATGATATTTATAGATTGTTTCAAAGCAATTTGTAAAAGAGCAGTCTTTAAACTCCCTAGATATCTACATTTTCTTTCTTTTTTTGTTTTGCTGCCTCGTCTTCTGTGACGTCCTCGTACTGCTGTTCCCACGCCGCTCATTTCAATCTCCCCGCCACAGACCACCCTGATTCGTTGTGTCTCATCCCCGGGATCGGCAGTCCACAGAGAGCCCATCAATATTAGGCCGCCGTGGGGCCACCAGCCAGAGGGGCCCTGCACTGCTGCTGGGTCACTTCGGTGGTGTTCAGTGGTGCCTGTTCTGATCTTACATACGCAGTACACCACCTACTAAGCCCCCTACTAACGACAGTATTAGCTCTGTCGCGGAGCCAGACTGAGTGAGTCACCCACCTGAGGTGGCGACCACCACAACGTCCCTCCAACGACCGTCTCCCCGCGAACCTCCAACCCCAAAGACTTTGACACAAACTCACCACAGGCACAGAAGTGTATGGGGAAACCAAATCTGAGGTCACCATGAGACCAGAGCAACGGGCGCCACCTAATCATAGGCAATTTTTATTATTGCATGATGAACAATGGTGATGGGGATGATGTAATGATGCTGGTATGGAAGTGCATCCGCTTTGAGACTACTTGACAGGGTTGTACTCTACGCTTACTGTCATAATACATCCTGGCGTCAACCGGCCTGAGATATACAGACACCTGCAATGTTGGTCAGGTAATTTGAGCAACACTCTCAAATTCGCATCCGTAAAGTGGATGAAACTCGATTGTGTGGTCCCAGTCTCCCCACTGAGCCCACAGCACACTCATTCTGGGTAGGAGCTGACCGGAGTCCGAAAAATGCCTATGACTCTCGGCTTCGAACCCGTGACCATCCAGTCCAAAATCCAAGACGCTAACCACTGCGCCAAGGCGGCTGGTGATATCTACATTTTCCGTGTAGCAATTACACAAGCAAGGTTTAACGTTTTACCACTTCATAATAATGTGTATAGATATAGGAATAATATTCAAGACAGATTGTGTCCATTTTGTAAAACGAATATTGAAAATGAAGCCCACATTCTACTGGATGTTACATATACACAAACTTGGGAGAACATTTTTTAAGCAAATGTTTTTAATGCACCATTGCCAGATCTGCTCAGAGTAGCAAATGGTGAGTACATGCATGGTTTGTCTAGCATATTTTTCTTTCTATCAACAAAAGGAAAACAATGTTGTTTCAATTAGTTTATTGAATAACTGTTGCTATTTTATATCTACTCAATAGGCATGATTTTTCCCCTAAACATCATAGCTGTGATAAGGTTATGGTTGTTTTTGAGGATTCTAAATATGAAAAAGAGTAAACGTGTGTTCTTCCTCTTCAATCAGTGCTATATCATTTCTTATCAAATTGTGCATTTGCTTTAGCAATGATAGGAAAGAACACACTGGTACACCCCGAGCCCAGCCAATGTATTGTGGCCCAAGGCCAATGTACATTAAATCATGTCACTGTTCAGTGTTCTCTCTCTCTCTCTCTCTCTCTCTCTCTCTCTCTCTCTCTCTCTCTCTCTCTCTCTCTCTCTCTCTCTCTCTCCTCTCTCTCTCTCTCTCTCTGTTTTGATGTGTTTGAATTTTGGGGTCGCATTTCTCTCTTCTCTGTTGTCTTTTCTCAATGTTAATGGATTTCATCTATTTAATTGTA
>CM060343.1:1627766-1645266 GCA_030674155.1 Stramonita haemastoma
GTTACGGCATTCCGAGCCTTTCTTTCGTCCAGTCTTTGTCACAAACACACCCTTAGGTCTAGGCTAGGCCTAGCCAAGAGACTGCTGTAATAGGTCTCTAAGTGTCGCTAAGTCCCTTGAAGCACACGATAGGGTCTCCGTGTGTAGTGTGTTCTGGATACGCTTCCCATTCCGCAAACTGGCGAGTTTGACACGTTCCTCTTTTAGCATGTTTTTCTCTTGCTGTTTGACAAACCAGTACACACATACTGGCTCAGTGTCTGGTTGGCATGCGCACTGGATCACAATGTCGTCTGACTCACACGTCACAATATCTTCACCGTCTGAATGATGTAGCACGGATTTTCTAAAGTGTGTATTTCTTTGTCTGTCTCTTAGCCTTCTCTGTACGGATCTATCAGTTAGAGTAGCCACGTACTGTTTGACATTTCTTGTGTCGAATGCACCAACAATATTATCATTGTTCACCTCAGGCTGCAAAACACACATATCAGCACAGTCACTACAATCAGACATACAGGGAGGTTCTAAATCAACCGATGATGGCAACTTAACTGATGTTTTTGTGTTGATGTCCTGTGTGTGTGTTGTTGGTAGGTCTATTCCATGTGTATCTACACATGCTGTATTCCCCTGTTCTACTCCACTGTCAGGCAGACTCGAGGCACTGAGGACACAGTCACTTTCACACACAACACTTGCCTGCTTCTCTTTATGCTTTCGAGACCGTTCAGCATCTCGTCGTCTTTGCGAAAACGATTTTTTCCTGTAGTACTGTGCTTGTGTGCTGCGATTCACTGTTGGATCCGCCATGTTGGTTGACACTGTTGTGTCACTGGTTTCAGTCGCAAGACAAAAACCACGCTGTCCCCTTCTCCTGCCACTTTCCAGCTGGAAACTGCATTGTCGGTCAGCAGGGCGCCTAAGGTCCTCTCCACAGCCGCTGGAAGTCCAGTAACTGGCATTTTTGAATGAATTTCTAGTTTTACTGCTGCTCACAGAAAATGTACGCCCTGTCCGCTTCACTTCTCGTGACCGCCCCCGAGAGAGAGAGAGAGAGGAAGAGGAGAGAGAGAGAGGAGAGAGAGAGAGAGGGGGGGGGGGGGGGGGGGGGAGGGGCTATGTATTCATCAGATCTTGTATTCATTCTCCACATTTGCAAATACAGTCACTCATGAATGTAACTCTGAACAAAGACCTGGTCAAGTTTCAGATTTTATTTTCAGACTTCTTTGGCACCACGTTTCATCAGGTTTTGACACTGTGTTTCAGATAACTAAGTTTCCTTATCATATTGTTTCATTTCAGCTGCGAGCTGGCTACCCAACCCTAACTCCAGCTTTTGAAGGGGGGGGGGGGTAGGTTTTTCCCAATGCTTTGACCAGTAGTGACGTGACAATGACCGATCAACTGACTTTTCCCCCCTGATTTTAAATTCGTATACCAGCATTTGAAAATATCTCAGACCACAATGACGTGTTCATTCCAACATGCTTTTAAAACACTGAAGTGACAACAGTTTTAATTATATCCATGTTATCTTTACAGCCAGAAAGTACAGACGCCTTGAAGAGATAAGTGCAAAACTGCTCTTAAAAAAAAAAAGTTTTATGCTACTGTAAGTCACAGCAGATTTCTCCGTGTAAAATTCGGGCTGCTCTCCTCAGAGAGAGCGCGTTGCCACAAGAGCAGTGCCAGCCATTTTTTTTGTTTTTCCAGGACGCAACTGCATTTGTTTCCCTATCAGGGTTGCTATTTTGTACATAATTTTGCCAGGGACAACTCTCTTGATGCCGTGAGTTTTTTTATTTTTTTTTATTTTTTTTTTTTACTGGAGTCAAAAAAATATGTCACCCATGGGACTATCCCCCAGTGCCAATGGTGTGTGCTCACCACTAACTTAAAGGGGTAAAATGATCACTTTTATAATATGACATAACTTTAAAGTAACACATATTTTTTTGCATGAAATTAGGGCTGCTCCCTTGGAAGAGAGCGCGTCGCCACAAGAGCAGTGCCACGTTATTTGTTTTCCCTGTCTGCAACAGCATTTGTTTTCCTTTCAGCGAACAGAATTTTGCCAGGGACAACTCTCTTGTTGCCATGAGTTCTTTTACTTGTAAATAATGATGTGTCATACACGGGACCTCGGTTTATTGTCTCATTCGAAAGACTAGCACCCAGCTACCACTGATGGCCTAATGGATGAGGGGGAAGTTTGGGGCTCAAACCGGGATCAAACCACCACACACTTCCGACACGGACTTTTCGACTTCTTGCTTTCTAGGCAGGCGCGTTACCTCTAGACCACCGACCCACTGTAGGTCTTAGAAAGAGGGAGATGTACAAAGCTTGTGTTTTTATCAGGAAAGAGTCAGTTGCTAGTCAAATGCCATTGGTGTGTGCTCACCACTAGTTTAAAGGTACAAAACTATCAGTTTTGTAATTGTACAAGTATGTTATAAACTACACGAAAAGTGAAAGCAATAACTCAAATACAGAAAACTGTAGCAAATATGTCGGTACACTAGAAATACAAACCTTTTTGTATTGTACAAGATGAAAAACAACAGCAAAAGTTTGACCACTAATGATGGACACACTACATTTTTCACATGATTAACAGGTGATTGAATTGGGTTGTAACACTTGTTTATCCACACCATTTCCAGTTAGGGTTTAAGAACAAGCTTAAGTTGGGTTCACAGCCCAACATTTTTGCAACCCTAAGGCAAAATTTAACCTGCTACTGGCAAAGGGAGGTTCTACTTATCCTTTCATGGAAATGAAGATTGGAAAGTACTTTAAAACACAAAATCTCTGTAAATAATACACACCAAATGTTGACCCTGGAATAATAGGAAATGGGGGGAAGGGGGCAGCACACAGTGAAGGGAAATAACTGCCTTGCTTAAGTCTACCAGATGCCACAAAACCGCTGTATAATAATTTCACATAAAAAGATCGGTTCCAATCAGGATTTCAGCCATGTCCTCCCGGGAAAAAAATGATGCAGGCGACAAGCTACACATAATGCAATCCTTAATTTGAAAGCGAAAGCTGCGGGCATTGTTTGGAACAGTAACATGCAAGTAAACCAATAACCACACAGCTGCCCAGATAAAGCAGAAACATTTCCAGACTCCAGAATGAATAGGGAATCCTCAAATACCAGCCCCTGTTACTGAACATGCCATTCTAAAACGCACCGTGTCATTCATGCAGGGTCCAATTTTGGTTTGAAAAAAAGAAAAGAAAAAGGGATCAGCAGTCAACTGCTTCACTCTGCGCTCAGCGCTTCAAAATGCCCACATCCAAAAGGCAAGAATACAACAAACATCGCGTTTTGGTCATAAAGTCAAAGCACAACTATCTGAATGTTTCAATACGATCTGGGTTTGATTCCCGTTCGAGGAAATTTTCCCCTGGAGTTAACATCAGTGCTGACTCCACTCTCCCCCAAAGTCCTTCGGATGGACTATAAACCCAGGCCCGTGTGCGAACGCATGCATAACATCTTGCGCACACGTTAAATCCGTTTTTCGTAAGAGAAGGCCATCGTGTCCGGTGAAAATAGATGACATTTACAAAACTGCATACACATGGAGACTGGATGTAAAAAAAAAAGCACATGAGTGCTTATTCCATTATCCTCAATATACAAGAATACATAAATAAATACATAAATAAATACACAATAAAGATAATGATGATCATCTATGGGAAAAGTAAAGTGGAAAAGAAAGCAGCTTTGACTGCTAAACCAGCTGTCCACCAGTATTTCTTGCTGACACGCACATTTTTCTTCTACTTGAATACATTATTTAAACCACTATATTATTTTTTAAAAAATATCCACAAACCAAAAAACACCACAGTCAAGTGTTTCGTACAACTGCTCGTAAAAAGTAAAAACTAAAACCACTATCAAGAAAACCGCACGGATGTTCTAAACCATTTCCTCCTTTTCTATAAGGCAGGGTTCATAAGAGCTCCAAGGTACCCCCAAGAAGAAAGGCTGAACAAAAAACGAAACAAAACCCCTGTTAAAACTGTATCTTTTTGCAACCATCTCCTCAATTCAACCCATTTAACTTTTTTTTATTTGCCCTTTTTTGGGAAATACCCCCACACCCTAAAAGGGAAAGATTCTTATTTCACAGAAAAAATTTAGCCAGAGGTGGACAAAGGGGGAAAAAAGGCGACACTAAAGCCTGCGAAAAATGATCACTGTCAATGTCACATCTTTCACTTCAGCCCTGGCCCAACCTAGCTGGGGGTTTATTATGGGGCTCAATTTTCTTTTTCCCTTTTCCATTCCTTTATCAAATCTGTTTCCAGCATTCTTTAGGGGTGTCGGGTCACTTTGGTTTGTGTGTGTGGGGAGGGGGGAGGGGGGGGGGGAGGGGGGATGTTGGGGGGGAGGGGGTTTAAATTGAATTGTTAGGGCCTCACAATTTCTTTTTGCCCACTTTTTCCTTTTCATTTTTTTAAAAAAAAAAAAAAAAAAAAAGGCCACAAAGTACATTTGGGCCCGGACAAAAGAAATCAAAGCAGACGGGCTGGGAGAGATGAGATGGATGAGCGTCAAATTTCAATGGGCTGGGGGAACCGCCCTTTAACCTGGGTAATGGAGCTATTTCTGACCTACAGCCAAGCAAAGACAAGGAAATAAGGCAACATAATGCACCAATCAAGGCCCCTCGCTATATTATACACTAGATTTGAAACGTACTTGGTTTTCCTATATCCATTTGTGACGATCCACCACATAAATGAGACGGAGGTGCACATTTTTAGGGTCAATTTTTAGTTATTGACATGTTATTAATGTGCAATAATTTTGGCTATCAAATACAAAAAAACAGATCGAAAAAACGGGGCAATTTGTTGGGAACATTATTACAAATTGAAAATGGGTAGACTGCAAAGGGTGTGACAAAATGAGAAACGGGCAAGTTTATTTTAGTTAACAGGTTGTCAAATGAGTTTCTTTGGTATTTTCAAAACACATTTAAAAGCAAAGGAAAAAAATTATACCTTGATATTTATTATAAATAAATAAACAGATCTAGTTTTAATAATCAATCAAAATCACAAAATTGACAACTTGGGGCCCCCCTGCCTTTAAAAGGCCTAGGCAAAATTAGGTAATGTGCTTAAGCGACTCATTTCGTGGGGGGGCGCCACATTTTGTAAATAAAGATGAAAATATATGTTCTAATACAAGATTGTTTATACAGGATAAACACAGTCTTGTTTAATTGAAATCCTTCACCTCCTCCTTTCCAACATCATAACAAATATTCATTCGGGTGTTACGGCTGCCAGTCCGCAAGTTAACAAGATTTTTTAAACCAATACAGACGAAAATTAAACTTAATGTATTTCACTATGTACTTTTCTTAATTTCGACACAACACAACACAACAACACACAAACAACAACCACACACACACACACACAACACACACACACACACACCACACCACACACCACAAACACACACTTTGACAAATAATGGGTATTACAATTCTAAAGCGCTTTGCTTGCAGCAAAAAAAATTTCCCACACAAAATCTTCTCTCTCTCTCTCCCCTCTCTTCTCTCTCTCTCCCCCTCTCTCTCTCCCTCTCTCTCTCTCTCTCTCTCTCCCCCCTTCTCTCTCGAGCATTCTACCCCTGCTGTATAATGTTTAAAACTGCTCTGACTACCTTAAATACTGCTGCTGTGCGTGCTGTGCTGTACTGTATACTATTAATGCTAATGATGATAATGCTAAAAATTATTATAATGATTATGATGATGATATGAAAGATGTGTGGTGATGGTGAGGGGAATGATGGTGGTAATGATAATGATGATAATTTATAATGATGGATGATGATGGGGTGAGATGTGATGATGATGATGAGACGATGACCCACGACGATGGATGACACTCATGATAACGATGCCCCTGGGTGAAAAGATAATGTGGTAATGATGGGAAAGATAATGATGATAATGATAACCCCCCCCTTAACGAAAAAGATGATAATGATGATAACGGCAATGATGATAACAATAATGATGATCATGTTGTGTTTTATGATGATGAATTGAGGTGATATTGAGGGAAAATGATGGGGTGATAATGATGAAAATGATGGATAATGATGAAAATGATGGATAATGACAATGATGATAATGATGGATAATAATAATCGATGATGGATTATGGTAATGGTGGATAACGATAATGATGGGTGATAATGTATAAGATGATAAAGATGGATATTGATGACAATGATTGATAATGATGATAAAGAGGATATTGGGTGACAAATTTTAATTTTTTATAATGATAGCAGTGATGGGTTTGAGGGTAATGATGGAAAATTTTTTTTGGAAAAGAAAATGATGGATGGGGTTTTGGGTAAAAAAAAAAAAAATTGTTTGATGACAGATGATAATTATGGAAATTTGGTAATGATGATAATGGGGGGAATGATGAAAAGGGGAGGAAAATAAGGATTAATGCGGATAAAAAAGGTTTTTTTGATGAAAAAAAATGAAAAAAAAAAAAGATGATCATATGAAAATTTTTGGGATAATGAGGCCCCAATAAATGATAATAGGTAAGACGCCATTTGAGGGATAAAAAAAATGAAAGAAAAAAATTGATGGACGATGAGGAGGGTTTATTATGATGAAAAATGATGGAAAAATGAAATTAGGATTTTTGATGAAATAAAAAAAGGACAATGATGGATGTGTAATGTTTTAATGAAAAAAAAAAAGGGAATGGGGGGTTTGACAATATGGATAATGATGAAATGATAGATAACAATGAGGGGTTTGGGGGTGACAATGAAAAATTATGGGGGACAGTGGGGGGAAAAGTGTTTTGGGGATGAAATGTTGGATAACCCCAATTTGGATATTATCCCCTTTGTTTTAATGAGTTAATGGGATAAGTTAAAAATTTGATGTCGGGGGGGAAAAATATAAAGGGGGAAGAATGGGACCATGATTGAAAGGGGGATAATGATAAGGGATTTATCGGAAATTTAATGATGAATTAGATAAAAATGAGACAATGGGGGTTAATGAAAAGATGAAATTGCGGGGTTTGGACAATGGGGAAAGGGGATAAGGGGGGATAACGATTTTTAAAAATGGAAATGAGATAATGAGGTAATAATGATGTTAACAACTTTTGACAATATGGACAATAGGGAATTTTATAATGTTTTACTGTAAAGAGGTTATGATGGAGACAATGTAATTTTTTCAACCGGTTTTCGGGAAATTTTTCTTCCGGAAAAGTTAACATCATCTGACCCTTTTCTCCCCAAAAGTCCTTGGGATGAGCTTTAAAACCGGGGGGCCCCGTGGCGAACGCACCCCAAAAAAATCTTCCCCCCAAAATTTAAAAACCTGTTCCGCCTTTGGTTAAGGGGCCATGTGTGCCGGGGGAACAGATGACATGTTTTTTAAAAAAATGCATACCCCAGGGGCCCCGGTTTAAAAAAAAAAATATATTGCTTATTCTTTTTATCCTCGTTAAAAAAGAATAAAAAATAAAAAAAATAAATAAAAAAAATGTAATGATGACAAAAAGATAAAAGCAGTGAGACATGATAACAAGGGGGGTTTTTGAGGATTTTGTGAAAATTTAAAAAGATCGTTTTAGTTTAAGGGGCAATAATGGGGAAATGATGACATGTTTAGGGGCAATGGAAATTTAAAAGGGCATGTGAATATGACAATGATGGAAAGGGGTGATAATGTGATAATGAGGATGAAATGATTATGATGGATTTAGGGAAAAATGTGAAACCTGCCCCATGGGTAAAGATGACAAGATGAAGTGATAATAAGGATGATAATATCAAAAAATGATATAGTTTGGGTTTATGATAATGGGGGGTTAAATGTGAGGGGGCAATGGATAATGAGGGGTAGGGGGGATAATGAAGAAATGAGCTTCATAAAGTTGATGTTTTGGGTGATGAGGGAAATGATGATGTGGAAAGGGATAAATGATGGATAATAATGGTTTTAATGATGATGGTGAGGAAAGAGGAGGATGGATAAATTTTTGTAGTATATTATAATAATTATAAAAAACCAATCACAAAAAAAGGGGAAAACGATTTTCAATCCAAAACGAAACGACCAATACGACATAATACGACTACTAATACACATAAAAAAGTACTAATAGGACTATTTTAAAACGACACTAATACAAAAAAACAAAAGACGACGACGACGACGTTTTTCGCGACACTACTTTTCACTCCCCACTACTTTTAACTTCTCTATTTCCAAAAACCCAACACCAAAAAAAATTAATTAAACCGAAAAGCACGCACGCCGCACGCACGCACGCCCCGCCCCGCACGCCGCACCCCAAATTTTTTCCCCTTCCCTTTTTTAAAAATAGGGCCTTTCCCCCCTTTTTGATAACATTTATTTCCAAAGGTTTTTTTCCCCTTTAATCAAAAACACCCCCTATTTTTCTTAAAAAACTACCCCCTTTCCCCTTTTTTAAAAATTTTTTTTCCTAAACCCCCCCCCCCCCCCACCCCCCTAAAACAACCCAAAGTTCCGCTGCCCCCCCTTTACTGATTCAAAAAAATGAGTATAGTGCTTTGTCCAAAAAATAAAAACCCCAAACAACCAAATACGAATATTTAAAAAAATCGTTTTTGAATATTTTTTTTAAAAAAAACACAAAATTTGTTTCCCCAATCTCAAAACACAAAAAATTCCCCCCCCTTCCTCAGTCCCCTAAAAAAACCCCCCCTTTTTATCCTTTTGATCTACCCCCAAACGGGGGCCCCCCCCCCCCCCCCCCCCCCCCCCCCCCCCCCATTTTCCCCCCCCCTCCCTTTGTTCTGTTCCCAAAAAAATTTTAGACCCCTTTCCCCCCTTTACCAACCCAACGGAAAACTTGATTTTTAAAATTTCATATCTCAAAGTCCCTTTTGGCTGTTTAAAAAGGAAAAAAAAAAAAAGGGGGCTGGCCTACCAAAATTTACCTTTAAATGAAATTTAGACTTGGGCCCCAAAAAAACTTTTAAAAAAATTTTTGATTTATTATTTTAAAAATTTTTGTGTTTTTTAAAATTTTTTAATACTCTGTCCGCGTGGCTTTTTGTTTCATTTTTTGAAAGCGGTTTTTTTAAACCCTTTTTCTGTCTACCATTTATTTTAACAAAAAAAAAATTTAAATTTTTCCCCCCCCCCCCCCAAAAAAAAAAAAAAAAAAAAAATTTTGCCGTATGTCAGATACACCTTTTTTTCTACCGCCTTTTGTGCCCCCAATGTGAGGGTAAAGGTTAAGGGTAAGGTTTTAAGGGAAAAAGGTTAAGGGTAAAGGAAGGGAAAGGGGTTTAAGGGTTGGGTTTTTAGTGTTAGAATTGGTGAAGTTAACAAAAAGGGAAAGGGGTTTCTGCCAGATGGTCGGTCTGAATGTTAAAACCCCGGTGGACAATCAGCCCTGGACAAAAGGTTTGTACAGGGGACACAAGGCTTTTTATTTATGTTTTCATCCTACCGACCAAATGACTATACAAAATTTTGCAATGGTATGAAGCTTTAAACCGGGGAGTCGATTTTCATAAAAATCTGAGGCATGATTGGACTTGGTTTTTGGGGAAAAAAAAATCCAAAATTTTCTACTATTTTTTAAAAATTGGCCAAAAAGTTTTGGAAAAAAGTTGAGGTTTAAAAAAAAAAAATTCAAAAATTTTGCGTTTTTCGAAGGGGGGAATGGGGGTTTCCTTAATGGTTCAAAAAAGGTGGTGGGTTTTGGTTTTCCCCCTTACTATTGGTGAACCTGGAGCCTAGTCTGGAAACCCAAAAAAAAAAAACCCAGGACAAATTTTCTGAGCCAGCCCTTTTCTGTCCCCACTCTCAGTTTTGCATCCACCCCTTTTAAAAACCCCCCTCCCCCCCCTTCCCCAAACCCCAATGTTCCCCCCAAAAAAATTTTCCCCCTTCAACACACACACACACACACACACACACACACACAACACCACACACACACAACCCCCCACCCACACCCCACACGCAAGAACTTTTAAAAGAACACAAAAAACACACCATACACACACACTCCACAACCACCCCCAACTTTACACCCCCCACACACACACAACCACACACCCCAACACAAACCAAAACCCAACACACCCCAACCAACACCAAAAAACATCAAACAATATCTCCATGTAAAATTAAATTTGACTAAATTTTTGGAAAAAAGCTTATGTTTTTTTGACATAACCCCGAATTGGTTGGGCTACCTTAATGGTGGGCAAAAACATCCCCTATGCAGAAATCGTTTGGGAAACCTGGGCTCTAGTTGAAAAATATTGGGGGGGGGGGGGGGGGGGGGGGGTTGTATAAGGTTGAAAAGAAGGAAAAAACCAAAAACATAAAAACCCCAAACCAACCAACTTGAATCACCCGACCCCCACAACCATTTAAGGGGGGGCGGGGGGGGGGGGGGGGGGGTCTAACCCTTTTCAATTATTGATCGAATTAAAAGTGTGAAAAAACTGAAGTTTTAAAACCCCCAAATTTTAAAAAAAAACCTACTAATGTTCCTCAGGCCCCTTGGGGCCGACCAAAGGAATTTAACCCGGGGGCAGTCATAACCCTTTTTTTTCCGGGGAAAAAGGCCTTTGAACCCCGCCGGGAAAATTTTTGCGGTTTTCCTTTAAAAAACCTGTCCCTTTACGTAGTCTGTCCTTGAAAGAGATTCCTTAAAACAGCGGAACATCTGAAAAAAAAAAAACATTTTCATATTTTTTTTGGGGGGGGAAAATCAAAAACAGAAAAGGAAAAGGGAAGGTAAATTAAAAAAATGATAAAAAAAAGGAAAAAAAAAAGGGGTTTGGGTTAAAGGGGGGGAAAAAAGGGGGTTGATAAAAAAAGGGGGGGAAAATTTTCCGCAAGGGAATGGAGTTTGAAGTGGGTTTTTGGGGGGGGGGGGGGTGTTTTTTTTTTATTCTTTTTATTTTTATATTCATCGAGGATAAAAATAAGCCCCTCATGTGCTTTTCACACCCTTCCCCCTGTATTTCAGTTTGGTAAATGTCATCGTTCCCACCCAACGATGGCCTACTTTACAAAAAGGGGGCGGGAATTTTAACTGTGCGCGAGATGTTTGGTGCTTCGAAACGGGCCCCCGGATTCTAGTCTATCCCAAGGATTTTTTGGGGGGAGGGAGTGCATTATTTTAAAAATCCAGGAGAAAAAACCCCCCACCCGGGAATCGTACCGGGTCATAAAAATTTGGGGGGGGCAATGTTCCCCCCACTAGGCTACCCCGCCGTGTGTGTGTGGTGGTGTGGTGTGGTTTTGTGTGTGGTGTGTGTGTGGTGTGTGTTGTGTGGGGGGGTTTTTTGGGTTTGTGTGTGTGTGTGTGTATTGGTGTGTGTTTTGTGTGCGTGTGCATGTTTTTTTTTAAAATGTTTTTTTCCCCCATAATTTAAAAGGATGGGGGAAAATTAAGCCCCAGTGTTTTTTAAAAACCCCAAACCCCCTTGCATGAATTTTTAAAATTTGGGGGGTTCATCTGTTCCCCGGGCCCCCCCAAAAGGGGCCTATTTTTCCCCGGGAAAAAAGCTGAACGGCTTTTATTTGTGTGCAAGGTGTTCTCTTCCCTCTCTCTCTCTCCCCCCCCCCTCTCTCCCTCCCCTACTCTCCTTTTTTTTGGTTTGTTTGTTTGTGTGTGTGTGGGGGTGTGTGGTGGGTGTGTGTGTGTGTTGTGTTTTGTGTGTGTGTGTGTGTGTGTGTGTGTGGTGTGTGGGGTGTGTGGGGTGGGGGGAAATTTGGGGGAGCTTTTTTTAAACTTGCATAGATATTCTTGGATATTATCTTTTTGAAGCAACATCAAAGAACGGATTGATTATCAGCTTTTGGCCGTAAAAAAAACTAAAAATTAGAGGGAAAATTTTTTAAAAAAATTTTGTGTGCATTTTATTTTTTTTCTTTTAATGGTGTTTTTTAAAAATTTTGGGAGTATTCTATTCGACGAGAATCGCAAAAAAAAATAAAAAACAAATAAAAATGCTAAAACGGGGGGAAAAATCCCCCCACAAAAGCTTTTTTTTGTATACCACTTTTAAATCCCCGGCAGATTTGTTTTGTGAAATTTGGGCTGCTCTTCCGGGGAAATCTCCCCCCCACAAGAGCACCCCAAAACCTTTTTTTTCCCCTGTCTGCAGTTTTTTTTTTCCCCCCTACAAGGGGGTTTTTTTTTTCCCCTACAAAATTTCCCCCGGGGGGGGAAAAATTCTCTTGTTACCTTTTTGTTCTTTTATGTGCCCCTAAATGGGTTTTTAAAAACAGGGACCTTGGTTTCCCCCTTCATCCAAAACCATAGCACCCAGTAAATGGGGAAAAAAAAGTTTTGGACCCCCCCAAAACTGTTACCTGATCCGTGCTGGTAACCGACAATTTGGGGGCGGGGGTGGCTGTCTTTCTTCGCCATTTTGGGGTTTCCCGCCCCTTTTGTTCCTGTCAGCGTTAAGTCATCATGACGGGGGGAAAAACGTTGAATGTCAGCTCATAGGGGTACGATAATTTTATCTTACCACTTTGAAGAATATTTTTTTCCTATAAAAAAATAATTAGTCATGTTGTTCTTTAAAAAAAAATTTTTTTTATTTTAAAAAAAATTTTTTTTTAAAACTGCTTGGATCACAAGACTTTAAAAAAAAAAAATTTACAAAATTTTTTTTTGGGGAAAACCCCCTTTTTTTTGTGAATGGAAAAAATTTTCAATCATTTTTAAAAGGGGGTTATCCCCCCCTTTACCCCCTTTCTTTATCAAAACCCCTTTTTTAAATTTTTTAACAAATTTTTTAGCCCCAAAAAATTTTTTTTTAAAATTTTAAGACTTTTTTTTATTTTTGGGGGCTTTTGCTTTGACAAGTCGAGCATTTTTTAAAATGATTTTTGCCCTGTAGCAAAAATAATAAATTTTTCTGTGAAGGCACTGGTTTTCAGTGCAATCCTTTTTTTTAAATCCTAAAAAAAACATGATTTACTTTCAAAAATTTAAAATTTTTAAAAAAGATTCATAAAACACTTTTTTTTAAAAAAAAAAATTTCAAAAATGTGCCTAAATTTTTTTTAATATCAAAAAATTTTAAACATTTCACTTTGTAAAAAAAAAAATTACATTATAAAATTTTTTTTTTTTTTTTTATCAGCGGGTATGACAAAATTTAAAATTTTTTGGGTTTTAAAACCCCCCCACTCTTTCCCCAAAAAAAACCCCCCCCCCCCCCCCCCCGTTTTTTGGGGGGGGGGAAAGAAAAAAACCCGAGGGGACCTGGGGGGTTTCCCGGCCCCCAAAACCCCCCCCAGCAAGGGGGGAATCACTACCATTCACAGTGCAGAGCATTTTCTTTTTGGGGGGGGGATGCCCTTTTTCCCCCCAGGTTGCTTTGAAAGTAATTTTAAAATTTAAAAATTTTTTAAAATTTTTGATTACATATTTTCCCAAAATTTTTCGTAAAAATTTTTTTAAGCTGAAAGATGTTTTTGGGATTTTTTTCCCCACTTTTAAAAAAAATTTTAAAATTTTTTTAAATACTTACAATACTTCTGTTAAAGCTTTTTCTTCCAAAAATTATTTGGGGGGGGTTTTTTTTTTACAGCCGCAGGTTCCCGCAAAAATTAATGTACCCTAAGAAACAAAATTAAGAAAAAAATTTTTAAAAAATTGAAAAAAAATTGTTATCTAACCCCAAAAAAATTTTCCCCCCATAGTTTTCCGTCAGCAAATTTTGGGGGGCTAAAATTTTTTGGGGGGAAAAGGCCCCCCTTTTGTTTTTTCCAAAAAAAAGGCAATTTTCTAAACCCCCATTTTGCCGAAAAAAACAAGCATCTTTTTTCCATTTGACGCTGGTTTCATTCACGGGGGGGGGGGCGTTTTTGCAGTGGTGATGCTTGCCCCCTTTTAGTCAGGCTTCCCCCCGTTTGGGGGGACAATGGCTGTGTCTTCTTTTTTTCTTCAGTCGTCTGGAGCTGTCACAAAAACCCCAAACCCTGCATGGGGAGCCTCTGGGCAGTTTAGCGACGGATTGGAATTTTGGGCCCCCTTTTTTTTGGGCCCGGTTTAGGGGGTCCCTTCTACTTTGGATTGCCCCCGGGGAAAAATTGGGGCCATATGGTACCTGGGGTTAAAAAAAATTTAAAAAAACACAAATTCTGAAAAAAAAGAAAAAAAAAATTTTAACATTAAAAAGTACATTTTTTTTTTATTTTTGTTGCCCAAACCGCAATGGGGCAGTGGAAACCCCCTTGTTTTTTGGGAGTTCACGGGGGTTTGAACTCATAAAAAAAATTTGTTTTTTTTAATTTTGCTTTTTTTAAAAAATTTATGGGGGTCCCTCTAGAAAAAAAACCCACAGGCTTTTTGAAGACTGGAACCCAACTAGGGGGTTTTAACCATTTTAAAAAGTGAACACGGGGGAAATGTTAAAAACCCCCGAAAAAAAAACCAAATGGTGCCCCAAAAATTTGGGGCCGGGATACAAAAAAAAAAACACCATGGGGAACCTAAAGGGTCTAGCTGGGAAGGGGGAAAAAAACACAGGCGGGGAAAAGCAGAGGACGGGGCCCCCGCAATTTTTAAAAACCCCCAAAAACACTAGACCAGAAATTTTCCCCGATAAATGTGGGAAAACAAAAATAAAAAATTTTCCCCATCTAGTTTTTTAGAAAAAAGCAGGTCAGGGGGGGGTTTCCCTCACAATTTCCCTTTCCCCCTGGCCCTTGATTCCAGACCCAAGCCCCTGAAAGCAGAAAGTCATTTATCAGTAGACTGAAAAACCGGCTTTTTTTTGGGGTCGGGTTTTTTGTAAAAATTTTTATTTAAATTTTAAAACCCTTTTCTCCATGCTTTTTTTACCTTTTTAGCCCAAAATTTTTTAGTCCAGTTGTTGATGGAGCTAGATATTCAAACATTACAATAAAACCAGTTTTTTTTCATCAATTACACTGGGCCCCCCTTTTTCATTGTTTTTTTTAAATTTTTTTCCCCAAAAAAGGGGGGGGGGTTTTCTGTCAACAAAAAACTTGATACCCCCTTCCAGATTAAAAAAACTGCCATGTTTTCCCCGCAACCCAAACCCTGCAAGATCTTTAGACCTAAAATCCTAAAATGACTTTTTCTTTTTAAAAGAAAGGAACTTCATTCCCCAAAAAATTTAAAAACGGGGAAAAATCATATTGTCAAAAAAATATACAGAAACTAAATGAAAAAAAATTTTAAAAACTTTTTTTTAAATGAAAAACTAAAAAAAAACGAATAAACGATACCCCAATCCCCGGGGGAATACACCCCAAAACTCTTCTGCAGTGCACACTACTTCCCAAGCCAGGATCTCACGCAGCAGGGGGGGCTTCCCCAAAAGGGGGTGGGGGACCCCAAAACCCTGGCCCCACGTTGAAGAGTTTTTCAGGATGATTTCCCCCCAATGACTCACCGCCCCCTTTTGGACCCTTTTTTAGTTGATAAAGGAGGGGGGGGTTTTTTTTATTTTTTTTAAAAATTTTTTTTATTTATTTATTATTTAAATTTTTTTAATTTTTTTTTTTAAATTTTTTTAAAATTTTTTTTTTTGTTTAAAAACGGGGATAAAGGGATAAGCCTTTTTTTTGCTTGTATATATCCCAGTCTCCGTGTGTATGCAGTTTTTTAAAATTTGTGTCATCTGTTTTTTTTTTTTTTCCCCCCCGGGGGACGATGGGGGCCCTTTTTTTTTACGAAAAACGGAACAGGATTTTTTAAAAAGTGCGCAAAAAAGGGGTTTTCGTGCGTTTGCACACGGGGGTCGGGGTTTTTTGCCTATTTGAAAAACTTTTGGGGGGGGTGGGGTCAGCATGTGTTTTTAAACCAGAGGAAAAAATCCCCTCCAAAGGGAAAAAAAACCCCGGTTGTCCCCAAAATTTTAAGGGGGAAAGTTTTTACCACTAGGCCCCTTTTCCCCCCCCCCCAAAGGGAAAAGGGGGAAAAAACCCTTTGGAGTGGAAAACTTTGGGAAAGGGGGAAAAAAATTTGGACCAGTTTTTACAATACCCAAAAAAAAAACCCTTTTCAAAAAACCCCGGGTTTTGGGGGGGTTTTTTATTATCACAGAAACCTTTTCAGGGGAAAAGGGAAAAAGGGGGGAAACCCGGGGGAAAAACCCCTTTTTTTTCAGACATAAAAGGGAAAAACTATCAGAAGTGGAAGAGAATGGAAATGGTCACAAACCCATGAAAAAACCCCCCCAAAAAGGGTTTTAGGTTGTTGCCAAAATTTTTAAAAACCCAAGGAAACCATCAGAAAAGTAAAGAAATTTTTCCCCCCCACAATGCCTCAAGACCCCCCTCTCAAAAACCAAAAAGAAGGAGGTGGGGGGGGGGGGGGGGGGGGGGGGGGGGGGGGGGGAAGATAGATCACTGTCACCCCAAAATTTCCCTTCAGATTTTTTTGCACCATTTTTCAAAACCCCCTTTTTTTTTAAAATAAAAATTTTTTTTTTTTTTTTAAATTTAATTTTTGTTTTATTTTATTTTACTTTTTTGTTTTTTAAAATTAATTTTTTTTCCGAGTTTTTTTTTATTTTTATTTTATTTTTTTTTTAGTTTTATTTGATTTTATTTCAAAGGTTTTTTTTTTTTAAAACCCCCCCCTTTTTTTTTTATCTCTAAAATTTTTTTTCTATCATTTTTATTTTTGTTTGATTTTTTTTTTTGGTTTTTTGATATTTTATCTCTATTTTTTTTTTTTAAAAAAATTTTTTTTTTTTCAAAAATAATTTTTCCCCCTTTTGGGAAGGAATACTGAAAAAAAACGAAAGGGGGGTTTAGTTATCATTTGAAAAAAAAAGTGGGGGGGGGGTTTAAAAAAAAAAAGAAAAATGATTGAACCAAAAACCCCCGGGGGCCCAAAACCCGAAAAACCCCCCCACAAAGAGTTTTTACCCCCCACAAAGACTTTTTACCTTCCCCCAAAAAAAAGACACCTAATCACAAAGGGCTGCCCCCCCGGACACAAAGACAGGCCCTGGACACAAAAAAAGAAAACCTGGAAAAAAAAGACAGACACCCCCCAAAAAAAAAGAAAGACACCTGGATACAAAGACTGACACCCCCACAAAAGAAAGACACCTGGACACAAAGAAAGACACCGGGAAACAAAGACAGACACCTGGAAAAAAAAAAGGGGCACCTGGGAACAAAAACAGACACAGAAAAAAAATACAGACACCGGGAAACAAAAAAAGGAAAACCGGGGGCAAAGACAGCCCCAGAAAACAAGACAGAACCCGGACACAAAAAAATGACACCGGACACAAAGCAGACACCTGGCACAAAGCGGGGCACCGGACACAAAACTGACACCGGGCACAAAGTAAAAACCTGGCACAAAAACTGACACCTGGACAAAAAGGGGCGACCCTGGGCAAAAGATGCACCCAAAAAAGTTTTACCCC
>CM060343.1:1650266-1675266 GCA_030674155.1 Stramonita haemastoma
AGGAAGTCCTGGGTTCGAATCTCGGGGGCGTCTGACGAATTAAGGGTGGAGATTTTTTTTTACAATCTCCCAGGTTAACTTCAAGTCCAGACCTGCCAATGCCTTAATTCAATCAGTATAATTATATACATAATTTATGCAGAAGATCAAAATAATTATTTTGCACGCTAAAGATCCAGGAATTCATGTCAGTGCTCAGTGGGTTATGGAAAAACGAACATACCCAGCATGCATCCGAAGTCGGAATGTGGCTACCTTCAAGGTGGGAAAAACTGGTCACATCCAAAACATCTCTCCAAAGGTGAATTTGGAGCTTAAGCTGAGGACCTCCCCTACCCACTGGCCAAAAGAAAAACACACAAGACAGACACCTGTAGTATTGGTGAAGTAGCTCCAGCAACACTCTCCAAAATGGCATCCCTGAAGTGGATGAAGCTTGACTGTGTGGTCCCAGTCTTCCCTTTGAGCCCACAGCAAACTCAATCTGGGTAGGAGCCAGCTGCATGAAATAGAATAAAACAGAATAAATCTCAGCAAGGTGTCAGTATCCATCAGCTAATCCACAAGAAAACATCCCATTCATATCGCACACAGTCATGTTTCCTCTGCCAACCAGTAAACCGTGAGGTTCTGGGTTCGATTCCCAGCCTCACACCCTTTCTTCTCAGTTTGACGAAAAATTTGAACTGAATGTCAAAGTCATTCGGATGAGACTATAAACCGAGGCCCCGTGTGCGAACGCACGCAAAACATCTCGCGCACACGTTAAAACCCCGTTCCACCTTTCAGAAGAACAGGCCATTTTGTGCAGGTAGGAGCAGATGACGAAATTATTTTTAAAAAAAGAACAGCATGCACACAGGTGTCGTGTTTAGACACCATCCCTGAAGAAAAATTGGGCAGTTGGAGTCCCCAGGGTGGCTCGGGGCTGTATATGGCAACGTTCTGGTGGCTCCTGCGACGGTACTGGAACCATTCGTATCGGTCATTGCCTTTCCAATGGATCATTTCAGTGACGGGAGAGGGGGTGGGATGGTCTGCTGCATGGGTAACAGCTTGCCCTCCATACTTTTTTTGGGGGGCTGCCTCGTCTTCTGTGACATCCCTTTCCTGTTGCTCCCACGCCGCTCATTTCAATCTTCCCGCCACAGCCATACCCTGATTCGTTGTGTCTCACCATCGGGATGGGCAGTCCACAGGGAGCCCATCAATATTAGACCGCCGTGAGGCCACCAGCCAGAGGGGCCCTGCACTGCTGCTGGGTCACTTTGGTGGTGTTCAGTGGTGCCTGTTCTGAGCTAACATACGCAGGACACCACCTACAAAGCCCCCTACTAACGACAGTATTAGCTAAGTCGCAAAGCCAGACTGAGTGAGTCACCCACCGGAGATGGCGACCACCACAGCGTCCCTCTAACGACCGTCTCCCCGCGAACCCCCAACCCCAAAGGCTTTGACACAAACTCACCACAGGCACAGAAATGTGTGGGGAAACCGAATCTGAGGTCACCATGAGACCAGAGCAACGGGGGCCACTGAATCAGAGGCAGTTTTTATTATTGCATGATGATCGATGATGATGAGGATGATGTAATGATGCTGCTGTGGAAGTACATCCGCTTTGAGACTACTTGACAGGGTTGTACTCTACGCTTACTATCATAATATATCCCCGCGTCAACCAGGCCCGAGAGATACAGACACCTGCAGTGTTGGTCAGGTAATTTGAGCAACACTCTCAAACTCACATCCGTAATGTGGATGAAGCTCGACTGTGTGGTCCCAGTCTCCCACTGAGCCCACAGCACACTCACTCTGGGTAGGAGCTGGCCGGAGTCTGAAAATTCCCAATGACTCTTATGGGATTCGAACCCATGACCTTCCAGTTTGTAGCCCAAGGCGCTAACCCCTGTGCCATGGCGGCTGGGTTTGTGTGTATGTGTTTGTGTGGTGTCTATACATTCTTTCTTCTTCTTCTTCTTCTTTCTTCTTCTTCTTCTTCTTCTTCTTCTTCTTCTTCTTCTTCTTCTTCTCTTCTTCTTTTTCTTCTTCTTCTTCTTCTTCTTCTTCAAGGCTTAGACAGAAACTATTGCTGTCTCTCATAGAGCCAAAGTGTGACGCTTCACCACATAAGGAGTCGCATTGCACCAGAGGTTAATTTTTAGTTATTCACAAGTTATTAGGCCGCGGCCATAGTGAACCCGTCATTTTGACGCCGTCATTTTGACGGGCTGGGTAAAAAATGCTGCCTGGCTGAATTACTCTGTGGCGTCACTGAAAACGGTTGTGCGTGGCCATAGTAGAGCCGGACCGGCCCATTCTTTTTAACCCATCGTTTTGACGTTCGAGCAACACGTTCGTTTGCCGGGGGGATGGAAAGGAAAATAATCAAGAAAAACTTATTTATGGTGCTTCAAAAATTCTGACTACACAAACCAGTAAATTAACCCTTCCCGATTACATTCCAATGGTTTGATAAAAGTTTTGGGGGGAGATTTTACGTAAAAACACTTTTTATGTCGAACTATTTTCTGTCGATTTGCGTCACCGTGGCAGCCTCATTTTTGCGTCACTCGCAGTCTCAGGGTGACCATAATTATTGTCAGAAAGAGACGGGCTGGGTTGACTATGGCCGCTTTGACAGATCCATTCCCTGTCAAAGAGACGGCCGTCAAAACAACGGGACCAGCCGGGTTTACTATGGCCGTAGCCTTAATCTGCAATAAAAGGGCTATTCAAATACAAAAAAAAAAACAGATTGAAAATCGACAATTCTGTGCAAAGTTATTACAATGGAATGATAGACCGCAGGTTGGGACAAAATGTAGAAAACGGGCAAGTTTATTTTTGTAACAGGTTGTCAGAATGAGGGCTTGGGTATTTTCAAAACATATTTAAAATCAAAAGCAATAAAACTTCTGCCTTGATATTTCATTACAAGGTAGAATAACAGATATAGTTTAATAATTGATCAAAAAAATATCAACATTGACAACTTGACCCCCCCCCCCCCCCACCTGCCTTTAACGGCCCCTAGCCAACATTGGGTAATGTGCTAAGCGACTCATTTCGTGGTGGAGCGTCACAACTGCTGTTAATGAAGCCCTGACAAGTCCGCCCAGCAGCAGATCTGATCGTCTGGGAGAGACTGGTGATATTTGAAGTCTGTCTGGAGAAAACAGGCAGGAGAAGGAATCCAGAAGAAGGCAGAACATAGACTAGACAAGAAGGAGGTGAGGCAAGAAAAGCATCAAGGTGGAGGGGGGGGGGATTACATGATGGAATGTTTCAGGATGTTAATAATGTTGTCAGAGATATGAAACAAAGCACACATGGACATCGTTCAAGAGGAAATAAACAATTATTCGAGAGGATAGCCCCCCCCACCCCACCAAAAAAAAAAAAAAAAAAAAAAGAAAAAGCATGAAGGCAGAAACAAGGAGAGGGATGTAAGAGGTGGTGTGGTGCATGTGGGGGAAAAAAATTCACCATTTGAATATTTGTATAGATCTAACCATTTACTTCTTGTTTTACAGCTGCTAAAATTCCCCATTTGATATTTGTATAGATCTACATCTACTCTCGTTTTACAGGCTCCTAAATTTCACAATTTGATATTTGTATAGATCTAGATCTACTCTTGTTTTACAGGCTGCTAAAATTCACCATTTGATATTTTGTATAGATCTAGATCTACTCTTGTTTTACAGGCTGCTAAAATTCACTGGATGATATTTGTATAGATCTTGATCTACTCTTGTTTTACGGGCTGCTAAAATTCCTTATTTGATGTTTGTTAGGATCTAGATCTACTCTTGTTTTACGGGCTGCTAAAATTCACCATTTGATCTTTGTATAGATCTAGATCTACTCTTCATTTCTCATGTCTTTGAGAGTGAAGAGTAGATCTAGATCTATACAAATATCAAATGGTGAATTTTAGCAGCCTGTAAAACAAGAGTAGATCTGGAAGAGCAAAGACATCAGTTTCCACACCAAGATGAAAAATCTTCAAGTGCCTACATATCCATACTGCTCTATGGCTGTGAAAGTTGGACTTTGACAGCTGAAACCACCAAGAGAATTCAAGCATTTGAAACAAAATGCTTCAGACGTCTCCTTGGGATCTCGTGGAGGGATCACAAGACCAACGACTTTGTGCGGGGCCAAGTTACACAGCTGGCAGGCCCCCAGGAAACCCCTCCTGTCAATACTAAAAAGGAGGAAGATGTCTTGGTTTGGGCACGTCATCCCAACACAACACGAGCCAGACGGTTCTGCAGGGAACCGTGGAAGAGGAAATACACAGAGAAGGCAACCCAAGAACTGCATGGACAACATCAAGGAGTGGACCGGGATGGACAGCGCAACCCTGATCCGCAGGGCAGAGGAACAGTCTGGATGGAGGAAAACAACGTCATCAACATCTTCATGTCTCCTCTACGACCATTTGGTAAGGAGAATGAATTGAGGTGAGGCAAGATCTACTCTTGTTTTCAGGGCTGCTAAAATTACCATTTGATATTTTGTATAGATCTAGATCTACTCTTGTTATACAGGCTGCTAAAATTAACAGTTTGATGTTTGTATACATCTAGATCTACTCTTGTTTTACAGGCTGCTAAAATTCACCATTTGATATTTGCATAGATCTAGATCTACACTTGTTTTACAGGCTGCTAAAAGTCACCATTTGATATTTTGTATAGATCTAGATCTACTCTTGTTTTACAGGCTGCTAAAATTAACCATAATTTAATGTTTGTACATATCTAGATCTACTCTTGTTTTAAAGGCTGCTAAGATCACAATTTGATATTTGTATAGATCTAGATCTACTCTTGTTTAACAGGCTGCTAAAATTCACCATTCAATATTTGTATAGATCTAGTCCTACTCTTCTTTTTGGAGCTGCTAAAATTCACTATTTGATATTTGTATAGATCTAGATCTACTTTTGTTTTAGGGACTGCTAAAATTCATAATTTGATATTTATATAGATTTAGATATAGTCTTAATTTTCCTAGCTGCCAATTTCACCATTTCATTTTGCATAGATCTAGATCTACTCTTGTTTTACAGGCTGCTAACATTCCCCATTTGATGTTTGTATAGATCTACATCTACTCTTGTTTTCCGGGCTACTAAAATTCACCATTTAATTTTTCCTTAGATCTAGATCTACTCTTGTTTTACGGGCTGCTAAAATTCACCATTTAATACTTGTCTAGATCTAGATGTACTCTCTTTTACAGGCTGCTAAAATTCACAATTTGATATTTGTATAGATCTAGATCTAATCTTCTTTTACGAGCAGGTAAAAATTCACCATTTCATATTTTGTATAGATGTAGATCTACTCTTGTTTTACAGGCTGCTAAAATTCATCATTTGATATTCTTCTAGATTTAGATTTCCTCTTGTTTTATAGGCTGCTCAAATTCACCATTTGATATTTTATATAGATCTAGATCTACTGTTTTACAGGATGCTAAAATTGACCATTTGATATTTGCATCTATGTAGATCTACTTTTGTTTTACAGACTGCTAAAATTCACCTTTGAGATTTTGTATAGATCTAGATCTGCTCTTGTTTTACAGGCTGCTAAATTTAACCATATATTGAAATTTGTATAGATCTAGATCTAATCTTGTTTTATGGGCTGCTAAAATTCACAATTTGATATTTGTACAGATCTTGATCTACGCTTGTTTTACAGGCTGCTAAATTCACTATTTGTTATATTTATAGATCTAGATCTACTCTTGTTTAATGGGCTCCTAAAATTCACCATTTATATTTGTATAGATCTAGACCTACTCTTCTTTTGAGCTGCTAAAATTCACCATTTGATATTTGTATAGATCTAGATCTACTCTTGTTTTATGGACTGCTAAAATTCATCATTTGATATTTGTATAGATCTAGATCTACTCTCGTTTTTCGAGCTACTAAATTTCACCATTTGATATTTGTATAGATCTAGATCTACTGTTGTTTTACAGGCTGCTGAAATTCTCCACTTGTATTTGTATAGATCTAAATATACTCTTCTTTTATAGGCTGCAAATATTGCCCATTTGATATTTGTATAGACCTAGATCTATCTTGTTTTACAGGCTGCTAAAATTCCCTATGTGATATTTGTATAGATCTAGGTCTGCTCTTGCTTTCCTGCTGCAAAATGTCACCATTTAATATTTGTATAGATCTAGATCTACTGTTGTTTTACAGGCTGCTGAAATTCTCCACTTGTATTTGTATAGATCTAAATATACTCTTCTTTTATAGGCTGCAAAATTCCCATTTGATATTTGTATAGACCTAGATCTACTCTTGTTTTACTGGCTGCTGAAATTCACCATTTAATATTTGTGTAGATCTAGATCTACTTTGTTTTACAGGCTGCTAAAATTCACCATTTGTAATTTGTAAAGATCTAGATCTAGTCTTGTTTTACAGACTGGTAAAATACCCCCTTTCAGATTTCTACACATTTAGATCTACTCTTGTTTTACAAGCTGTTAAAATTCACAATTTGATATTTGTATAGATCTAGATCTACCCTTTTTTACTGGCTGCTAAATTCACCATTAGATAGCTGTACAGATCTAGATCTACTCTTGTTTTACAGCCTGCTAAAATTCACCATTCCATATTTGTATAGATCTAGATCTACTCTTGTTATACAGGCTGCTAAAATTCACAGTTTGATGTTTGTATACATCTAGATCTACTCTTGTTTTACAGGCTGCTAAAATTCACCATTTGATATTTGCATAGATCTAGATCTACACTTGTTTTACAGGCTGCTAAAAGTCACCATTTGATATTTTGTATAGATCTAGATCTACTCTTGTTTTACAGGCTTCTAAAATTAACCATAATTTAATGTTTGTACATATCTAGATCTACTCTTGTTTTAAAGGCTGCTAAGATCACAATTTGATATTTGTATAGATCTAGATCTACTCTTGTTTAACTGGCTGCTAAAATTCACCATTCAATATTTGTATAGATCTAGACCTACTCTTCTTTTTGGAGCTGCTAAAATTCACTATTTGATATTTGTATAGATCTAGATCTACTCTTGTTTTAGGGACTGCTAAAATTCATAATTTGATATTTATATAGATTTAGATATAGTCTTGTTTTCCTAGCTGCCAATTTCACCATTTCAGTTTTGCATAGATCTAGATCTACTCTTGTTTTACTGGCTGCTAAAATTCATCATTTCATATTTGTAATGTTCTAGATCCAATCTTGTTTTTCAGGCTGCTAAATTCATCATTTTATGTTTGTATAGATCTATATCTGCTCTTGTTTTATAGGCTGCTAAGTTTCACAATTTCAGATTTGTATAGATCTAGATCTACTATTGTTTTAAAGGCTGCAAAAATTTCCCATTTTATATTTTTACAGATCTAGATGTACATTTGTTTTACAGGCTGCTAAATTCCCCATTTCCTATTTGTATATTTCTAGATCTATTCTTGTTTTAGAGGCTGCTAAAATTCACCATTTAACATTTGCTTAGATGTAGATTTACTTTTGTTTTATGGGCTTCTAAATTCTCATTTGATATTTGTATAGATCTAGATCTACTCTTGTTTTACGGGCTGCTAAAATTTACCATTTTATATTTGCATAGATCTAGATTTACTCTTCTTTTACAGGCTTA
Source organism: Stramonita haemastoma (assembly GCA_030674155.1). Lineage (NCBI taxonomy): Eukaryota > Metazoa > Mollusca > Gastropoda > Neogastropoda > Muricidae > Stramonita > Stramonita haemastoma. The sequence goes on from CM060343.1 coordinate 1,657,952, forward strand.
AAAAATTTACCATTTGACATTTGTATAGATCTAGATGTAGTCTTGTTTTACGAGCTGGTAAAAACACCCTATTTCAGATTTGTATAGATCTAGATCTACTCTTGTTTTTTAGGCTGTTAAATTTCACAATTTGATATTTGTATAGATCTAGATCTACCCTTCTTTTACTGGCTGGTAAAATTCACCATTTTATTTTTGTACAGATCTAGATCTACTCTTGTTTTACAGGCTGCTAAATTCAGTATTCAATATCTGTACAGATTTAGATCTACTCTTGTTTTATGGCCTGCTAAGATTCACCATTTGATATTTGTATAGATCTAGAGCTCGTCTTGTTTTACGAGCTAGTAAAATGTCCCCATTTCAGATTTGTATAGATCTAGATCTACTCTTTAATTATGGGCTGCTAAAATTCACCAATTGATATTTTGTATAGATCTAGATCTTCTCTTGTATTACAAGCTGCTAAAATTCACCTATTGATATTTTGTATAGATCTAGATCAACTCTTGTTTTACAGGCTGCTAAAATTCACGATTTGTTATTTGCATAGATCTAGATCTACTCTTGTTTTACTGGCTGCTAAAATTCACCATTTGATATTTGTATAGATTTAGATCCAATCTTGTTTTCAGGCTGCTAAAATTCATCATTTGATATTTGTATAGATGTATATCTACTCTTGTTTTACAGGCTGCTAATTTTCACAATTTGATATTTGTATAGATCTAGATCTACTCTTGTTTTACAGGCTTCAAAAATTCCCCATTTTATATTTTTACAGATCTAGATCTACATTTGTTTTACAGGCTGCTAAATTCCCGATTTGATATTTGTATAGATCTAGATCTATTCTTGTTTTACAGGCTCCTAAAATTCACCATTTAATATTTTCTTAAATCTAGATCTACTTTTGTTTTATGGGCTGCTAAAATTCGCCATTCGGTATTTGCATAGATTGAGATCTACTCTTGTTTTACGGGCTTCTAAAATTCACCATTTTGATATTTGTATAGATCTTGATCTACTCTTCTTTTATGGCCTGCTAATATTCACTATTTGATATTTGCATAGATCTAGATCTACTCTTGTTTTACGGGCTGCTAAAATTTACCATTTTGATATTTGTATAGATCTAGATCTACTCTTGTTTTACAGGCTGCTAAAATTCACCATTTGATATTTGTATAGATCTAGATCTACTCTTGTTTTACAGGCTGCTAAACGAGAACACTTTATGGAGTATGCTGCACTTTAAGGGGTATTCCACACAGCTCCTCAGATGACCTGTTCTAGCAAAGATGAATGTTGGAACAAGAGCATTTGAGAACTATGGACATCCTGCCTGCCAAGATACATCCTTGTTTTGGCAGGCCTGTATATTCAAATGTCATCTACAGATTAAGTACTCAACTTTCACAGGGGACGGATAGCCTACTGGTCAGAACATTGCGCTGGCAATTTGACGACCCGGGTTCGAGTCCGGTCGAGGGGATTTTTCCAATGGAGTTAACATCAGTGCTGACTCCACTCTCCCCATAAGTCCTTCGGATGAGACTTTAAACAGAAGCCCCGTGTGCGAACACACGCAGAACATCTTGCGCACACGTTAAATCCTGTTCCGCTTTTCGTAAGAGTAGGCCATCGTGTGCCGGTGGGAACAGATGACATTTACAAAACTGCATACACACGGGGACTCGATGAAAAAAAGCACAAGAGTGCTTGTTCCATAATTCTCGATATAAAAGAGTAAATCAAATGAAATCAAATCAATCAAATCAGGGGATGCCTTATCTCTGATCCTTATCGCTGCTGTGTGAATGAAATACGTTCAGATGGTTGAACAGTAGACAAATCAAAACCGGTGGAACTGTGGACATTTTTATTTCAAAAGTCGGAAATCTAAGTACTGATGGCAGAATTCCACCCAGAAGTAGAGATACCCATCCCATAACTGTTGTTACATAATCACACATATAACATTTTTTCCTATTTCTTCCATCCCATGTCTGTTACATAATCACACATAGAACATTTTTTCCTATTTGTTGCATAATCACACATATAACATTTTTTTCCTATTTCTTCCATCCCATGCCTGTTGTTACATAATCACACATAGAACATTTTTTTCCTATTTCTTCCATCCCATGCCTGTTGCATAATCACACATAGAACATTTTTTCCTATTTCTTCCATCCCATGCCTGTTGCATAATCACACATATAACATTTTTTTCCTATTTCTTCCATCCCATGCCTGTTGCATAATCACACATATAACATTTTTTCCTATTTCTTCCATCCCATGCCTGTTACATAACCACACATATAACATTTTTCCTATTACTTCCATCCCATGCCTGTTGTTGCATAATCACACATAGAACATTTTTTCCTATTTCTTCCATCCCATGCCTGTTGCATAATCACACATAAACATTTTTTCCTATTTCTTCCATCCCATGCCTGTTGCATAATCACACGTATAACATTTTTTCCTATTTCTTCCATCCCATGCCTGTTGCATAATCACACGTATAACATTTTTTCCTATTTCTTCCATCCCATGCCTGTTGCATAATCACACATATAACATTTTTTCCTATTTCTTCCATCCCATGCCTGTTGCATAATCACACATATAACATTTTTTCCTATTTCTTCCATCCCATGCCTGTTACATAACCACACATATAACATTTTTTCCTATTTCTTCATCCCATGACTGTTGCAGATCACACATATATAACACATTTTTCCTATTTCTCACTCTTGTAACCAACCTTGCACTTGTTGGACGGAATTCAACACAAAATGACACACTATGATTATATTCATGAATACAAAACAACCTTGCACTTGTTGGACGGAATTCAACACAAAATGACACACTATGATTAAGATATCAGAGTTTTCTTTTCCACATCACAATAAAAATTCCTATCCCCACTGACCATAATAAAAAATAATAATAAAAAAAAAACACCAAAAAGATCCCCCAAGAGAAGAAGAAGGAATGGTTGCAGTATTTGCGTGCAATCATCACAACACATGAAAAAAACAACCTATAAACCGAGGTCCCGTGTGCAACGTACGCATAACATCTGCGCACACGTTAAATCCTGTTCCGCTTTTCGTAAGAGTAGGTCATCGTATGCTGATGGGAACAGATGACAAGATTTACAAAACTGCATACACACTGGGACTGGATGTAAAAAACATTAGTGCTTATTCCATTATCCTCGATATAAAAGAATCAACGAAAAAAGAAAACCAAACAATTGCAAACTCTACAGCAGCTTCTCCTTCCACAAACCAATCCAATCCACTGATAAATTGTTTGACAACACATAACAACAACCCACACCCACCGCACCTTTATGATCAAGAAGGCTTTGAGATATATAATGTAGAATGTACAACAATGGTAAAAAGGTAAAGGTGTCCCATAACCTAGGCAGTCAAAGGGGAGTGAGGCATCAGAGACCTCAGTTTTTCTAGGGGCCAGCATATTGAGGGCGGCGCCCATCTCCTCTCCCTTGCTGCTTTATCTTCCCTGACCCTAAAGAAGGCAGGTATTTACAGCTGGGGAACTGTACTGTAGCCAAGGCACGCAAAATGGTCATCCATCCAATTGGTAACTGCGTTCGATGCTGCTTAACCTTAGCTTGGGGAAAGGAGTGCTCTGACCACTGAGCTGTCCTGTTCCTAGTCTTTTTCGTAACACTGATGTAAATGGTTGGGAGAGAATAAGAGAGGTGATGCCGTATGATTTTTTTTTTTATATAAGGTCAGTATCACACATTAGGTATCTTATCAACTTTTCAACCCAAGACAACTTTGAATTGATACAATACCTCCAGCTGTTTTCAGATTAAATGTACATGTATGTTTGCCCCCAAATATTACACTCCAGAACATGTCATCATGGAACTAGCATCTTCTTCTTGTTCTTTCTCATGACCGGAACGGTCGTGGAGGAGACATGAGAGATGATTCTGCAGCCAGCCGTCGCCATCCAGCCCTGTCCTCCGCCTCCTTGATGTTATCCATCCAGCTTTTGGTTTGTCTGCCTCGGCATCTGCCACCTTCTAGCGTTCCTTGTAGGAACTAGCATACATTATCTTTGATATGTTGCTTTGGACACAAAGTTTATTTATCACACGTCACTAAGTTTCATAACAAAACTGTTAACATTCCTATAACTGAGCAGTGACGTGTCAATATACATTAAAAAAAAAAAGAGAGAGATTTGATTTGATTTGATTTGATTTGATTCTTTTATATCGAGTATAATGGAATAAGCACTCTTGTGCTTTTTTTTTACATCTAGTCCCCGTGTGTATGCAGTTTTGTAAATATCTGTTCCCACCGGCACACGATGGCCTACTCTTAAGAAAAGCGGAACAGGATTTAACGTGTGCGCAAGATGTTCTGCTAGCGTTCGCACACGATGCCTCAGATTATAGTCTCATCCGAGGGACTTGTAGGGAGAGTGGAGTCAGCTCTGATGTTAACTCCAGAAGAAAAATCTCCTCGACGGGAATTGAACCCGGGTCGTCAAAATTAATTGCCAGCGCAATGTTCTGACCACTAGGCTACCCCGTCCGCTCCCCCCCCCCCCCCCCCCCCCCCCCCAGAGAGAGAGAGAGAGAGAGAGAGAGAGAGAGAGAGAGAGAGAGAGAGAGAGAGAGAGAGAGAGAGAGAGAGAGAGAAAGAAATGCATCACACACACACATACACACACACGCGCCTGTACACACACAACTTTCTTAGAGAGAGAGAGAGAGAGGCAGAGACAGAGACCGAGAGACAGAGACATACAGAGAGACAGAGACATACGGAGAGAGACAAACACACATACAGAGACAGAGAGACAGAGAGAGAAAACAGAGAGAGAGAGAGAGAGAGAGACAGAGAGACAGAGACAGAGAGAGAGACAGAGACAGAGAGACAAGAGACAGAGAACAGAGAGAGAGAGACACCCACACCCCTGTCCACCCACACCCACAGACCCAAGTTTGCCAAAACAACAAAGAAAATCAGCATTTCTCATTACAGTAGAATTTATTCTGTGACATTAAAAAACCCATAACAAATTATGTGAAAAATCACATTTTTTTTACACAACAAACCAACCTTAACAACAAAGAAATCAGCATTTCTCACTACAGTATAATTTATTCTGTGACATTTAAAAAAAACCCATAAAAAGTCATATAAACAATCAAATTTGTAATAAACATGGGAAACCTTAACATTAAAGAAATAACCATTTCTCACTACAATAAATTTAATCTGTGACATTAAAAAACCCATAAAAAGTCATATAAACAATCAAATTTGTAATAAACATGGGAAAACTTGACAACAAAGAAATCATTTCTCACTACAATAGAATTTAATCTCTGACATTAAAACGACATAAAAAGTCATATAAAGAATTACATTTTTTCTACACAACAAACAAATCTGAAAGAAATCAGCATTTGTCACTACAGTAGAATTTATACTGTGACATTTTAAAACAAATAAAAGGTCATATAAACATTTACATTTTTTCTACACAAGCAAACTTTAACTACAAAGTAGTCAGCGTTTCTCAGTACAGTAGAGTTTCTTCTGTGACATTTGAAAACACATAAAAAGTCATATAAACGATTACATGTATTTCTGCATGACAAGCAAACCTACTCCAACTGACGTTCTTTATAAAAACAAAACAAAACAAAACAAAAATCACCCCAGACCGTTTAATGTGATTTCAGAAAAATAACCCATCTCCCATACACGTTCTACAGCACAGTGCAAATTACATTTTTCTTTTTTTTCTTGGTTTCATTAATTTATTTTTTAAAGAACACAACACTTTTTTTTCAAAACAAGAGAACACACTGGCACATTATACTCATTACTAGATTAAACAAAAAAACAGATATAGCATATATCTTTCACAAGAATTTTTTTACAATTTAAGTTCCATGTGTTGGTGTAAAATCTCCCGTCAGTCTTCCAACAGAAGATCAATACACAGATCTTTCACATTTGATGTGATAAAAAAAGAAAGAAAAGAAAAGAAAAGACCCCCTTCTCCCACACACCATTATACAGCCCGTTTTTTTCTCCCCAATCTTCATTTGATTCCTTTAAAAAAAAAAAAAAAAAACCCAAACTCGCAGGCACACTTTACACACTATAAGACATATAGCATTAAGATGAGAATTGATAAAACTGCATACACACAGGGACTGGATGTAAAAAAAAACAGCGCAATGAATCCTATATTCCATTATCCTCGAAATAAAACAAAAGGAATAAGATAGAAGATCAATACACAGATCTGCCACCAACATCATCTAAACTTATTTCACAGAATATCAGTGCAAATCACAGCATCAGATTTCTTTTTGTTTTTACATTTAATGGGATTTAAAAATTACAAAAAAAAGAAAACCTCTCCTGGCACACTTTCAACACTATTATACACTATTGCTACATTTTTCTTGGCCGTTTACATTTGATCTCATTCTTTTAAAAAAAAGGTAAACAAGCCACACAGGCACGTTTTATCCAGTAAAATAAAATTAATAAAATATCAATGGCAATTGCACACCCCCTTTTTTTGTTTTTCACATTTGATGAAATTTAAAAAAAAAAAAGGAAAAATCCTACAAGGCATTTCCTACACAATTCTACTACACAATTTTTTTTTTAAATTTTAAATTCACGTTTGATCCTATTACTTCAAAAAAAAAAGAGAAAAACCATCTATAACTTTTTAAAAACCCATCTTTCTGTACATTATCATACAACATTCTCCATTTCCTTGTTGATTTCCAATGGATATCATAATTTAAAAACAAAAACAAACCACACAGGCACGGGTTTTTTGTTGTTGTTGTTATCCAATACTATACATAAAACCATTAGAATGTCAATGTCATTCACAGCACAAGCTTTCTTTTTGTTTTAAATTTGAAGTGATTTAAGAAAAAAAAAATTCCCCAAGAAAAAGGGAAAAACCTGAGGCACATTTTATCCAATACTATACTTAAAATCATATACCTTTAGTCTTTCTTTTTTTTTTTTTGCAAGATGTGTTAGTGTAAAATCTGCCATCAATCTTCCAGTAGAATATCAACACACAGGTCTGCTACCAACATAATCTAAAGTCATTATTTGAAAAATAAACCCAAAACAAACCACACATGCACATTTACCCTCTCCCCGAAACACACACACACACACACACACACACACACACACACACACACACACACACACACACACACACACACACAGGCATATATTCTCTCCCCACAAAAAAACACAACAACATAGGCACATTTACTGACCCCCCCCCCCCCCCTCCAATAAAAAACACACAGAACATTATTTTATCCTCCACCCCTCCACAAAAAAACCCACAGGCACATTAACCCTCTCCCTCCCGACCTCCCCCCCCCTCCCCGAAAAAACAAACAAACAAACAAACAACAATAAAAAAAAAAAAGACCATTACCTCTCCAACAAAACGTCAAGGGCATTTACCCTCCCTGCCAAAAAAACCCCCGAACACAGGCACATTATCCTCACCCTTCACCCAAGAAAAAACAAAACACAGCACATTACCCTCTCCCCTAAAAAAACCAACAACACCCCAAAAAACACAGGCTCACTTATCCTACCACCCCCCCCCCCAAAACACAGGCACATTAGTTATCCTCTCACTTTATCAAAACACATAGGCACACTGTATTCAACCCTATACTTAAAATCATACCCAATCAGTCTTTCACATTTTTCGTAAGATGTGTCGGTGTAAAATCTGCCATCAATCTTCCAGTAGAAGATCAATACACAGATCTGCCACCAACATCATTGAAAGTCATTTCATAGAATATCAATGCACAAGCTTTTTGTCTTCTGATTTGATGTGACTTTTTTTAAAAGCACAAAACAATCCAAATCATCGCCTTACCTTTTACTTCATAAACACTTTGCACATTATACAACCTTTTACATTTTTATTACCAATTCACATTAATTTTGATCTCAGTATCACCCCCCCCCCCCAAAAAAAAAAAAAAAAAAGGAAAAGGAAATCACTCACACTTTACTCACTGCTATACATATAATCTTACATCATTAGTCTTTCACATGCATTTTTGCTAAGAAGTGTCAGTGTAAAATCTGCCATCAATCTTCCAGCAGAAGATCAATACACAGATCTGCCACCAACAGCATCTAAAGTCATTTCACAGAATATCAATGCCAGTTACAGCACAAGCTTTCTTTTTGCTTTCCCACATAAGGTGATTAAAAAAAACAAACTAAAATAAACAAAACCTCTCCCACACTTTTCTTACGCTATTATACAACATTCTACATTTTTTGTTGACTTCCAGTGAATCTCAATTTAAAAACAAAAAGACAAACAAACCATTCAGGTACGTTTATCCAACACTAACATAAAACCATTAGAATGTCAATGACAATCACAGCACAAGCTTTCTTTTTGTTTTCAAATTTGAAGTGATTTTTTAAAAAAAGAAAAGAAAGGAAACCTCCCCCCCCCAAAAAAAAAGGAAACAAACCACAGGCACATTTCATTCACTAGTATACTTAAAATCCTATACCATTATTCTTTCACACATTTCTTTCTAAGATGTGTTAGTGTAAAATCTACCATCAATCTTCCAGCAGAAGATAAATACACAGATCTGCCACCAACATCATCTAAAGTCAATTCATAGAATATCAATGTCAATCTCAGCACAAGCTTTCTTTTTGTTTTTAAATATAATGCAATTTAAAAATTGATAGATTAAAAAGAGAAAACTACTTCTAGCACACTTTGAAAACTATTATACACCCCTGCTACATTTTTCTTTGCATTTTACATTTGATCTCACTCTTTAAAGAAAAGGAAAAGATAAACAAGCAACACAGACACGTTTATCCAGTACTTTGCATACAATTATTAAAATAGCAATGGCCATTGCAGCACCAGCTTTCTGTTTTTCACGTTTTATGTGAGATAAAAAATAAAAAAAACATCCGCGCATTTCCTACACTATTATACAACAAACATTTTTCTTATAAATTCACATCTTATCTCATTAATTAAAAAAAACAATCTACTACACTTAATGTAACACACTATTAGTCTTTCACAATATAAGATGTGTTGGTGTAAAATCTGCCATCAACCTTCCAGCAGAAGATCAATACACAGATCTGCCACCAACATCATCTAAAGTTATTTTACAGAGTATCAATGCAAATTACAGCATCAGATTTCTTTTTGTTTTTACGATTGATGCTATTTAAAAACTAATACTTAGAAATAAAAAAAACACTTCTGGCAAACTTTCAACACTTTTATACACCATTGCTACATTTTTCTTTTTTGTTTGCATTTGATCTCATTCTTAAAAAAAAGATAAACAAGCCCACAGATAGCAATGGCAATTACAGCATCAGCTTTCTCTTTGGTTTCACATTTTAAGTGATTTAAAAAAGCAAAAAAGACCCCCCCCCCCCCCCCCCCCCCCAGAAAAAGTGGGAAAAACACACAGGCACATTTAATTCACTAGTATACTTAAAATCAAATACTATAAGTCTTTCACATACATTTTTCGTAAGATGTGTTGGTGTAAAATCTGCAATCAATCTTCCAGCAAAAGATCAATACACAGATCTGCCACATCATCATCAAAGTCATTAAAAAAAAAAACACCAAACAATAAAGCAATGCAGCAGGCACATTTACCCCCCCCCCCCCCCCCCCCAAAAAACAAACAAACAAACAAACAAACAAAAAAAACCCACAGGCACATTCACCTCTCCCCCGAAAAAACCCACACAGGCACCCACACCCTCTACTTCCCCCCTCTCACACATACACGGGCACATTTTCTTTACTACTATACTTCAGTCTTTCACAAATTTTTCGTGAGATGTGTTGGTGTAAAATCTGCCATCAATCTTCCAGCAGAAGATCAATACACAGGTTTGCCATCAACATCATCTAAAAACATTTCCTGAGTATTAATGACAATCACAGTACCAGTTTTTTTTTTTTTCATTATTGATGCGAGGTTTAAAAAGCAAAAATAAACACACACTTTCCACAACATTATAGAAACTATTACATTTTCTTGCCAATTCACATTGATTTTAATCTCTTTACCCCCCAAAAAGGGAAAAACAGTCACATCTTACCCATTCCTATACTTAAAATCACATAATATATTAGAGATCTTTTCCTGACGTGTTTTGGGAAGTTGAGTTGGTGTAAAATCTGCCATCAATCTTCCAGCAGAAGATCACTACACAGATCTGCCACCAACATCATCTTAAGTTATTTCACAGAGTATGTATGTCAATCACAGCACGAGCTTTCTTTTTCTTTTCCGATATGCTGTGATGTTTTTAAGCATAAAACCAAACAATCCAAATCATCGCCTTACTTTTTACATCAAACACACTTTGCACAACATTTTACACAACATTATACAAACTATTCCATTTCTATTACCAATTCACATTAACTTTGATCTCATTACCCAAAAAAGGCAACAAAAAAAAACACTCACACTTTACCCAATGCTATACTTAAAATCTTACATTAATTTTTCACATACATTTTTGCTAAGATATGTTGGTGTAAAATCTGCATCAATCTTCCAGCAGAAGATCAATACACAGATCTGCCACCAACATGGCAATCACAGGACCATCTTTGTCATTCCTTTCACATTTAATGTTTATATAAAAAACACCCCTACTAAAACCAACCTGCAGGCACATTTTACACACTATAAAACATATAGTATTAAGATAAAAACTGCATACATACAGGGACTGGATATAAAAAGCCCATGAGTCATTCCATTATCCTCGAAATAAAAGAAAAGGAATAAGAAAGATGTGTAAAATCTGCCATCAATTTTCCAGCAGAAGATCAATACACAGATCTGCCACCAACATCATCTGAAGTCACAGAATTTCACAGAATATCAATGCCAATCACAGCACAAGCTTTCTTTTGTTTTCGCATTTGAGGTGATTAAAAAAAATAAAATATAAACCCTATCTCACACATTATTTTTACACTATTACACAACATTCCACAGTTTCTTCTTGACTTCCAATGGATCTCATAATTTAAAAAGAAAAAGACAAACCAACCACACATTCTTGCTTTATCCAATACTATACATAAACCATTAGAATGTCAATGACAATCACAGCACAAGCTTTTCTGGTTTTTAAATTTGAAGTATTTAAAAAAGAAAGAAAACATTCACTCCCCCCCCCCCCCCCCCACCAAACTGAAAAAACCACAGGCACATTTATCAATACTATACTTAAAATCATATACCTTAGTCTTTGCACTTTTTTTCGTAAGATGTGCTGGTGTAAAATCTGCCATCAATCTTCCTACACAAATCTGCCACAACACATCTTAAGTCATTATTTAAAAAAAAAAACCACTGAACAACAAACCACACAGGCAAATTTACCCTCTCCCGAAACACACAACACAACACACACACACAACACAACCACACACACACACACACTCACACACCCGAACACACACACCACACACACACACAAGCACATTTACCATCTTCCCCATCAAATTCACACACCGCACATTTGCACTCTCCACTCCACCCCTCCAAAAATAAAGAAAACTGGCATGTGTAATAACTCTGCCCCAACCCCCACCCCCAAAAAAACAATCAAACACAAAAAACAAAACAAAACAAAAACCACACAGCACATTCCCTCTCCCTGCCCCCAGCCTAAAAAGGAAACATTATCCTCTCCCTCCAAAAAAAAGTTTACAGGTACAAATACCCTCTCATCACCCCACCCCCCCCCCCCCCCAATAAAAAGACCCAGGCACATTACACCTCTCCCCCTAACCCCTCCCACCCAAAACAACAACAAACCCCACCTCCAAATACAGTCACAGTAATTTTATCCTCTCCCTCAACGAAAAACACACGGGCACCCTACACTTAAAACCATATCCATATCAGTCTTTCACATACTTTTTTGAAGTTGTGTTGTGTAAAATCTGCCATCAATCTTCCAGCAGATCAACACACAGATCTGCCACCAACATCATCTAAAGTCATTTAAAAACTAACCACAAACCAACCACACATGCACATTTACCTTCTCCAGAAACACACACACACACACACACACAACACACAGCACACATCACACACACACACACAACACAACACTACATTACCCCTCCCTAAAACCCACACATGGATTTACCTTCCCCCCAAAAAACAAAACAATTAAAGAAACACACCTCATTTACCCCCTCCCTCCCTCTCCGAAAAGACATTACACTCATTCCCCTCCAGAAAATACATTTACACTCTCCCCTCCAGAAAAGACATTTACACTCTCCTCATCTCCCCCCAGAAAAGACACTTTACACCCTCTCCCACCCTCCAGAAAGACATTACCTCACCCCCTCCAGAAAGACACAGGACATTAACCCTCCTTCCCCTCTAAAAAGGCACATTAATTTTACCCTCTCCCCAAAAAAGCACAGTACACCTCCTCCCAAAAAGCACCATAAAAAAGGCACATTTACCTACCACCAAAGGCACATGCGCCCTACTCCTCCCTTCCGCCCACACAAAAAAAATCCCCCAAACCACAGACACATTTCTTTCACTACAATATCAGTCTTTCACAACAGTTATTTGTAACATATGTTGGTGTAAAATCTGCCATCAATCTTCCAGCATAAAATCAATACACAGATCTGCCGCAAACATCATCTAAAGTCATTTCACACAATATCGCTGCCAATCACAGCACAAGCTTTCTTTTGGTTTGCAAATTTTATGCAATTTAACCTGTAATAAAAAAAAAAAAATTAAAAATCCTCCTCAGGCACACTATTAACACAATTATACAACATTCTCCATTTCTCTTGTCATTTCACAATTGATCTCAGTATTTAAAAAACAAAGAAAAGAAAACCAAACCACACAGGCACGTTTTCTCCAATGCTGTAAATAACATCTCATAATAATGTGCCCACACCATTATACAGCCGGTGTTTTTCTCCCCAGTGTTCGTTTGATTCGATTAAGAAAAGCCCACAACCCCCCTCCCCCCATTCCAGGCACACTTTACACACCACAAATCTGCCATCAATCTTCCAGCAGAAGATCGATACACAGATCTGCCACCAACATCATCTAAAGTCATTTCACACAGTATTAATGTCAATCACATCACAAGCTTTCTGTTCGTTTTCACAGGGAATGTGATTAAAAAATATATACATTATTATACATTATTATACAACCTTCTACATTTTCTTGTCAATTTCCATTCGATCTCATAATTTAGAAACAAAAACAAAGCACACAGGCACGTTTTCTCCAATGCTATGCATAAAACCATTAGAAAATGGCAATCACAGTCCAAGCATTTTTGTTTTATAATTTGAAGTGATTAAAAAAAAAAGCAAAAGAAAGAAAACCTTTCCCCAGAAAAGTGAGAAAAAAGAACACAGGCGCATTTCACTCACTATATAGCTTAAAACCATATACCATCAGTCTTTCACATACATTTTTTGTAAGATGTGTTGATGTAAAATCTGTCATCAATCTTCCAGCAGAAGATCAATACACAGATCGCCACCAACATGACAATCACATGACGATCTTTGTTATTCCTTTCACATTTGATGAATTATGAAAAAAAGACCCCTTCTCCCCATACACTGTCCCCACCATTATACAGCCTGTATTTTCCTCCCCAATCTTGATTTCAATCGGTTGAAAAAAATCGCAGGCACAGTTTACACACCGAAATACATATATTATATCATGAAGGTGTGTTGGTGTAAAATCTGCCATCAATCTTGCAGCAGAAGATCAATACACAGATCTGCCACCAACATCATCTTAAGTCATTATTTAAAAAAAAAAAGGCCAAAGGACAAACAATACAGGCATATTTACCATCTCTCTCTCTCTCTCTCTCCTCTCTCCTCTCTCTCTCTCTCTCTCTCTCTCTCTCTCTCTCTCTCTCTCTCTCACACACACACACACACACACACACACACACACACACACACACACACACACACACACACACACACACACACAGAGTGCGCGCTTTTCGTAAGAGTGGACCATTGTGTGCCGGTGGGAAGAGATGACATTTACAAAACTGCAAACACACGGGGACGGGATGTAAAAAAGCACAAGAGTGCTTATCCCATTATCCTCTATAAAAGAATAAAAAAAATAAATAAATGAATAAATAAATAAAATAATAAATAAATAAACACAAACACACACTCACAGGCGCGGGCCCCAACACACACACACACACACACACACACTCCCTCACCTCCTCTCTCTCTCTCTCCTCTCTCTCTCTCTCTCTCTCTCTCTCTCTCTCTCTCTCTCTCTGAACTTATCCTCTTCCTAAAAAGAAAGACATAAATATCACCCTTGTTCCCCCCAAAAAAAAAATACACAGGCACATTTACCCTTTCCCCCAAAAAAACCAGAGGCACATTTAAATACCCTCTCCTCCCCCCAAAGAAAAACCAAAAAACAGGCACATTTACCCTCCATTCCTCAAAAAATAGAACAAAAAAACCCAGCACAAAAAATCCCAAACAGGCACATTATTTTTTCACAATACTTCAGTCTTTCACATACAATTTTGCTAAGATGTGTTGGTGTAAAATCTGCCATCAATCTTCCAGCAGAAGATCAATACACAGATCTGCCACCAACATCATCTAAAGTCGTTTCATAGAATATCAATGCTGATCACAGCACAAGATTGCTTTTGTTTTCAAATTTCATGCGATTTTTAAAAAGCCGAAAAACAATCATTTTCCTTACACACTCTTTGCAACATTATAGAAACTATTACATTTCCGTGCCAATTCACATTAATATTGATCTCTTTACCAAAAACAAAAAAATGAAAACAGTCCCATTTTACCCATTCCTATACTTAGAATCACATACCAGAGCTCATTCCTGTATATATTTGGAAGTTGAGTTGGCCTAAAATCTGCCATCAATCTTGCAGCACAAGATCAATACACAGATCTGCCACCAACACCTTCTACAGTCTTTACTAAATAAAAAACAACAACCAAAGAACAAGCAAACCACACAGGCACATTTAACATCTCCCCCCCCCCCCAAAAAAAAAAACACACACAAAAGCACATTTAACCTCTCCCTCAAGCACACAGTCACATTTAACCTCTGCCCCAAATACCCCCCCCCCCAAAAAAAAAACAAAAAAAAACACAGGCACATTAAACCTCTCCCCCCCCAAAAAAAAAACACACAGGCATATTTAACCTCTTCCCCCACCCCACCCCCAAACAACACAGACACATTTAACCCCCCCCCCCCACAACACAGGCACAGTTAACCTCCCACCCCAAACCACACAGGCACATTTAACCTCTACCCCCCCCCCCACCCCCAAACACAGGCACATTAACCTGCCCCCCACCCCCACCCCAAAACACAGGCCCATTTAACTTTCCTCCCCCCCAAACCACACAGGCACATTTAACCTCTACCCCCCCCCCCCCACCCCCCAAACACAGGCACATTTAACCTCTACCTCCCCCCCCCCCAACACAGGCACATTTAACCTCTACCCCAATAAAAACACACAAGCACACTTTATTCAACACTATACTTATCATAGCCATCAGCCTTTCACGTATATTTTTCGTAGCATTTTGTCGGTGTAAAATCTGCCATCAATCTTCCAGCAGAAGATCAATACACAGATCTGCCACCAACATCATCTAAAGTCATTTCACAGAATATTAATGCCAATCACAGCACACGCTTTCTTTCTGTTTTCAAATATGATGCAATTTTTAAAAAGCCAAAATAAAACCCCATTTTCCTTACAAACTTTTCACAAGATTATAAAAACTATTACATTTTCTTGCCAATGCACGTTAATATTGATCTCTTTACCCCCCAAAAAAGGGAAAAGAAAAACAGTCACATTTTACTTATTCCTATACTTAAAATCACATACCAGAAGTCGTTTCTGTATGTTGTTTTTAAGTTGAGTTGGTGTAAAATCTGCCATCAATGTTCCAGCAGAAGATCAATTCAAATTTGTTGGTTTACAATATGCCATCAACCTTCCAGCAGAAAATCAATTCACAGATTTGCCACCAACATCATCTACAGTCATTTTAAGAAACATAAATAGCAATCACAAGACCAGGGGGTTCTTTTTTGTTTTCGCATTTTGTTTTGAAGGGATTTAAGGTGGTACATGGGGGTAGAAACTGATGAAATTTTGTTTACAAGCTCATGTTAAAAGTTATGCCATATATTGAAGGGCATCACTTGTAAAGCATAAAAATAAATACTCAGTTTTCTGCACTGTTGCCATGGAAACAATCAAATATGGCCGTCAAAACTAAATGTTTCAAACTTCTAAACCTTTTTATCCATAACAAGTAGAAGTAACCTCTTTCTACAGACATGTTTTACAACCTGAATTCTTTAAATTCACACAGGAAGATATCCGTAAATGTATCCAGCAATTTTTTATTCTAAAAAAACATAATTTTGGCCACTTTTGGACCCTGTCTAACCATAAATAAAAAAAAACCTGCTCCTCTCCCCACACACTTTCCACACAATCCATGTCAGCTTTGAAATTTGTCATGTAAGTTTACAGTATCTTTCCTTGCAACAACAACAAAACACACAGGCACATATAACTACACACACATTTCGTACAAGCAGGCCATTGTATGCTGTCGGGAACATATGACAAGATTTACACAAAACTGCAAACACACAGGGACTTGATGTTAAAAAAGCGCATCAATGCTTACTCCATTATCCTTGATTTAAAAGAATTTTAAAAATAATAATCAAACGTGTTGGTGCAAAATCTGCCCTCAATCTTCCATCGGAAGAGTAATACACAGATCTGCGACCTACATAAACTGATGTAATTTTACACAAAACAATGTCCATTCGCCAAAACTACCAATATCAAAAGCTGTTTCTATTTGCACATTTGATGTGATTAAAAAAAAAGTCCACCTTTCCCTACACACCTTCCACACTATATTACAATTTGGGGGGGAGGGGGGGGATCAAATGTAAAAGGTCAGCTTAAGCCTAATTTCTTCTTATATAAGACTTTAAAGAAAAAAAAGATGGACAATAACGTTTCTTGCATTCAATTTTTTTTCTTTGAATTTTGGTAAGACAAATAGCTTTC
>CM060343.1:1680266-1690266 GCA_030674155.1 Stramonita haemastoma
TTTCCACTGAGTTTATACATATGTCACTGTCTTGTTATTTACACTCTGGGTGAGGAGTTTGCGTATATGTCTTTTCGAGTACTTGACCATAAAGGCAGCCATACTCCAACTTCAGAGGATTTTTCCTCCTTTCGAGTGCAGGATTCTTTCGCCTCGAGCGTGTCCGCTAAAGACAAATCTCAACACCATTTAAAATGTAACACCATGTCAGTCTAGACCTTGGCCCCTAGCTTGTATCACTAACTGACAAAGCTTTGGCCTGGGCCAGAAAAAGGAATCAATGAATTTGAAGTTACCTCGTCACGTCTGGTAACTGAATGTGGTGCCCGATGACGTGTCTGGTCTTTGGCCTTGATTCCAGTCCTGGAGCTCCTGAAAGCGATTAAGAAATCGTCAGTGACAGGAGAAATGTTCACAGCTCTAACTAGCTTAAATCCGATTTCATCCTATCACTTAAACAATAGATTAACATGATTTCAATATGGCTTTATCAGCTGAAAAAAGACGTGGCTCATTATTTCCTATTTTGATTTACCAGCTCAAATCTAAGGGGATTTAATCTCGTCAATTTTTGGGGAAAAACCTTCATTAAGTACTTTTTAAAGACGTCTATTTCAGATTCACTCCGTTTGTTTAAACTGGAAATAACACTTTGAACACAAAATTTCATAATGAGTCAAAGATGGATTTTATCTTTAGCTTTCAGAGCAGAATGACAACAAAGAGTTTAACATACCTGTCTTTAAACCATAGCATTACCACTCTTCCACAAAGGACCCCAGCTCATGATGGCGGCTACTGCACACGGGTCCTTGGTTCCATTCCCACAGCCCCTGAAAGCAAGGCAGTCCCAATCAGTACCACTGAAAATTCTGCTGGTTTTCTTGGGCAAACATGACAGACTCCTGACCAAGTTACTTAAAAAGAGACTGAATTAAGAAATATGTTATTTCCAAAGTGTACCATAAGGCCCAGTTATTTTATTGATTGATTGATGATTGATTGATTGATTGATTGACTGACTGACTGACTGACTGACTGATGATTGATTGATTGATTGATTGATTGATTGATGATTCTTTTATATCGAGGATAGCTCATAATTACATTACGATTTCAAATTTAATTGTTTCAATATTTCCAAACAAATTCGAAACTAGTACATAATTTTATATTTCATATGTTTCAAAATTATTCGAAAGCAGTCTTTTTTAAGTTGATGAATGGATTTGCAAAATGTTTAACAAACAAAGAAAAAAAAGTGGAGTGACCTTGATTTATATCATGTGTTTATCTTTTTCTCAATATTGAGGGGTACCAGGCAATTTATAAAAAAAAAACGCCTTTGGTTTTCAGAGCACAATGACAACAAAGAGTTTATCATACCTTTCTTTAAACCACAGCATTACCACTCTTCCACAAAGGACCACAGTTCATGATGACGGCTACTGCACACGGGGTCCTTGGTTCCAGTCCCACAGCCCCTGAAAGCAAGGCAGTCCCAATCAGTACCACTGAAAATTCTGCTTTTTTTTTGACAAACATGACAGACTCCTGATCAAGTTACTTAAAAAGAGACTGAATTAAGGACTATATTATTTCCAAAGTGTACCATAATGCCCAGTTATTTATTTATGTATTTGTTTATTTATTTATTTATTCTTTTATATCGAGGATAGTTCATATTTACATTATGAGTTCAAGTGTAATTGATTTAATACTTTTTAACAAATTCGAAACCAGTACATAATTTTATATTTCATTTTCATAAACAATTTTCATAAATAATTTTCATGAATAATTTTCAGAAATAATTGTAAATTTCATATGTTTCAAAACTATTTGAAAGCAGTCTTGTTTAAGTTGATGAATCAATTTGAAAAATGTTCACAAACACAGAACAAAAACTGTGATGACCTGGATTTACATCAATTTTGTTTATCTTTTTTCATCACCAATGAGGATATGAGGCAATTTATTAAAAACATTTTTTTAAAACCGCCTTTGGTTTTCAGAGCCCAATGACATCAAAGAGTGTATCATACCTTTCTTTAAACCACAGCATTACCACTCTTCCACAATGGACCCCAGTTCATTATGGCGGCCACTGCACACAGGGTCCTTGGTTCCATTCCCACAGTCCCTGAAAGCAAGGCAGTCCCAATCAGTACCACTGAAAATTCTGTGGTTTTCTTGGACAAACATAACAGTCACCTGACCATGTCAGTTTATCCCATATATGCACACTGTCCTGTTTTTGGGACGCTGTGTATATATATTTCTTTTTAAATGTTTTTTTTTTTATATATTATACTTTCCATTATTATTATTATTATTATTATTATTATTATATTATTATTATTGTTATTGTTATTATTATGATTATGATTAATTGATTACTATTATTACATATCATCCATCATTCTCATTACTTACAGTGCAGGTCTTGTTGAGGGAGAATTCTCCAGATGACATCCCAGGGTCAGAAGAGAATTCCTATGTGGTCCACGTGATACAGCCCCGTTGCTATAAGGATGACTCCCATGTGATTCACATGACTAACCAGGCCAGGACCGTGTCAAAGAAAGGGTGGGAAGGAACAAACTGAAGGAAATGTTTGGAAAATGTGAGGGGACGGCAGAGTCGCACTCCCTCATAACCACTGTGCCAAAGATGATGTCACACTCCCTCGTGACCACTGTGCCAAAGATGATGTCACACTCTCTCAAGACCAATGTCCCAAAGATGAGGTAACTCTTCCTCATAATCACTGTCCCCAAGATGAGGTAACTTTCTCATCACCAATCTTCAAAAGCCTTTGTAGGTGGCGTCAGTGTTTCAACACCAAGGCATCACTGTCACCGAGATTGCTCTCTACTTTGATCTCTCGCGCTGTTTTGTCCCTAGTTTGAAATTTGGTTTTACTGTTTTTGTGGCCAGTTTTTTTTTTCTTAACTCATTTTATTTTCTAATGCTATGCTAGTTTGATTTTATTTCCTATTTTATCGTTTTTGGCTGAAAGTTTTTTTTAATTTATTTCATTTATTTTAGTCTGTCCTATTCTATTCTAATTAAATCTATCTTTTAGCAAGGATCGGAGATGCAATCAGAAATGTGGTGCCCTGTGATTGTTCAAAGGCAACTGACAGTTCAGTTCAATGGCAAAGACATTGTCTGACAAAGAACTTCGCTGACAAAATCTGCATGGGCCGGACTCATGAGTAGTGAGAACTTCAGGGATAGCAGAATATCCCCATTCTGAGAACTTTAGGGATAATAGAATATCCCCATTCTGAAACTTTTGGGATAGCAGAATATCCCCATTCTGAAAACTTTGGGGATAGCAGAATATCCCCATTCTGAAAACTTTGGGGATAGCAGAATATCCCAAATACGAAGAAACCTTTGGGATAGCAAGACTATCCCTATTCTGAAGGGTCAGGGTCGAACATATTCCATTTCTGAAGTCCATGGAAACAAAGCTCCATGAAGGCTTTGTTGAAACATTTCCTTCCTCCATTCCCTACCCTCTATCTAACAAAGGTCCAACCCAGCTAAAAACCAATGTGGATCACAGCATGGTGTTTGTGGCCAGAAGGTCCGAGGTTGCAGAAAGGCTTCTGATAACAAAAAAAGTAAAAAAAATATTAACGTAGTTTAAAGAAGAGTAAGAGAACGCGTGCGCGCGCGTGCGTGCGTGTGTGTGTTTCATTTTCAATTTTTTATTCTTTATATCAGGATAATGGAATCAGCCCTCATGTACTTTTTTACATCAAGTCCCCGTGTGTATGCAGTTTTGTAAATATCTGTTCCCACTGGCACACAATGGCCTACTCTAACGAAAAGCGGAACAGGATTTAACATATGCGCAAGATGTTCTGCATACGTTCGCATACGGGGTCTCTGTTTATAGTCTCAACTGAAGGACTTATAGGAAGAGTGGAGTCAGCACTGATGTTAACTCCAGGGAAAAATCCCCTCGAACGGGAATCGAACCCGGGTTGTTAATTTGCGAGGGCAATGCTCTGACCATTCGGCTACCCCGTCCCCACAGACGTACGTGTGTGTGTGTGAGTGTGTGAGTGTGTGTGTGTGTGTGTGTGTGTGTGTGTGTGTGTGTGTGTGTGTGCGTGTGTGCGTGTGTGTGCGTGCGTGCGTGTGTGTGTGTGTGTGTGTGTGTGTGTGTGTGTGTGTGTGCGCGGTGCGTGTGTGTAACTAGTGGTTAACATCGTTTGCTTCAATCCCGTGGGTCTATACGGTCATGGGTTCGAAACTGTGCCATCTGGCCAATTAAGTGCAGACCTGCCAGTGCCTTAATTTTCTCAGTGTATAGGGACACATGCAGAAGATCAAATACCCACGTTAAAGAACCCATAGTTAATGGCAGCTATTCCCGAAGTAGGGATGTGGCTACCTAAATGATGGAGGAAAAAAACGCTCGCATAATTATGCAAAAATCTCTCCATTGGTGAACCTCAGATCTCTAGTTGAGGACCGAAACAAACATTGAAAAAAGAAGTGATCCTTCGGTGGGTTACGGAAACACGAACATACCTAACGTACATTCCTGCAGTCGGAATGCAGCTACCTTCGTGGTGAGGCAACAAGCTTTCGCATACGCAAAACCCCACCATCGGCGAACCTCGGAGCTCTAGCCGAGGATCGAAAAAACAAAACAAAATGTTAAAGCATTCCGGTACATAAAACGACCAGTGACTGTTGTGCCCTCACTTTAGTTGTAGGTGTCTGTCTACAATTGTAATGTTCATAATTTTGTCTGGGGACGGGATAACCTGGTAGATAGAGCGTTGCCTTCGCAATCTGACAACCCAGGATCAACCCCACGTTTCAGCTACCATCCAGATATGCTCCCTCCAGAAGAAAAATCCCCTCCACCGGGAATCAAACCTGGGTCGTCAAATTGCGAGTGCAATGTTCTGACCACTAGGCTATCCCGTCGTGTGTGTGTGTTGTGTGTGGTGTGTGTGTGTGTGTGTGCACGCCAGGGCATGCTGGTGTGTGCATCTGAAGTACTGTCGCGTCAAAACCACCCCCTACATTTTGAAACTTAAAACTTGCCTCCAAAGAAAGACATTTACCACTGGGAGTCGTCAGCATGTTGGTATATATTGAAGAGAAATTATCACTAACCTTTGTATGGAATGAAACATCTGCGTGTAGATTATCACCTCCAGTTGATCTCGAACTTGTTGGAAGAGGGCACAGAAGACAGAAATGGCGACACAAATCAAGCACTCTCATTTAAAAGCATGAATACGTGCTCACTTCATAACCGGAACGGTGTTCTGGCATGTCAATTCCAAGGATGGGGTAACTCTGCGCACAATTGGCAGTAGGCAGCTAGTTTTATATTTGGCCAAAAAGCTTTGACAACTGGAATTTTTCTAACAGGATACTTGCCAAATTGCGAGTACAATAAACGTGCAGGCATTTGATTCGTACACATAGTTTTTTGAGAAATGCATCCCTTATCTTTTTTTTTCTGTCAACCTTTATATTATGTTTTTTTTCTGATTTTTGGTAATACTGTCATTACTTGTCTGTTAGTTGCACACAGGGAAGTGGAGAGGGAAGGGGATAGAGGGGGAGGGGGAATGTAGAAGGGGAAGGGGTAGAGGGGGAGGTAGAAGAGGAGGGGAGGGTAGAAGGGGAATTCTGCCTAATTCCCTTTCCTAGAAAAATCCAGTTTACATAATTATTTTTTCTTTCATAATGTGGATGATCAGGAGAGATTACCAACTCGATCTGGTCCTCAGTCACTTTCCGCTGACCCCACAGCTAGCTTTAAGCAGGCAATCTAGACCGTTTCCCAGACCCTGGAAGACTTCTGTATTGACCAGTTTATGTTCCTAAAGACTCATCTATGACCAAATCTTGGTGATCTAATTCCTCCAATTTTTTCTCCATCTTATTTGAACTATAGTCCAAGAAGGAGTGTGGTAGCATGCATTATCCCCCGTGGGGATGGGGAGGGGGGGAGGGGGGCTCTTTCAGTATAAACAGCATCCCCACCTTCTGGAAATATTATTCTGTGCTAGAAGTTTCCCTTTTCTATCTCTCTCTTTGTTTCTGTCTTTCTCCTTACCTTTCTATAATTTCTTGTGCTTATTTTCGGCCTTCCCAATTCACTCTCCTGCCTTTTTCAAGCAACTCTTTAAAACAATTTTCTGTTTTTATTATATGACACTCTGCCTGTGTTTTTCTTTTGTTGTTTTTCTGGCGACCAGGTAGTGAGACTTAGACACTGGGATGGGCACAGAATGTCCATTCCGCAGTGGTATTTACCCATGTGGCACTTTTTATGCATATTTTTGTACTATACCATATTTGTTATCTTTTCTTTAATTTTTTTTTTGTAATCTGGGAATGACAAATTAAGCGGAATGGCTGGCGTCCTCAGCACAGCCT
Organism: Stramonita haemastoma; assembly: GCA_030674155.1. NCBI lineage: Eukaryota > Metazoa > Mollusca > Gastropoda > Neogastropoda > Muricidae > Stramonita > Stramonita haemastoma. The sequence goes on from CM060343.1 coordinate 1,686,696, forward strand.
GGTTTATTTGCCTAAAGGAATTAAATAATTTAGGTATTGTGTCATTTAATGTTGTTGTTTTCTTTCAGATGGACAGTGTTGAATGTTTAAAAGTATCAGAAAGCGTTGTTCTTTGATATGTATGGCACCGGACTTGTGGCGACACGCAACCCCCAAGAGCTAAGAAAGCTAGTTTGTCAGAAGGAAAGCTGGTACAGTGTACGCAACAAAAAACAAGCAATGCGCACAGTAATAATGATAATATACAGCAATATGATACGCCATAGCAAAGTGCAATGTCCCCACCACATGCGCACACACAAACAAAAGCACGCATAATGCTATCGCGCGCGCGTGTGCGCGCACGCATACACAACCTCCTGAAGAAAATGGTGCGGTTTTTGGCAAAGATCTGACCGAAAGAGCCGTATTTAGTTCCGTCCCACCCCGACTTTTCCACGGTAACAGACTCCACGGCACCAAGACCATGTCGCTTTGTATGTATACACCCTCCACTACCATTTTTGATATGTGTGGTGCCGGCCGTGCGTCTGCCACACAGCACCCAAGAGCTAAGAAAGCTAGTTTGTCGGAAGGAAAGATGACACAGTGTAGGCAGCAAAAACCAAGCAGTGCGCACACTACTACTACTACTACTACTACTACTACTACTACTACTACTACTACTACTACTACTACTACTACTACTACTACTACTACTACTACTACTACTACATGGAATTTGTATAGCGCTATATCTTGTAAAAACAAATCAAAGCGCTTGCAATCGACCTATACAACACACAAGCAATCAACAACAATTTACAGTTTTAACAAAAACCAAGCAGTGCGCACAGTAATAGTGACAATATACAGCAATATGATGCACCACACCAAAGTGCAGGGTCTCCCTGCAACATGCGTGCGTACAAACAAACGCATGCACAAACACCAGCGCGCGCACACACGCATACACAACCCCTCTGAAGTAAAAAACGTGCGGGTTTTGGCGCTTGTGTTTGTATGTGCGTTTTCTTTGAGTGTGCATGTGGCGGAGTCCCTGTATTTTCTTGTATTACATCATACTGTTGTGTAGGCCTACTATGATTATTCATATGAGTACTGCAACGTTTTATTTCGGCTTTTCTTGCGACAAACTTGCTAGATTCACGCCGGGCCGGGCCTCAATGTACCATCTGGAAATAAAAGTTTCACTTTGACTTTGACTTTGACCGGGCCGGGCCTCTTCGGAGGGGTGGCGTCGCCTCAAGTCCGGCGCCACGCATAATTATCAAAGATGCTGGTAAGGTGTGTATGCATACAGTACCCACTCTCTTGGTACCGTTGCCTCTGCTACAATGCAAAAAATCGGGGTATGACCGACTGAAACCTGCCCGTTTTGTCGCATCTTTTCGAAAATTGCACCTTATTCTTTGAAAGGGGTGGGGGGGTGGGGGGTGGGGGGTATGCGCGCGCGTATGCGTGCTCGTGTTTGTGTGTGCATTTTCCTGTGTGTGGCGGATTCCCTGCACTTTCTTGTGGTGTATCATACTATTTTATATTATGATTATAAACATTGGTACTGCAACGTTTTATTTCGACTTTCCTTGCGACAAACTTGCTATATTCGGGGCACAGAGAGAGGGGGGGGGGGAGCACTTTCGAAGAGTTACGTCGCCACAAGTCCGGCGCCACTCATCAAAGATGCGGGTAAAGTGTGTATGCATACAATACTGCACTCTCTTGGTACCATGGGCTTGCTTTGCTGGGTAGGATGGAACTCAAACCGGTCCATTTTGCTACATCTTTTCGAATAACGCGCCTTATGTTTGCGGAAAGGGGATATGTAATGTGACGCTTTTGTGCACCCGCTCGTGTTTTCGTGCGCGTTTTCTAATGTTGTGCTTTCAGTTGCGGCCCTGCGATTTGCTGTGGTGCATCACACCATTGTATGCTATGATTATTGATATCGGTACCGCTACGTTTTCTTGCCTACACTGTATCCGCTTTCCTTCTGACAAACTTGATAGATTATAATCTGTGCTGCTACGTTTTATTGCCTAGAGTGTACCAGCGTTCCTTGCGATAAACTTGCTATATCCAAACCAGCCGCACTCTTCTCTTAGCTGATGTGTCGCCACAAGTCAGGCGCCACGCCTACCTATGATGCCAGTAAAGTGTGCACGCATACAGTACAGCACGCTCTTGCTGCCTTGGGCTCTTACTGTGCAAAAGTCGGGGTAGGAGGGGACTCATATCAGCCCTTTGTCACATCTTTTATCGAAAAAAAAGCATCTGATTTTTTGGGCGCAGTGGGGAGGGGGGAGAGGGGGAGGGAGGAGAGTAAGCGCGCTCATGTCTGTGAGCAGGCTTGTTTTTGTGTGTGCATTTTCTCGTGTGCGTTCATGTGGCGGCGGCCCTGCACTTTGCTGTGGTGCATCATATTCTTGTATATTATCATTATTATCATGTGTGCTGCCATGTTTTGTTGCCTACATTGTACAAACTTTCGTTACGACAAACGTGCTATATCCAAGCCAGGCTGCCCTCCCCTCTGCCGTGGTGTCGCCACAAGTCCGGTGCTACAGAAATCAGTAATGCCAGTAAAGTGTCCACGCGTACAGTACAGCACGCTCTTGGTGCCGTGGGCTCTCTTACTGTGCAAAAGTCGGGGTAGGACGGGACTCAAACCGGCCCTTCGTCACATTGTTTTTTTCGAAAAAAAACGCGCCTTATTCTGAGGTGTTTGGAGGGGTGCTCGCGAGCGCGCGCTAGTGTTTTGTGTGCGCGTTTTTTTTCGGTGCGTTTATGTGGCGGCGGCCCTGCACTTTGCTGTGGTGCATCATGTTCCTAATTATTATCATTAGTATTATATGTACAGCTACTTTTTAATGCCTACATTGTACCAGCTTTCGTTCCGACAAACTTGCTATATTCAAGCCGCACTGCCCTCTTTGGGGCTTGGGTCTCGCCAGAAAACTGGCGTCACGCTTATCTATGATGCTGGTGAAGTGTGTATGGATACAGTACAACATTCTTATGGTGCTGTGGGCTCTGTTGCTGTGCAAAAGTCGGGGTAGGACAGGACTCAATCCGCCCCTATGTCATAGCTTTGAAATGCCTCATATAAGATCTTGGGGTGTGTGAATGCGCTTGTGTTTATACATTTTGTGTTGTGTGTTAATGTGTTGGCGGCCCTGCACTTTGCTATGGCGCATCATTTTTTTCATGTAGAAGAAAAAAACTTCACCTGTATGTACTGAAACATTGCAAACGTGATCTTCTTCTTCTTTTCTCATGACCGGGATGGTCGTGGAGGAGACATGAGAGACGATTCTGCAGCCAGCCGTCGCCATCCAGCCCTGTCCTCCGTCTTCCGAATGAGTGTTGGACTGTCCTGGTGGGTCCACTCCTTGATGTTATCCATCCAGCTTTTGGTTTGTCTGCCTCGGCGTCTGCCACCTTCTAGCGTCCCTTGTAGGACTGTCTTGGGGAGGGTGTTGTGGCGTGTGACATGGCCGAACCATGCCAGTGTCCTTTTCTTGACAGTGGCTAGTAGGGGTTCCTGAGGGCCAGCCATCAGTGCGACTTG
>CM060343.1:1700567-1710567 GCA_030674155.1 Stramonita haemastoma
ACAATATAATACAATGCATTACAATACAACACAATACAATAGAGGACAACACAACACACTACAATACAGGACAACACAACACAATACAGGACAACACAACACACTACAATACAGTACAATACAATGCATTACAATACAATACAGGACAACACAATACAATACAGGACAATACAACACAATGCAATACAATACAGGACAACACAACACAATACAGGACAACACAACACACTACAATACAGTACAATACAATGCATTACAATACAAGACAGGACAACAACAACACAATACAGGATAACACAACACAATATAGGACAACACAACACACTACAATACAGTACAATATAATGCATTACAATACAAGACAGGACAACACAACACAATACAGGACAACACAACACAATAAAATATAATACAATGTATTACAATATAATACAGGGCAATACAAACAGTGCAGGACAACACAACACAATACAGGACAACACAACAGAATACATTACATTACACTACACTACAGTACAATGCAATACAGGTGACTATTGTGCCTTCCCCCTCCCCCCCACCCTCGCGACACCCCTCCTCTTCTTTTCCCCCCCACCCCATTCCTGTCATTTCACCCCAGCCTTTTTGTTGCTCACCCTTCACTTCCGTCATGTTTTTTTGTGTGTTTGTTTTTGTCTTTTTACTGCAGGGCACCGAAATCAACACGTACTTTCTGAAGGGGCAGGAGGGTTTGAGTACGCTGACCCCGAAACTGTCCACGGACATTTTGAACAAGGTGGGCATCAACATCACCATGGTGGACGAGGCCCAGCTGGAGAAGAAGAGGCAGAAACAGCAGCCGCCGATTGATGTGCAGATATCACCCCCTCCTCTCTTACTTCCTGAGTCTGGGCTTTTTTTTTTTTGCTGGGTTTTTTGGTGTTCACAGACTTCCCTGCTTTTTTGCGCGTGGTGGTTTAAAGCTGATGTGGACTGGTGAGGCTTTTTTTAGGGGAGGGGGGGGGTGTGAGTGAGTGAGAGGAGGTTTTCTTCCTCTTTGTCTCACCTGTCTCACCTGTCTCACCTGTGGGCATCACCGAGTTTGTTAGCCGTCACACCCAATGACGCCCACATGATCCTTCCTTCCTTCTCCATGTGCTGCGGTCTTCAATGGCCCTGCAGCTGACTTCATGGATTCTCGTGACTACCACAGGATTCAGGGATGAGAGAAGCTGGGGGTCTGCCTTGTTTTCTTGTTCTCCTTGGGTCTTGACTTGAAAGACAGGCAGTCTTCACGAGGTCTGTGTCTCTTTGCCTGACACACTGAGGAGTCAGTCCTTTAGGAGAAGATGACTGACAGCTGTCAGCAGTGTTTCTCTGGCAGTTTGGAAGCTAACGGAGCCTGCTTCTCTCTCAGTTAAGACTACACAAGTGACAGTTTTTGTGCTGCTTACACCACTGGCCATAGTAAGCCTAATCTGTGATGGGTTTGTTTTTTTTCTATGGACCGTACAAGTTGTCATGCGAGAGTTTTGCACATGGGTTTCAGTTTCGGTACGTATGTCTAGGCTTTGTCTCATCCTCGATATAAAAGAATAAATAAATGATAAATCATCCAAAGAACTTGCCAGTGATTAAAGTTGACTCTAGGGGACAACCTCCCCCCTCCCCCTCTCCCTCCTTCCTCTCCTTCAGATGAACACATCAGCGGCAACTTGAACCCAAGCCCTCAAGAGTTTGAGTCTGATGCCTTGACCACTGAGCTACCCCAGCCCTGAAGAGAAGGTGGCTGCCCAAAGGATTCGCGCTGATGTGCTCATGAGCTGTTGAAGTCACTGTGCACAGTCCTACCCAGCCCTGAAGAGAAGGTGGCTGCCCAAAGGATTCAGCGCTGATGTGCTCATGAGCTGTTGAAGTCACTGTGCACAGTCCTACCGCTAACTGGCTTGGGTTTTGTGCATAGCAGAATCCGGCACTAGTGTCAGACCTTGAGTGATGTGGCGGGAAAAGTTCTGAATTCCTGCATCACTATGGAACTAAACATGTCACAGGAAGGGAACAAAAAATACCGTACAAATTCCCGCGCCCACGGTGAAATTCAAACCTGTGGCGGGAAAGGTTACACATTACCAGCCTCGGTGTGAAATTCGAATCAGGGTGAAACTAAACATTTGGCGGGAAAAGTTGTAGGTCCTGTGAAATTCAACTTGTGGTAGGAAAAAATATACAGTACTCGTGACACTGTGATATGCAAAGTGTGACATGAAAAGTTACACACTTATTTTCACATCAGTTTAACAAACATGATAACAAGTGTTGTTGTTTTTTATACTGTGTAATTTTGTTGTCACACAAAAGACATCATTTTGTGTTAGGGGGGAAGAATGTTAAAAGTGACAATTGGGGGTTGGGGGTTAGTGGTGTGTGTGTATGTGTTGTGTGTGTGTGTGGTGGTGCGTGCGTGCGTGCGTGCGTGCGTGCGTGCGTGCGTGTGTTTCGCTTCTTCGCATTTTTGCCATTCTCGTACACGAAGCATCACAGAGGTGACTTGACTTGACTGGAAGCATTGACTTGAAGTCTGCTGTAACACTGAGGACCACACCGAAAAGATGTGACCCCTTGTGTCCAAGGGAAGATGAACGGAAAAGAGACCCCCCCCCCCACCACTCTTTTGTCTTATTCAGCAAACAGTAGCGACAGCATGTGGAACAAAGTTAAACCGATGTTCGGCCGCTAGCAGGGCACCGGTCAGCAGTGGCCCCGCTCAGTATGTCAGCCACTGGTGCTGTCTTTGATGGAGTAGCGTTGAAGAACGACAACGTGATTGATGATTCACCGGTAACTGAAAGTAACGTTGAGACGTAGAAAGGTATATGCACATGTAAAAGGTAAAGGTACAGATGTCCCATAACCTGTGTGCTCGTAGGGGAGCGAGGCATCAGAGACCTCAGCTTCTTCTATGGGGGCCCGTATGTTGGGGGCGGCGCCCACCTCCTCTCCCTCGCTGCTTTACCTTCCCTGATCGTAAAGAAGGCAGGTACCCATTGACAGCTGGGTGGAACTGGGGAGAACTGTAGTGGCCAAGGCGCGCTAACGGTCACCCATCCTCTTGGCAACCACGCTCATGTTACTGATGCATTTTACATCTCCTAGTCTGTGATAGAAAGTGAATGCCTGAATATGAGGGAAGAATGGCGTTTATGGTACGTGGAAAGTTATGCGGTGAAATGTGCAGTCCGTGTGTTGTGTGTGTGTGTGTGTGTGTGTGTGTGTGTGTGTGTGTGTGTGTGTGTGTGTGTGTGTGTGTGTGTGTGTGTGTGTGGTTGGGGGTGGGTGTTTCTTTTATTTAGAGGATAATGAAATAACCACTCATGTGCTTTTTTTTTTTTTTTTTTTTTACATCTAGTCCTTCAGTTTGCGGTTATTATATTATATATAATGTGTTTGTGTGGTTTGTGTGTGTTGTGTGTGTGTGGTGTGTGTGCGTGCAAGAGATGAGAGAGAGAGAGAGAGAGAGAGAGAGAGAGAGAGAGAGAGAGAGAGAGGAGAGAGAGAGAGAGAGAGAGAGGAAGAGAAAGATGGTTTGCAATCCGTATTTTGAATAGGCCTGATGCACAAATTTTGAATGTCCATGAACGCTTTCACTAGTGGGGCTGGAATGGATTTCTTGAAAATGACTCTTTTGTGAAGTTTGGCTGTCAGCATTTTGTTTGCAGTTTGTGCTTTGTGTAGCTTTTCTTTTATTTCTTTGGTTCAATTTTCAGTGACATAATTTGGGTACTTTTGTGTCGTCTGGTTTATTTTGTTTGTGTGGTTTCGACTGTGAATGGCTGTAAAATATTTTTTTATTTTTATCTTATTTTATAATGGCTGTAAAATAATGTTGGGGATTTTTTGTTTGTGTCATTTGTTTACTACTCCTATTTTTTTTCTAACGATCATTCTTTCTTTTCTTGTTTGTTTTCTTTTCTTTCTTTTTTTCTCTCTTGTTTTATTTTCTTCCTCTCTTTTTCTGTCTGTTTCCTATTTATCTTTCCTTCATTCTTTCTTCTTTCATTCTTTTTCTTTCTTTCCGTCTGTCTTTGCTTTCGTTTTTTTCTGTTAATTTTTGTTTTTATTTCTAGTTTGGTTTGTTTTTTTGAGGCTATATTTTGCTTCTTGCTTTCTTTTTTTTTTATCTTTCTGTCCTTTTTTTTTTCCTTTTTTATTTTTTTAACCTGCTTTTATGTTTGCTGTTTGTTTGTTTGTTACTTACTTTCTTTCTTTTTCTTTCAATGTTCATGAAACTCTAATACAGTCACACTTGTATGATATTATTATTTTTTTAATACATGAATGGTGTCGTATATTTTCAGTAGAAAATGTTCACAGTAATCCAGTTGGTCTTCCCCGCTATGTACAAATGGATGCTCAAGTTGCGCCGCGCTCGCGCGCCCCGCGTGTGTGTGTGTGTGTGTGTGTGTGTGTGTGTGTGTGTGTGTGTGTGTGTGTGTGTGTGTGTGTGTGTGTTTATCCAGTGTTTGAAATGACGACGTGGATGTTTCAAGGTAGTCCATTGTGTAGGGTTCTGTGAACGCTATAACTTTGAGTAAAGACATTTTGAAGGATCGGGCTTGTTTGGGCAATGACTGTTATACAAACCTGACTCTTGATATCTCTCTGACTGCCTGCCTGTCTGCCTGTCTCCCCATCTTCCTGTCTGTCTGTCTGTCTGTCCTGTCTCTGTCTCTGTCTCTGTCTCTCTCTCTCTCACACACACACACACATGGACGTCACACAAGTACTCGCACACACACATGGACGTACACAAGTACTCGCACACACACACACACACGCACGCACACAAATACAAACACATGCACACATACCACGCGCGCGCGCGCACACACACACAAACACACGCACACACATACACGTGCGCACCCGCGATATGGGTGGCGCTGTTCTTGTGGCGACACCACAACCCCGAAGAGGGCAGCCACGCTTAAGTATAGCAAGTTCTGTCCGAACGAAAACTGTTACAGCTTACGGAACAATACATACTATTACACATAATATACTACTACTACTACAACTACAACTACTACAACAACTACTATACTACTACTACTACTACTACTACTACTACTAACAATGATATAAAATATACTTCACAGCACAGTGCAGGATCCTCGCCGAAGCACACACACAATAAAACGCACACACAAACCCTGGCGCGTGCACGCATGTGCTCGTGCACACACACTAGAAACCGAAGCCCCCCTGTGCAAACGCACGCAGAACATCTTGCGCATACGTTAAAACCTGCTCCGCTTTTGGAAGAGTAGGCCATTGTGTACGGGTGGGAACAGATGACAGAATTGTTAAAACTGCATGCACACGGGAGGACTGGATGTAAAAAAAAAAAAGAAAAGAAAAAAAGCGCATGAATGCTTATGCTATTCCTCGATTTAAAGAATAAATAGATACATAAAAAAATTAATAAACACCCCTAAGAGTAAGAGACAAATCGAGACGTGACAAAATAGCGATTTGAGTCCCGTCCTACCCTGATTTTTGCGCAGTAACAGAGCCCATGGCACCATGTGAATGCTCTACTGTTACGCATGCACGATTTACTAGTATCTTTAATTAATATGGGTAGCGATGTTTTTGTGGTGACACCACAGCCCCGGAAAGAAGTTTGTTGGAACGAAAGCTGGTACAGTGTAATCACCTATAGGCCTACATAGCATTACACCTAGTAATTATCAATGATGATAATTATACAGTATGAAGGACCACAGCATAGTGTATGGTCGTCGTCACACGCGCGCGCGCACAACACACACACACAACACACACACACACACGTGCGCGTGCACGCACACACACACACGTGCGCGTGAGCACACGCCCGCACACACACCACACACACACACACACACACACACACACACACACACACACACACACACACACACACACACAGGGGACGGATAGCCTAGTGATCAGAACATTGCGCTGGCAATTTGACGACCCGGGTTCGATTCCTGGTCGAGGGGATTTTCTCCTGGAGTTAACACCAGTGCTGACTCCACTCTCCCCAAAAGTCCTTCGGATGAGACTGTAAAACGAGGCCCCGTGTGCGAACGCACGCAGAACATCTTGCGCACACGTTCCTGTTCCGCTTTTCGTAAGAGTGGGCCATCGTGTGGCGGTGGGAACAGTGTACGCAACAATAACAAAAATTACACATGATATTAATGATAATATACAATAGTGCAGAGTCGTTGCCGCGGACTCGCACAGACACAGACAGACAAACAGACAGACAGACAGACAGATAGACACAAAACACACAACACACACACACACACACACACCACCACACACACACACACACACACACACACACACACACCACACACACACGATCGTGCACACACATACGTAGGCACGCATCCCCAAGAATAAGGAACATAGTCAAGTCAATTTTTTTAAGTAAAATTTTTATTTCCAGATGGTACATTGAATAAGCATTGATTTGCTTTTTCATCAAGCCACATATCTGAGGAAAAAAAAATCTCCAAGACTTAATATCTGTATGTTTCTTCCTGCAGAAAATCAGTATACAGATTTGCAACCAACATAAGTTATTTTACGTAATACTGCATACACACGGGGACTGGATGTAAAAAAGCACATGAGTGCATATTCCATTATTTCGATATAAAAAAGAATAAATAAATGTATTAAATATCGAAGGCACTTATAAAACCAGGTACTTTTCTCTTTTCACATCTTGCAAGATTTGATTTTCTTAAAAAAAATTAATAAATAAACTCTACCCTCACACACTTGTCACACTATCATATTTTAAAAATTACTTTTTTTTTTTTTTTACCTATGTACATTTTATTACATAATCTAAAAAAAAACTAATAAAGAAGGCACACTGTTACCCACTACTATACTTGATATCATATAGAATTTCTTAGTCATCCACGTACATATTCCACGTGTTGGTGTAAAATCGGCCATCAATCTTCCAACAGAACATCAATACACAGATCTGCCACCAACATCAATCAAAATGCTTTTACACAATTCCCATAGCAATCACAGGACCAAGTTTATCATTCATTTCACATGTGACATGATTTAGTGTGATTTTTAAAAAGCAAAAAACATAAAAACAAAAAAAAAGAAAACTGCTCCCCACATACTTTCCACACCAGTATTGAACATGCCATATTGTTCTGGTCTCATTATCTTAAAAAAAAAAAAAAAAGGCCAACCAAAAAACCCCAAAACACAGGCACACGCTATCCAGATCTTAACTTAAAACCATATACCTAAATCTACTTTTCCCCACATATGTTGGTGTAAAATCTGCCACCAATCTTCCAACGGAAGATCAATAAACAGATCTGCCACCAACATCAACAAAAATCATTTTACACAACTTCCATTGCAACATCACGGACCAAGTTTATCATTCATTTTACATGTGATATGATTTAAGTATGATTAAAAAACAACAACAACATAAAAACAAAAGAAAAGAAAACTGCTCCCCACATACTTTCCACACCAGTATTGAACATGACATATTTTTCTTTAACTTACATGTGATCTCAGTTATCTTTAAGAAAAAGGCAACCCCCGAAAAAATTCAAAACACAGGCACACGCTATCCGCAACTTGACTTAAAACCATATACCCTAAATCTTCTTTTTCCCACATGTGTTGGTGTAAAATCTGCCATCAATCTTCCAACAGAACATCAATACACAGATCTACCACCAACATCAATCAAAATGCTTTTACACAATTCCCATTGCAATCACAGGACCAAGTTTAGCATTCATTTCACATGTGATGTGATTTAGTGCCACTTTTTAAGAAAAAAACCTTTAAAATCAAACTAAAAAGAAAACTGCTCCCCACACACTTTCCACACCAGTATTGAACGTGTGGTGCTATTAATTTATATTTGATATCACTATCTAAAAAAAAAAAGGAAAAAAAAGAAAGAAAATCAAAACACAGGCACATGCTATCCACAACTTAACTTAAAATCATATACCCTAAATCTTCTTTTTCCCACACGTGTGGGTGTAAAATCTGCCATCAATCTTCCAGCGGAAGATCAATACACAGATCTACCACCACCATCGACAAGCCATTTTACACAAGTCCCACTGCAAGCACAGGACCAAGTTTATCATTCATTTCACACGTGATGCGATTCGAAAAAAGAAACCCCTTCTCCCCACACACTTTCTGCACCATGATATCAACTTTTACATTTTTCTTTTCAATTTACAATTGAAATGGTTTATAAAAAAGAAATGGAACAATACCAGAAAAAACACCCCGAAAACAAGAAAACACAAAAAAGCAGACATGCTTCACACTCTGCTACACTCAAGATCATAATATGAAGATGTGTTGGTGTAAAATCTGCTTCTATCTTCTAGGAGAAGATCAGTAAACAGACCTGCCACCAACACTAAAGTCACACACACACACACACACACACACACACCACACACACACACACACACACACACACACACCACACTCACACACACACACGTCACACACACAACGCACACATACATGCACACACACACACAACGTCATGCACACACACACACACACACACCACACACACACACACACACACACACACACACACACACACACACACACACACACACACTCGCACACACACACACACACACACACACACACACACACACACACACACACACACACACACCACACACACACACCACACACACACACTGAACAACTTAGGCCAAACATACCATTCACTGCTACATTTTTTTCTCAATCTATCCACTACTATCCTTAAAATCACAGTGTGTTAATCTTTCAGATAATTTGTTTAGTATGTGTAACAAATTCATGTTGGTGTAAAATCTGTATGCATCTTCCTGCAGAAAATCAATACACAGATTTGCCACCAGCATAAGTTATTTCATATAATATTTGTGGAAATTATCAAACCAGGTATTTTTCTGTTTTTACATTTTGCAAGATTGGATTTTTTTTTTATAAAGACCCCTTCACCCCCACACACTTGTCACACCATTATGAAACATGCTGATTTTTTGCCTATTTACATTAACTTTCATTATTAAAAAAAAAAGAAAAACCAAAACAAAGGCATACTATATCCACTACTATACTTAATATCATACAGAATTTCTTAGTCATCCACATACATATTTCATGTGTTGGTGTAAAATCTGCCATCAATCTTCTAACAGGACATCAATACACATATCTGCTACCAATATAAATGAAAATGCTTTTTCACAATTCTCATTGCAATCCAGGACCAAAGTTATTCATTTCTCATGTGACATGATTTAGTGTGATTTAAAAAAACAAAAACATAAAAACAAAAAAAATGAAAACTGCTCCCCACATACTTTCCACACCAGTATTGAACATGCCGTATTGTTCTGATCTCATTATCTTAAAAAAAAAAAAAAAAAAAGCCAACCAAAAAAACCCCAAAACACAGGCACACGCTATCCAGATCTTAACTTAAAACCATATACCTTAAATCTTCTTTTCCCCACATATGTTGGTGTAAAATCTGCCACCAATCTTCAAAAAAAAGATCAATAAACAGATCTGCCACCAACATCAACTAAAATCATTTTACACAACTTCCATTGCAATCACAGGACCAAGTTTATCATTCACTTCACATGTGATGTGATTTAAGTACGACTTAAAAAAAACCAAAAAAAAACCATAAAAACAAAAGAAAAGAAAACTGCTCCCCACATACTTTCCACACCAGTATTGAACATGACATATTTTTCTTTAACTTACATGTGATCTCAGTATCTTTAAGAAAAAGGCAAAACCTGCCAAAAATCAAAACACAGGCACACGCTATCCACAACTTGACTTAAAACCATATACCCTAAATCTTCTTTTTCCCACATGTGTTGGTGTAAAATCTGCCATCAATCTTCCAACAGAACATCAA
>CM060343.1:1759843-1764843 GCA_030674155.1 Stramonita haemastoma
TCTGAGAATTCTGATAGAGAAGCATCTCCAACACCAAAAAGACTTGTACCACAATTTTATAGACTTCAAAAAGGCCTTTGACAGGGTATGGCATGACGGCCTCTGGCAAGTACTCAGGCACTTCAACATTGACAACTGCCTAATTGAAGTCATCAAGGCTCTGTACGAGAATGCAAGAAGTGCAGTTTTCATGAACAATCACGTGGGCGAGTTCTTCAAGACCACGGTTGGAGTCCGCCAGGGCTGCCTTCTCTCACCTGTACTCTTCAACCTCTTCCTTGAAAACATCATGACAGAGACACTGCAAAACCACCACACTTCCATCTCCATTGGTGGAAGACCCCTTTGCAACCTCAGATTTGCAGATGACATTGACCTCATGGGCAGCAGCAAACAAGAACTGCAAATCCTCACAGACAGTCTAACAGATCGAGCGAGCGCATACGGCATGGAGGTCAGTACAGAGAAATCGAAGATCATGGTCAACAGCGCGAGTAATGACAGCACGGAAATAAAGATGAATGGAGAAATATATATTATAACATGATATAATATAATGTAATATGATATAATATAATATAATATAATATGATATGATATGATAGAATAGAATAGAATAGAATAGAATAGAATAGAATATGATATATGATATGACATGATATGATATATGATATGATATATGATGTGAAACGATACGATACGACACGAAACGATAGGACACAACACGACACGACACGACGCGACGCGACGCGACGCGACACGACACGACACGACACGACACGACACAACACGACACGACGCGACGCGACGCGACACTCACACACACAATCCCCCCCTCCCCTCCAACCTTATTCCCTCCCCATGCACACACATACTATATCCTCCCCCCCCCCCCCAATCACCTCAACCTCCCCCCCTCACTTAAACCCACCCCATCATTCGCCCCCTCCACCCCCCTCCCTTACCCCCCACCCCCCTACACACCTCTCTGACCTCTCCTCTTTTCGATCTCTCTCCCTCAGGGATCATCTTACCCCACCCCACCCCACCCCACTCCACACACGCACAAACACACACACACACACACAAACACACATACGCACACAAACACACACACACACACACACACACACACACACACACACACACACACACATACACACACACACACACACACACACACACACACACACACACACACACACACACCCCTTTCAGACTTTCTCCCCTTTTTGATATCTCTCTCCCTCAGGGATCATCTTCAGAGTGATCAACGAAGAGAAGCCCCGTTTCCGCCTCCCTCCCTTACCCCACCCCCCACCCCCCCCACACACACACCACACACACACACACACCACACACACACACACACACACACACACACACACACACACAGAGTTTTTTTGTTGTTTTTTTTATTTAAAAAACAACAACAAATCGATGCTTATTCAATGTACCATCTGGAAACAAAAATTTGATTTGATTTGATTTGACACACAAACACACCTCTCTGACTTTCTCCCCTTTTCGATCTCTCTCTCTCTCTCTCTCTCTCTCTCTCTCTTCTCTCTCTCTCTCTCTCTCTCTCTCTCTCTCTCTCTCTCTCTCTCTCTCTCCTCTCTCTCTCTCTCTCTCCTCTCTCTCTCTCTCTCTCTCTCTCTCTCTCTCTCTCTCTCTCTCTCTCTCTCTCTCCCTCAGGGATCATCTTCCGAGTGATCAACGAAGAGAAGCCCCCTTTCCGCCCCCAGCTCCCCAAGATGGCGGCGCAAGCGGAGGCGGAGGGGGAGGATGGGGAAGTGTCCCAAGGGAAGCTGCAGGACTACGAGCACGTGAAGGACCTCATGATGATGTGTTGGGACGAGTACCCCCTCCTCCGCCTTCCCTTCACCACCATCTGCTACAACCTCAAAAAGATTCGCTCCTCTACTGGCACGTGAGTTTTGCCGGTGGGGGAGGGGGGGGGGAGGGATTGGATCGAGGCCGGTTTTTGTTTTTTGGTTGTTTTTGTTTTTTGGGGGGAGGGGACAGAAAACGAAATGATGTTATTGTTATTATTGTTATTGTTGCTGGGTGGATTTTTTTGTGTGTTGTCTTTTTTTTTTTTTTTTTTTACTGTGGTGTGGTGTGGTTGTGGTGTGGTGTGGTGTGTGGTTGTGGTGTGGTTGTAGTGTAGTGTAGTGTGGTGTGGTGTGATGTAGCGCAGTGTAGTGCAGTGCTGTGTAGCGCACTGTAGTTTAGTGTAGTGTAGTGTCATTCATTCGGATGAGACTATAAACCGAGGCCCCGTGTGCGAACGCAAGCAGAATATCTTGTGCACACGTTAAAACCCCGTTCCGCCTTTGGAAGTGCAGGCCATCGTGTGCCGGTAGGAGCGGACGACAAAATTATTAAAAAAAAACAGCATGCACACAGGTGTCGTGTTTAGACACCATCCCTGAGGAAAAATTTCGGGGAGTTGGAGTCCCAGGGCGGCTCGGGGCTGTAGGTACCTATATGGCAACGTTCTGTGGCTTCTGTGACGGTACTGGAACCATTCGTATCGGTCATTGCCTTTCCAATGGATCATTCCAGTGACGTGGAGAGGGGGGAGGGGTCTGCTGCATGGGTAACAGCTTGCCCTCCATACTTACTTACCCAGGCTTTGCGTTCTAAAGACTAGAGTGCAACTCCATAGTCTTCCGAGACTGATGGGTGCCTACTACTACTAGTGTAGTGTAGTGTGTTGTATTGTAGTGTAGTGTAGTGCAGTGTAGTGTAGTGTAATGCAGTGAAATGTAGTGTAGTGTAATGTGTAGTGTTTTGCAGTATACTGTATTGAATTTTACTGTATTGTATCGTTCTATATTGTATTTTATTGTTCTGTATTGTATTCTGTATTGTGTTGTATTGTTCTGCTTTGTATTGTATTGTGCATATGTAGGTCACCACAGAGTTCTCTGAATAAACTTAGGGCTGCTCTCCCCGGGGAGAGCGCGTCGCAACAAGAGCAGCGCCACCAACTGTTGTTGTTGTTTTTTTGCCCCCTGTCTGCACGTGTATTTGTTTTCCTATCAGAGTAGATTTTTTTTTTTAATAATTTTTTTCCAGGGACGACATCATCATCATCATCATCATCATCATCATCATCATCATCATCATCATCATCATCATCATCATCATCATCATCATCATCATCATCATCATCACCATCATCATCATCATCATCGCCATCATCATCATCATCATCACATCACATCATCATCACATCATCATCATCATCATCATCATCATCATCATCATCATCATCATCATCATCATCACCATCATCATCATCACACATCATCATCAATCACCATCATCATCATCACCATCATCATACAATCACCATCATCATCATCATCATCACCATCATCACCATCATCATCATCACCATCATCATCATCACCATCATCATCTCATCATCATCATCATCATCATCATCATCATCATCATCATCACATCATCATCATCATCATCATCATCATCATCATCATCATCATATCATCATCATTCATCATCTCATCATCTCATCATCACTCATCATCTCATCATACATCATCATCATCATCAGTTCGTCGTGTCGTCACCACACACCACCACCACCATATGAAAAAAGAGAGAAAGAAAGTCACCCCAAAAATCTGAAGTTTGTTGTTGTTGTTGTAGTTGTTGTAGTTGTTATTGATGTTGTAGTAGTTTTGTTGATGATGATGATGATGATGATGTTGATGATATTGTTGTTGAAGTTGTTGATGTTGTTGTTGCTGTTGTTGCTGATGTTTATGTTGTTGTTGTTGCTGCTGTTGTTGATGATATTGTTGTTGTTGTTGTTGATGCTGTTGTTGTTGTTGTTGATGTTGTTGTTATTGATGTTGAAGTTGTTATTGTTGTTGAAGTTGTTGTTGATGATGTTGTTGATGTTATTATTGTTGTTGTTGATGATGTTGTTGAGTTGATATTGTTGTTATTGTTGTTATTGTTGATGTAGTTGTTGTAGTTGATGTTATTCTGTATTGTTATTGTTGATGTTGTTGTTCATTTTGTTATTGATGTTGTTGATGTTGTCTGCAGGAATCGGAACCTGGCAGACGAGATGCTGGCCCAGATGACCAAATACACAGACCTGCTGGAGGCACAGGTGGAAGAGAGAACGCTGCAGATCCAGAACGAGCAGGAGAAAGTAGACGAGCTGATTGGCAGGATGCTGCCTAAGTGAGATTCCGGGCGGGGGGGGGGGGGGGAGGGGGAGCAGGGGGGTGTCGCAGCCTTCAGTCTCCCTTTACTCCCCCCCTCCCCCCCTACTTTCAGAAACTTAAACTCTCAGCTGCTGTCCATTCCAGCCCAGCCTCGCCCAGCCCAGCTGATGTTAATTATAGCAGGAAATGACCATACTTGGACTAGGGGAGGGGGGGGGGGGACGGGATAGCCTAGTGGTCAGAACATTGCACTCGCAGTTTGACGACCCGGGTTCGATTCCCCGTTCGAGGGGATTTTTTTCTCATCGAGTTAACTAACATCAGTGCTGACTCCACTCTCCCCCAACAGTCCTTCGGATGAGACTGTTAACTGAGGCCCCGTGTGCAAACGCACGCAGAGTAAACTTGCGCGCACGTTAAACCCTGTTCCGCTTTTCGTAAGAGTAGGCCATCGTGTGCCGGTGGGGACAGATGACATTTACAAAAACTGCACACAGACGGGGACTGGACGTAAAATAGCTCAAGGGTGCTTATCCTATTGTCATCGATATAAAAGAAGAAAGAAAGAAAGAAAGAAAGAAAGAAAGAAAGAAAGAAAGAAAGAAAGAAAGAAAGAAAGAAAGAAGAAAGAAAGAAAGGGGGGTGTCACAGCCTTTAGTCTCCCTCCCCCCTATCCCTACTTTCAGAAACTTAACTCTCAGCTGCTGTCCATTCATTCCATTCCATTCCATTCCATTCCAGCCCAGCTGGTGTTCATTACAGGATGAACTGACCACACTTGGACTA
>CM060343.1:1766372-1776372 GCA_030674155.1 Stramonita haemastoma
TACTTAGCTACACCAAGCAACCCAACCATATCACCAGCAATATCAGAAGTGATGTTCTACCAACTTGTCTCTGTGTTAGGGCTGTTCACTGACAACATTCCTACTTTTGCTTTGTAAGTTCGTATCAATTCATATGTTATTCATTTATCTAACAGTTTGTTTTCTTAACTTATTCATGTTTTCATTTACCTATTTATTTATCATTTGTTTATGTATTTATTTCTTTGTTTGGGTGATGATTGATTGATTGTTTGTCATCTGTCTGCCTGTCTGTCTCTGTCTGTCTGTCTCTCTCTCCCACACACTCTGTCTCCTCTCTCTTCTCTCTCTCTCTCTCTCTCTCTCTCTCTCTCTCTCTTCTCTCTCTCTCTCTCTCTCTCTCTCTCTCTCTCTCTCTCTCTCTCTCTCTCTCTCTCTCTCTCTCTCTCTCTCTCTAAAGGGGGGCGGATAGCCTAGTGGTCAGAACATTGCGCTGGCAATTTGAAGACCCGGGTTCGAGTCCGGTCGAGGAAATTTTCTTCCTGGAGTTAACATCAGTGCTGACTCCACCTCTCCCAAAAGTCCTTCGGATGAGACTTTAAACCGAGGCCCCGTGTGCGAACGCAGCAGAACATCTTGCGCACACGTTAAATCCTGTTCCGCTTTTCGTAAGAGTAGGCCATCTTTGTGCCGGTGGGAACAGATGACAATATTTACAAAACTGCATACACACGGGGACCGGATGAAAAAAAGCACATGATTGCTTATTCTGTTATCCTCGATATAAAAGAATAAATAAAATAAAAAAAAAAAAAAATCTCTCTCTCTTCTCTCTCTCTATCTCTCTCTCTCTCTCTCTCTCTCTCTCTCTCTCTCTCTCTCTCTCTCTCTCTCTCTCTCTCTCTCTCTCTCCACTCTCTCTCTCTCTCTCTCTCTCTCTCTCTCTCTCTCACCTCCCCTTCTCCTCACTCTATTCAGGCCTAGCTGTGTTGCACCAGAACTGACGCCCTCCCCAACTGTCTTCTGCTCTAAATCTGCCCCCAGGATTGCTGAAGTGTGACACAAGACAGGTAGCTAGGGGGGGGGGGGGGGTGGCGGGAGGGAGGGGGTTGGAGTGGTGAGGATAATGAGGGGGGGGGTGGGGTTAGCTGACTGTGATCTAGGACAGAGCTAAAGTCACAGTGACCTCAGAGAGAGTGGGGTAAATGAGGGAAGGAAGAGAGGGGTGGGGGTGAGAGTGGGGCAGGGGGGAGGGAGGGAAGGAAGAGAGGGGTGGGGGTGAGAGTGGGGCAGGGGGGAGGGAGGGAAGGAAGAGAGGGGTAGGGGTGAGAGTGGGGCAGGGGGGAGGGAGGGAAGGAAGAGAGGGGTGGGGGTGAGAGTAGGGTATAACATACGACACACACAATTATTTTGATAGAGTATAAAATATGAATAAATAATTCTCAATACTATGGTAAACATGACACATAAAAGCTAAGATTTAGTGAGAGAGAGAGAGAGAGAGAGAGAGAGAGAGAAGAGAGAGAGAGAGAGAGAGAGAGAGAGAGAGAGAGAGAGAGAGTTCACAGTATATTACAGATATAAATTGCAGATATATATGAGAGAGAGAGAGAGAGAGAGAGAGAGAGAGAGAGAGAGAGAGAGAGAGAGAGAGAGAGAGAGAGAGGAGAGAGAGAGAGAGAGAGAGAGAGAGAGAGAGAGAGAGAGAGAGAGACAAGGCAAGGCAAAATTCTTTTATTCGAGGATAATAGATAAGCACTCATGTGCTTTTTTACATCCAGTCCCCGCCCCTTTCAGGGATAACATCAAGATAAAAAGACAGCCTCAACTAAAACAAGAACAATTATAATGATCCAATTACCAAGAGCAAACCACACCAAGTATCAAACAACAGGTAAGAAATAAGACAGAGATACAATATTAAGGTAATGTTTATAAAAAAGTCACTCATTCAGAAACGAAAATAAGAAGTAAGAATCAATGATGATTTTGATTTGAATAATAAACAAGCAATCAAACAAACAAAGAAACCAAAAAACAACAACGACAACAAAAACCAAAAAAAAAAAACAACAACAACAACAAAACAACACAAAACAAAAACAAACAAACAAAAAACAAAACAAAAACAAAAAAAGGTGGAATGATTATAGATCAAACATGAGAATATGATGAAGTTAGATGACTGAAAACATCAATCCACCACCATCTATCGTCGAAATATGTCCCATAAAACATAAGATTTTGATAAAGGGTGAGAAAGAGCAACAACAACAGGTAAGAAATAAGACAGAGATACAATATTAAGGTAATGTTATAAAAAGGCACTCATTCAGAAACGAAAATATGAAGTAAGAATCAATGAAGAATTTGATTTGAGTACAAAAAACCAAACAAAAACCAATCAAAGCAAAAAAAATAATAATAATAATAATTAAAGAGCAAGCATGAGAATATGATGAGGTTAAATGACTGAAAACATCAATTCCGCCATCTATTATCAAAATAAGTCCCATAAAGCACAGTTTTTTAACAAAAAAAAAACCTAACTCACACTCACACACACACACATACATACATACACACATACACACACACAAACACACACACACATACACACACATACACATATACACACACACACACACACACACACAGAACACACACACACCACACACACACACACACACACACACACACACACACACACACACACACACACACACACACACACACACCTCACTTAGTCTTATGATTATAGTCATAAGATCATCATAATCTGAGAGAAGTGAGGAGGGAGAGGGCAGATAGTTGGAGAGGGGAGAAGTGTGGTTTGTTATTTTTGATTCATCAAGTAGATTAGAAGGTGAGTTTTTAAGGTTGTTAATGATTGATGCTGTTTAATTGAGTCAGGGAGGGAGTTCCATAGCGTAGGGCCTGAGTATAGTAAGCTAGTTTTGAACAAGTCTATTCTTGGGATTGGGACACTTGGCTTTACCGTATTTCTGGAATGATTCATTGGGAATTTGTCTTTTAAGGATGTGGGGACATTTCCTGTCAGTATCTTAAACATCATGATGCCTTTGTTATATTTTAGTCTTTGTTGTAGGGGAAGGATATTTAACTGTGTATAATCCCCTTCTAGCAAGGTTGTTTTCTTCAGAAGGACCAGTTTGAGACCACGTTTATACAGACTTAGTAATGGTTTCATGGTATTTGCACTGGCAGAGTCCCACAGGGTTGCAGCATAGTCTATTGAGGATTGTATATAAGCTTGAAAAAATAGTTTCCTTGAATGAAAATCGAGAAAGTGTTTTATTTTAATCAACTGGTAGACTTTTTTGGACAAGTATTTGCATAGGTGAGATATGTGGTAGAACCAGCTGAGATTTTCATCAATTGTCACTCCTAGAACTTTGTGGTGAGAGGTCTGTTCGATTGCTTCCTTTTTTATGTGAATTGGAAATAGTTTATGTGGTAAATTTTGTCGCTTTTGTCTGGTAGTGATAAGCATGCATTTTGTTTTTTGGGGATGGATAGTCATGTGGTTCAGTTCAGTCCATTTGACAAGGTCGTCAGTGCTTTTTTGTAATAAAGTTGTGAGATAGTCAATGTCATTATGGCTCGTATGTATGGTTGTGTCATCTGCAAATAGTTCACATTTGGAATTGATATGTAGAGGAAGGTCATTTATGTATAATGAAAAGAGAATAGGGCCCAATATGGATCCCTGTGGTACTCCATAATGAATGGGCTTTAGTGGAGAGAGAGAAGAGAGAGAGAGAGAGAGAGAGAGGAGAGAGAGAGAGAGAGAGAGAGAGAGAGAGAGAGAGAGAGAGAGAGAGAGAGAGAGAGAGAGAGAGAGAGAGAGAGAGAGAGAGAGAGAGAGAGAGAGAGAAAAGAGAGAGAGAGAGAGAGAGAGAGTCGTTTTTTTCCAAAAGTAAGCATTCACTTACTTTTTTTCATTGGGCCCTTGCCCTGATTAGGGAAAAGCAGCCCCACCCAAGAAAAAGAACAACAAAAACAAAGCCAAAAATCCCAACAACAAAATAAAACAAAAGAAATTAAAACCCCATCACCAACAATAAAAGTTCAACCTATGATTTGGAAAAAGTGAGATAGGTATATATCTAACAAACTCATAATATCCACTGAATACATTCATAATCATTTAAACAAAGGAGATAGATATGTATTCAACAAATACACAATCCCTAACTGACAGGAACATTAATGTTAAGACAGTAGTAGTAGTAGTAGTAGTAGTAGTAGTAGTAGTAGTAGTAGTAGTAGTAGTAGTAGTAGTAGTAGTAGTAGTATAGTATAGTAGTAGTAGTAGTAGTAGTAGTAGTAGTAGTAGTAGTAGTAGTAGTAGTAGTAGTATGTAGTAGTAGTAGTAGTAGTAGTAGTAGTAGTAGTAGGCACCCATCAGTCTCGGAAGACTGTGGAGTTACGCTCTAGTCTTTAGAGCGCAAAGCCTGGGTAAGTAAGTATGGGGGGCAAGCTGTTACCCATGCAGCAGACCCCCCCCCCCCCTCCCCCCTCTCCACGCCACTGGAATGATCCATTGGAAAGGCAATGACCTATACGAATGGTTCCAGTACCGTCACAGGAGCCACCAGAATGTTGCCATATACAGCCCCGAACCGCCCTGGGGACTCAAGCCCCCCGATTTTTCCTCAGGGATGGTGTCTAAACACGACACCTGTGTACATGCTGCTTTTTTATATATACAATTTTGTCATCCCCTCCTACCGGCACACAATGGCCTGCTCTTTCGAAAGGCGAAACGGGTTTTAACGTATACACATATGCGTGCGTTAGCACACCGGGCTTCAGTTTATAGTCTCATCCGAATGACTTTGACTATCAGTTCGATTTTTTTTCTTCAAACTGGGAAGAAAGGGTGAGGCTGGAAATCGAACCCAGAACCCCACGGTTCACTTGTTGGAAGGCGAACGTCTTAACCATCCTGCCACCTTCCTTCCTTCTGTGAAGACAGATACACTGATTACAATTAAATAAATGAAATCCATTAACTTTGAGAAAAGACAACAGAGAAGAGAGAAATGCAAACCCCAAAATTCAAACACATCAAAACAGAGAGAGAGAGAGAGAGAGAGAGAGAGAGAGAGAGAGAGATGAGAGAGAGAGAGAGAGAGAGAGAGAGAGAGAGAGAGAGAGAGGAGAGAGAGAGAGAGAGAGAGAGAGGAGAGAGAACACTGAACACTGAACACTGAACACTGACATGATTTAATGTACATTGGCCTTGGGCCACAATACATTGGCTGGGCTCGGGGTGTACCAGTGTGTTATTTCCTATCATTGTTAAAGCAAATGCAACAATTTGATAAGAAATGATGTATCACTGATTGAAGAGGAAGAACACACGTTTACTCTTTTTCATACTTAGAATCCTCAAAAACAACCATAACCTTATCACAGCTATGATGTTTAGGGGGAAAATCATGCCTATTGAGTAGATATCAAATAGCAACAGTTATTCAATAAACTAATTGAAACAACATTGTTTTCCTTTTGTTAATAGAAAGAAAAATATGCTAGACAAACCATGCATGTACTCATCATTTGCTACTCTGAGCAGATCTGGCAATGGAGCATTAATACATTTGCTTAAAAAATATTCTCCCAAGTTTGTGTATATGTAACATCCAGTAGAATGTGGGCTTCATTTTCAATATTCGTTTTACAAAATGGACACAATCTGTCTTGAATATTATTCCTATATCTATACACATTATTATGAAGTGGTAAAACGTTAAACCTTGCTTGTGTAATTGCTACACGGAAAATGTAGATATCACCAGCCGCCTTGGCGCAGTGGTTAGCGTCTTGGATTTCGGACTGGAAGGTCGCGGGTTCGAAGCCCGAGAGTCATAGGCATTTTTCGGACTCCGGCCAGCTCCTACCCAGAATGAGTGTGCTGTGGGCTCAGTGGGGAGACTGGGACCACACAATCGAGTTTCATCCACTTTACGGATGCGAATTTGAGAGTGTTGCTCAAATTACCTGACCAACACTGCAGGTGTCTGTATATCTCAGGCCGGTTGACGCTGGGATGTATTATGACAGTAAGCGTAGAGTACAACCCTGTCAAGTAGTCTCAAAGCGGATGCACTTCCATAGCAGCATCATTACATCATCCCCATCACCATTGATCATCATGCAATAATAAAAATTGCCTATGATTCGGTGGCTCCCGTTGCTCTGGTCTCATGGTGACCTCAGATTTGGTTTCCCCATACACTTCTGTGCCTGTGGTGAGTTTGTGTCAAAGTCTTTGGGGTTGGAGGTTCGCGGGGAGACGGTCGTTAGAGGGACGTTGTGGTGGTCGCCACCTCAGGTGGGTGACTCACTCAGTCTGGCTCCGCGACTGAGCTAATACTGTCGTTAGTAGGGGGCTTAGTAGGTGGTGTCCTGCGTATGTAAGATCAGAACAGGCACCACTAAACACCACCGAAGTGACCCAGCAGCAGTGCAGGGCCCCTCTGGCTGGTGACCCCACGGCGGCCTAATATTGATGGGCTCTCTGTGGACTGCCGATCCCGGGGATGAGACACAACGAATCAGGGTGGTCTGTGGCGGGGAGATTGAAATGAGCGGCGTGGGAACAGCAGTACGAGGACGTCACAGAAGACGAGGCAGCAAAACAAAAAAAGAAAGAAATGTAGATATCTAGGGAGTTTAAAGACTGCTCTTTTACAAATTGCTTTGAAACAATCTATAAATATCATACTCTCTTTATCTCTTCTAGTCCCATCCCATTCCGGAATGAAAATATCTGCAAATCTTTGTTGAAACAAACCTACAAAGCTTTTACATCCTGACACTTTTTTGCATCCGAACAATGTTAAAACCTGTTTCACACAAAATTTTCTCTTATTCTTGAAATCCAGCAGTATTTACCATTTCTATCTAGCTCTAACAGCATGCAGTAAGCATTATATGGTATTCTACTTTAATCCTTTTGCAATAGTTTAACAAAAATTTAATGGTACTTGTACATGAGTTGACATACAGTGGATATCTACCTAAATCATCCTATACTATCTTATTAGGTGTTCTTGCAGGTACTCCTAAATCTTTTACATGCCATCAAATGAAATTTCTCAATAATTATGTTCTTATCTGTTTGTGCCCCATATTTCTATGAATACAATAAAGTTGGCTGAATCCTGGTATAAGAAAAAAGAAAAATTACAATGTTCATTTCTTTATACCTCTAACTGGAAACCACTGCCTTCCTTCCCTTAGTGACTGATTGTTATATGCCCCTATTCACAGCTAATCTTTGTGGTAAAACTGAATCCTGAATAGCAATGCTTATTCACAACTTTTAACCTAATACTATTGTTAGAGAGAGAGAGAGAGAGAGAGAGAGAGAGAGAGAGAGAGAGAGAGAGAGAGAGAGAAGAGGAGAGAGAGAGGAGAGAGAGAGAGAGAGAGAGAGAGAGAGAGAGAGAGAGAGAGAGAAGAGAGAGAGAGAAGGCAAGGCAAGAGCAAGGCAAGGCAAGGCAAGGCAAGGCAAATTCTTTTATTCGAGGATAATAAATAAGCACTCATGTGCTTTTTTACATCCAGTCCCCGCCCTTTTCAGGGATAACATCAAGATAAAAAGATACTAAACAGTAAGAGAGAGAGAGAGAGAGAGAGAGAGAGAGAGAGAGAGAGAGAGAGAGAGAGAGAGACAGAGACAGAAGACAGACAGACAGACAGACAGACAGACAGACAGACAGACAGACAGAGACAGAGACAAGACAGACAGACAGACAGACAGACAGACAGACAGACAGAAACAGACAGACAACTGACAAACAGACAGACAAGCAGACAGACAGACAGACAGACAGAAACAGACAGACAGACTGACAAACAGACAGACAAGCAGACAGACAGGCAGGTATACAGACAGACAGGCAGGCAGACAGACAAACAGACAGACAGACAGACAGACAGACAGACTGACAGGCAGGTATACAGGTAGGCAGGCAGACAGACACAGACAGACAGATAGAGACAGAGAGACAAAGAAACAGAGGCATACAGACAGAGACAGACAGAGAAAAACAGACAGAGACAGACATACAGACAAACAGACAGAGAGACAGAATATGCATATCTCTTAGACTTTACAAAGCATTCTTTCTTTCACATTCTTTGACATAAAACACTAAGGACAGTACAGGGACGTGTAACATGTGTGTGCACGTTTATCCTACTGCTGCCAACAACTTGTAGAAACACGATCTTTCCGCTCTGACCCCTGTGTATTGCAGGGCAGCCCCTTGGAGTCTAGGTAAGAACAGAACGGCGCCAACATGTCTGCACTCACACGTAGACAAGAGAGAGGTCGCAGACATGGGTCAGAAGACAGCTACGAGGTTTTGAATTTCCCCCTCCTCTGCCTTCTATCCTCTCATCAAACCAACCCTCTACCAGGCCGAATGCTCTGAATGTAAACTTCCAAAATGTGCAAGTCATTACTGAGTTCTTGGCAGAATTATTACATTCCCACAACCGTAGCTATAATCATCATGCTATAAAATGGCTTCTCTCACTTACACCAATCTGGTTCCTTTCTTTGTATGTAATAATTATGCTTCTCTGCATGCAATGCCGCTCATCTTTCAAACTAGTTTCACAGGATACACAGGGGAAAGCACTGTGAATTATTTTCTTTCATCTGTTATACTTTTTTCTTCAATTCAAATAACATCCTTAGTTGAAGAGAAACTTTGTGGAGTCTGAACTTTTACCTACTGTCCTAGAGGTGAAGGCAGCTGGAAACAGCAATGACTGTCCTGATATCAGAAATGAGAGAGAGAGAGAGAGAGAGAGAGAGAGAGAGAGAGAGAGAGAGAGAGAGAGAGAGAGAGAGAGAGAGAGAGAGAGAGAGAGAGAGAGAGAGAGAGAGAGAGAGAGAGAGATGATTGATTGATTGATTGATTGATTTATTGTTTTATATCGAGGATAATGGAAAAAGCATTCTTGTGCTTTTTTTCATCCAGTCCCCGTGTGTATGGAGATTTGTAAATGTCATCTGTTCCCACCGGCACACGATGGCCTACTCTTACGAAAAGCGGAACAGGATTTAACGTGTGCGCAAGGTGTTCTGCGTGTGTTCGTACACGGGGCCTCGGTTTAAAGTCTCATCCGAAGGACTTGTGGGGAGAGTGGAGTCAGCACTGATGTTAACTCCAGGAGAAAAATCTCCTCGACCAGATTCGAACCCGGGTCTTCAAATTGCCAGCGCAATGTTCTGACCACTAGGCTATCCGTCCCCCCTAAGAGAGAGAGAGAGAGAGAGAGAGAGAGAGAGAGAGAGAGAGAGAGAGAGAGAGAGAGAGAG
Organism: Stramonita haemastoma; assembly: GCA_030674155.1. Taxonomy (NCBI): domain Eukaryota; kingdom Metazoa; phylum Mollusca; class Gastropoda; order Neogastropoda; family Muricidae; genus Stramonita; species Stramonita haemastoma. The sequence goes on from CM060343.1 coordinate 1,775,722, forward strand.
AGAGAGAGAGAGAAGACAGACAGACAGACAGACAGACAGACAGACAGACAGACAGACAGACAGACAGACAGACAGACAGACAGACAGACAGACAGACAGACAGCAGACAGAGACAGACAGGACATACAGACAGACAGACAGTCAGACAGACAGACAGAGACAGACAGACAGAGAGAGAGCACCAAACAGAGAACACAGAGACGATTTAATTGCACATACAATGCATAGTAGATTTGGGAAAGCATCACGATATAAAGCAGTACATAAAACACAGTAATCAACATTCGATACATATTCATGCGTTTACAGTGTACGAAAACAATTTTAAGGTGCAGATGAAGTTCAACTTTGCTTGATTTCACTTCACTGGTATTTTCAGAATCCGTATTTTGAGTACAAACAAAAACGAGAAGAAAATTGTTCCATACCTTATGGCTTTTTCTATTACATTGAAGGGATTTTTATAATTGTTTTGTGATATCAGACTCATATCTCAACACTAAAGTTTTTTCTTACTCCTGATTTTATTTATTAACAAAACAACATTTCCAAATAATGATGTCTTACTTGGTTGTTATTTTGTTTTCCCTTAAATGCAAAACTGTTAACATTCTAAATTGCACACCATTCCCTGCATTTTGCAGTACACCA
>CM060343.1:1781372-1798872 GCA_030674155.1 Stramonita haemastoma
GATATAAAGTTTCCTTAGACTGTCCAGTTTGGTCACTTCTTCTGTCAGCATGTTTGGTCTTTCTTTCTTGTTGGACATACCATGTACCACACTACACAGTCACGTTCATTTTTTCTGTGTGACTTGCGTGAAAATTGTAGTACTAAGTCATCTGACTCACAGAGTAACATATCGTTATTCTTCATGGTTTTAAGTACAGCTTTTTGGAAAGAACTGAGAAAGAGAGAGAGAATGAATCTTTATTCTTTATTTTTCAAGGGTTACAGAGTAAGCATTACATACTTTTTTTTCATCCGGCCCTTGCCCTGATCAGGGAATAAAGCTAAGAAACCCCTCCCTACCCCTACATGCCAGCATCACCACCAACAGCAGTTCAACGAATATTTTAAAAGAAGAAAACGGGATACATTCAACAAAATGCGAATTCCTAACTGAAAACATGATAATTATTTAAACAAACGTGTGTGTGTGTGTGTGTGTGTGTGTGTGTGTGTGTGTGTGTGTGTGTGTGTGTGTGTGTGTGTGTGTGTGTGTGTGTGTGTGTGTGTGTGTAGTGTGTGTGTGTGTCAGTGAGTGTGTTGTGTGCGCGCGTGTGTGTGCGTGAGTGCGCTCGCGCGCGCGCGCGCGCGCGCGTGTGTGTGTGTGTGTGTGTGTGTGTGTGTGTGTGTGTGTGTGTGTGTGTGTGTGTGTGTGTGTGTGTGTGTGTGTGTGTAAGCGGGAAAACAAGCAAAGTATGCATAAAAGGGGAAAGAAACTATACATAAATATATATATATATTATATATATTATATATATATATATATATATATATATATATATATATTATATATAATATATATATATATATATATAAACACATTTCTATATTCAAATGGTAAGAATACATATTCAATCCAACATAACAAAACACTCATCTCCATAATAGGTCTAGGATCGCATATGTAAAGGTGGAAGTTGAAAGGAAAGGAAAGGGAAAGGAAGGAAATGAGAGAGAGAGAGAGAGAGAGAGAGAAGAGAGAGAGAGAGAGAGAGAGAGAGAAGAGAGAGAGAGAGAGAGAGAGAGAGAGAGAGGAGGAGAGAGAGAGAGAGAGAGAGAGAGAGAGAGAGAGAGAGGAGGAAAAGAGAGAGAGAGAATGCAGAAGAAGAGAGAGAGAGAGAGAGAGAGAGAGAGAGAGAGAGATATGAGAGAAAAAAAAAAAGAGAGAAAGAAGATTAATAGAGAGAGGAACATACTTGAACAAAAAAATATCATGTAGAAGAGTTATAAAAAAAGAGAGCATATCTGTGAGAAGATTTTTAAAAGAGTGAGGACTCTTGCAAAAATCAATGTTTAAATGTTTTTAAATAGAGCTTGTGTGGTGTGTGTGTGTGTGTGTGTGTGTGTGTGTGTGTGTGTGTGTGTGTGTGTGTGTGTGTGTGTGGTGTGTGTGTGTGTGTGTGTGTGTTGTGTGTGTGTGAGGTGTGTGTGGTAGTGTGTGTGTAGATGGAGTGAGTGAGTGAGTAAGTGAGTGATGAGTGAGTAGTGAGTGATTGTGAGTAAGTGAGTGAGTGAGTGAGTGAAAAATCAAAGTCAAAGTCAAATTCTTATTTCTAGAAGGTAAATTGAATAAGCATTGATTTGCTTTTTTCATCAAGCCATCTATCTCAGGAAACAAATCACCATAATTATTTACTAACATGATTTCAACAGTTTTAAAATGCAAAATATACATATAGATAAAAAGAAACAAAAAAACAAACAAAAACAAAACAAAATCAAACAAACAAAAATAAACGAACAAATGTGACGCTCCACCACATAATGAGACGGAGTACACATGAGGTCAATTTTTTGTTATTGGGATGTTCTTAATGTGCAATAAAGTGGCTATTAAATACAAAAAACAGATTGAAAATCGGACAATTCTGTGCAACATTATTACAAATTGAAATGATAGGCTGCAGGATGTGACAAAATGAGAAACGGGCAAGTTTATTTTAGTAACAGGTTGTCAGAATGAGTGCTTTGGTATTTTCAAAACACATTTAAAAGCAAAAGGAATTAAAAAAAAATATGCCTTGATATTTCATTATAAGATAAATAAACATATCTAGTTTAATAATCAATCAAAATCTCAAAAATGACAGCTTGACCCCCACCTACCTTTAATGGCTCCTAGCGCAAAATTGGGTAATGTGCTAAGCGACTCATTTCGTGGTGGAGCGCCACAAATGCACTCAAAAGTCACACATACACACACATACACATATGTGTGTGCGGGCACCTGCCCACATGTATGCATGTAGGGGCATGCACACATTTAGAGTTTAAAACCTCTTAAAATGTCAAACAAGTTTATCACAATATCACAAATACCATATTTAAGATTTTAAAAAAATCAAGAAATGTCAATCAAACAAACGATCATGTTACAATTTCTCCATACTTCAGTTCATACAATGTGTATTAAAAAGGAGGGAAAATATCAAAAGTCAAAAAGAAAAAAAACAACAACAACAGTAAACAAAAAAAAACAATACAATAATGATAAAATATGGTAATAGCTATCACCACTGAGAGAAAAAAAATCACAACGGAGTGAGTGAGTGAGTGTATCACTAATGGAAACATTATAATGATTATATCTTCAAAGATGTGATACCATAGTCGTTAGACAACGGGATTTGAATCCCATTCAAGGGGATATTTTTCTCTGGAGTTACCATCAGTGCCGACTCCACTCTCCCCAAAAGTCGTGGGATGAGACTATAAACTAAGGCCCTTGTGCCAACACATGCAGAATGTCTTGCACGCACTTAAATCTTGTTCTGCTTTTCAAAAGAGTAGGCCATTGTATGTCCATGGGAACAGGAAACAAATTTACAAAACTGCATACACATGGGGACTCAATGTAAAAAATGCACATATTATGTGCTAATTCCATTATCCTCAATATAAAAGAATAAACAAAATTTAATATGAATCAGAATCCACAAAATCAAGCCAATAAGAAAACTTATATTGCACAAAAAAGAGCATGGGTTGCAAAGAATAACATGAAAAACAAAATCCACTCTCTCCCTCCCTCTGGTCCTTCCTTCTTTCCCCCTCCCTCCCTCTGTTACCATGGCGGCTGCACAAAGTGTTGGTGTCAGCAGGGCTGGTCTTGTTGTCTGCTGTCTGTCCTCCCCTCCCCTCAATTCCCTCCTCTCTACTCCCCTCCCCACTGAACACGTTGGTATGGAAGAAACACACCAACAAAAACAAAACAGGTCTACAGGATCAAAGTCCACAGACACCCCTGTCCCCATACCCACCTTACCCCCTTCCCCTACCCCTCTACCCTTGGGGACATGCTGTGAATTGTGTAGACTGGAAAATCCAGTTTGGGATTGGTGGAGAGAGAGAGAGAGAGGAGAGAGAGAGGAGAGAGAGAGAGAGAGAGAGAGAGAGAGAGAGAGAGAGAGAGATTTGGGTTTGAAAACTTGTTTACCCCAGTACAGAATTCTTTGCTCTGCACTACAGGCAGGGCAGGTAAGGGCAGACCCAGATGTGAGCTGTGCAGCACAATGCTGTGAACAGAGACACACAGGAGGATTGTAAAGGATGTGTGTGTGTGTGTGTGTGTGTGTGTGTGTGTGTGTGTGTGTGTGTGTGTGTGTGTGTGTGTGTGTGTGTGTGTGTGTGTGTGTGTGTGTGTGTGGCCAAACACAAGCAGTAGTGATCTCCATACATACCTTGTCTGTGGCACCAAACTTCTATAGCATGGGTCTGAACTTGTTTTGCTGTTGTCATGCACACACACACATGCACACACACACACACACACACACACACACACACACACACACACACACACACACACACACACACACACACACACACACACACACACACAAAGAAACAAACAATAAGAGAGAGACAGACAGACACACAAGCATGTAGATAAGGATGTGGACAAAGAGAGGAGGGGGTTATTTCATTTTGTTTTATACCACTTTATGTCACAGCAGATTTTTTAATACTTTATGTCACAGCAGATTTTTAATACTTTATGTCACAGCAGATTTTTTTAATATTTTATGTCACAGCAGATTTTTTAATACTTTATGTCACAGCAGATTTTTTAATACTTTATGTCACAGCAGATTTTTTAATACTTCATGTCACAGCAGATTTTTTAATACTTTATGTCACAGCAGATTTTTTAATACTTTATGTCACAGCAGATTTTTTAATACTTTATGTCACAGCAGATTTTTTAATACTTTATGTCACAGAAGATTTTTTAATACTTTATGTCACAGCAGATTTTTTAATACTTTATGTCACAGCAGATTTCTTTGAGGAGAGCGTGTTGCCACAAGTGCAGCGCCCACCCATTTTTTTTTTTTCCTCAGGGATGGTGTCTAAACACGACACCTGTGTGCATGCTGTTTTTTTTTTTTTTTAATTTTCTCATTGGCTCCACGATGGCCTGACCGCTCTTCTGAAAGGAAGAACGGGGTTTTAACGTTTGCGCAAGATGTTCTGCGTGCGTTTGGTTTCTAGTCTCATCCGAATGAGAGGGGGGGGGAGAGAGAGGGGGGGTGGACAGAGAGAGGTGGGGTGGACAGAGAGGAGGAGGGGTGAGAGGAGGGGTGGACAGAGAGAAGGGGTGGACAGAGAGAGGAGGGGTGGACAGAGAGAGGAGGGGTGGACAGAGAGAGGAGGGGGTGGACAGAGAGAGGAGGGGTGGACAAAGAGGAGGGGTGGACAGAGAGAGAAGGGGTGAGAGGAGGGGTGGACAGAGAGGAGGGGTGGACAGAGAGAGGAGGGGTGGACAGAGAGAGAGGAGGGGTGGACAGAGAGAGGAGGGGTGAGAGGAGGGGTGGGCAGAGAGAGAGGAGGGGTGGACAGAGGAGGGAGGGGGGTGGAGAGAGAGAGGGGGTGGGACAGAGAGAGGAGGGGGTGGACAGAGAGAGGAGGGGTGGACAGAGAGAGGAGGGGTGGATGAGAGAGAGGGGGGTGGACAGAGAGAGGAGGGGTGGACAGAGAGAGGAGGGGTGAGAGGAGGGGTGGACAGAGAGAGGAGGGGTGAGAGGAGGGGTGGACAGAGAGAGGAGGGGTGGACAGAGAGAGGAGGGGTGAGAGGAGGGGTGGACAGAGAGAGAGGAGGGGTGGACAGAGAGAGGAGGGGTGAGAGGAGGGGTGTGGGCAGAGAGAGGAGGGGTGGACAGAGAGAGGAGGGGTGAGAGGGAGGGGTGGGCAGAGAGAGGAGGGGTGGAGAGGAGAGAGAGGAGGGGTGGACAGAGAGAGGAGGGGTGGACAGAGAGAGAGGAGGGGGTGAGAGGAGGGGTGGACAGAGAGAGGGGGGTGGAGAGAGAGAGGAGGGGTGGACAGAGAGAGGAGGGGTGGAGAGAGAGAGGAGGGTGGAGAGAGAGAGAGGAGGGGTGGAGATAGAGAGGAGGGGTGGACAGAGAGAGGAGGGGTGGAGAGAGAGAGGAGGGGTGGACAGAGAGAGGAGGGGTGGGAGAGAGAGAGGAGGGGTGGAGATAGAGAGGAGGGGTGAGAGGAGGGGGTGAACAGAGAGAAGGGGTGGACAGAGAGGAGGGGTGGGACAGAGAGAGGAGGGGTGAGAGGAGGGGTGGACAAAGAGAGGAGGGGTGGACAGAGAGAGGAGGGGTGGACAGAGAGAGGAGGGGTGGAGAGAGAGAGGAGGGGTGGAGATAGAGAGGAGGGGCGGACAGAAAGGGAAGGGAGAAGAAAGAGACACAAGATATAAACACAGCAAGAAGCAAGCAATGATTATTATCTATCTATCTATCTATCTATCTATCTATCTATCTATCTATCTATCTATCTATCTATCTATCTATCTATCTATCTATCTATCTATCTATCTATCTATCTATCTAATTATCTATCTATCTATCTATATGTCTATCTATCTATCTATCTATCTATCTATCTATATGTCTATCTATCTATCCATCTATCTATCTATCTATCTATCTATCTATCTATCTATCTATCTATCTATCTATCTATTTATCTATTTATCTATCTATTTATCTATTTATCTATCTATATATTTATCTGTTTATCTATCTATCTATCTATCTATCTATCTATCTATCTATCTATCTATCTATCTATCTATCTATCTATCTATCTATCTATCTTTCTATCTGTATGTCTGTCTGTCTATCTATCTATCTATCTATCTATCTATCTATCTATCTATCTATCTATCTATTTGTCTCTGTCCATGTGTCTGTCCATGTGTCTGTCTGTCTGTCTGTCTGTCTGTCTATCTATCCATCTATCTATCTATTTATCCATCCATCCATCTATCTATCTATCTATCTATCTATCTATCTATCTATCTATCTATCTATCTATCTATCTATCGATCGATCGATCGATTGATCTATCGATCGATCGATCTATCTATTTATCCTTTAGTCTGGTTGATTATGGGGGCACCCTTGAAGACTTGACAACAAGTTTCCTCCATTCCTCTCTATGTTCTGCCTTTCTCAAAATTTGGTTGAGTTCTAGGCCTGTCCATTCGCTAATGTTGTCCTCCTATTTCTTCCTCCTTGGACAGTGCCTTGCAGTATTGTTTTTTGCAAGTCCTTTTGATCTTGTGACATGCCTGTACCATTTAAAATTAGGCTTCTTTAGGATTGTTATATTTGTTTTACCTCCTTATACATGCATGCAAACATGCTCTCTCTCTCTGTCTCTCTCTGTCTCTATCTGTCTCTGTATCTCTCTCTGTCTCTCTCTCTCTGTCTCTCTGTCTCCCTGTGTGTCTCTGTCTGTCTGTCTGTCTGTCTGTCTGTCTGCCTGTCTGTCTGTCTGTCTGTCTGTCTGTCTCTCTCTCTCTCTCTCTGTCTCTCTCTCTCTCTCTCTCTCTCTCTCTCTCTCTTGCTTTCAGGAATGTCTAGTGTTTAGAACAGTGTGCACACAATCTGAGGACCTAGGTATGAATCCAATTCAAGGGGGGGTTCCCCTGGATTTAACATCAGAGCAGACTCCAGCCTGTTTCTGACAACATAGCCAACAGGTAGAAAACAGAGGGGGAGAGGAGAAGAGAGGAGGGAGGAGAAGGGAGGAGGGAGGAGAAGGGAGGAGGGAGGAGAAGGGAGGAGGGAGGAGAAGGGAGGAGGAGGGAGGAGAAGGGAGGATGGAGGAGAAGAGAGGAGGAGGGAGGAGGGAGGAGGGAGGAGAAGGGAGGAGGGAGGAGGGAGGAGAAAGGAGGATGGGAGGAGAAGGGAGGAGGGAGGAGAAGGGAGGAGGGAGGAGGGAGGAGAAGGCAGGAGGGAGAGAAGGGAGGAGGAGAGGAGGAGGGAGGAGAGGAGGGAGAGGGAGGAGAAGGGGGAGGGAGGAGAAGGGAGGAGGGAGGAGAAGGAGGAGGGAGGAGAAGGGGGAGGGAGGAAAGGGAGGAGGGAGGAGGGAGGAGGGAGGAGAAGGGGAGGGAGGAGAGGGAGGAGGGAGGAGGAGGAGGAGAAGGGAGGAGGGAGGAGAAGGGAGGAGGGAGGAGGAGGGAGGAGAAGGCAGGAGGGAGGAGAAGGGAGGAGGGAGGAGGAGGGAGGAGGGAGGAGAAGGCAGGATGGAGGAGGGAGGAGGGAGGAGGAGGGAGGAGGGAGGACAGTCAGCAGACAACAAGAGCAGACCTGTGACACCATCACCTTGTACAACTGTCAAGGTAATCCAAGGAGAGAGAGAGAGGGGGGGGGGGAGAGAAGGATGGGAGTGGGGGGGAGGGAAAGAAAAGTGAATTTTGAAAAGCAGTAAGCCTATTGACACAAAAGGGCCAAAGACATCTGACGTGGTATCAACCGTTGGTATGGAACAAACACGCCAACAAACACATCAATAAAAATGTTCCTCAGGATCAAAGTCCACAGACCCCTGTCCCCATCCCCCACTTTTCCCCCTCCCCCCTCCCCCACTGGGGACATGCTGCGAATTGTAAAGACTGGAAAATCCGGTTTGGAATGAAATCCCCTCAGTCAGTCAATAGCTGGCAGCCATCTGTCTTCAATGGAACCTGGCCTGTGAGGGTCATGGGAAAGATCAGCTTTCTGGCAGACTTCGAGAGAGAGGAGAGAGAGAGAGAGAGAGAGTGAGAGAGAGAGAGAGGAGAGAGGAGAGATGAGGGAGAGGAGAGAGGGAGAGAGAGAGAGAGATGAGAGAGAGAGAAGGAGAGAGATTGAGGAGAGATTGAGAGAGATTGAGAGAGATGAGAAAGAGAGAGAGATTGGGAGAGAGAGAAGAGAGGAGAGAGAGATGAGTGAGAGAGAGAGAGAGAGAGGAGAGAGGAGAGAGAGAGAGAGAGGGGAGGAGAGAGAGAGAGAGAGAGAGAGAGAGAGTGAGAGAGAGAGAGAGAGAGGAGAGAGAGAGAGAAGAGATGAGAGAGAGGGAGAGAGATGAGGAGAGAGACAGAGAGGAGAGAGAGAGAGAGGAGAGAGAGAGAGAGAGAGAGAGATTTATTTTATTTATTTATTTATTCTTTTATATCGAGGATAACAGAATAAGCAATCATGTGCTTTTTTTCATCTGGTCCCCGTGTGTATGCAGTTTTGTAAATATTGTCATCTGTTTCCCACCGGCACATGATGGCCTACTCTTACGAAAAGTGGAACAGGATTTTAACGTGTGCGCAAGATGTTCTGCGTTGCGTTCGCACACGGGGCCTCGGTTTTTAAAGTCTCATCCGAAGGACTTTGGGGGAGAGTGGAGTCAGAAACTGATGTTAACTCCAAGATAAAAATTTCCTCGACCGGACTCGAACCCGGGTCGTCAAATTGCCAGCGCAATGTTCTGACCACTAGGCTATCCGTCCCCCAAAAGAGAGAGAGAGAGAGAGAGAGAGAGGAGAGTGGAGAGAGAGAGAGAGGAGAGAGAGGAGAGAGAGGATGAGGAGAGAGAGAGATGAGAAGAGAGAGAGAGAGAGAGATTGAGAAAGAGAGAGAGATTTGAGAGAGAGAGAGAAAGATTGAGAGAGAGAGAGTTGAGATGAGAGAGAGAGAGAGAGGAGAGGAGAGAGAGAGAGAGAGAGGGAGGAGAGAGGAGAGAGAGAGAGAGAGAGAGGAGAAGAGAGAAGAGAGAGAGAGAGAGAGGAGATGAGAGAGAGATTGAGAGAGAGAGAGAAAGAGAAGAGAGAGAGAGAGCTTTGGGGTTTGAAAACTTGTTTACCCAGTACAGATTCTTTGCTCTGCATACAGGCAGGGCAGGGTAGGACAGGGCCAGGTGTGAGCTGTGCAGCACAATGCTGTGAATAGATACACACAGGGGGTTGTAAAGAATGTGTGTGTGTATGTGTGTGTATGTGTTGTGTGTGTGTGTGTGTGTGTGTGTGTGTTGTGTGTGCTGTGTGTGTGTTGTGTGTGTGTTGTGTGTGTGTGTGTGTGTGTGTGTGTGTGTGTGTGTGTGTGTGTGCCCAACACAAGCAGCAGGGATCTCTATACAAACCTTGTCTGTAGCGCCAAACTTCTATAGCATGGGTCTGAACGTGTTCGGCTGTTGTCATGCACACACACATAAACACATACATACCCAAGACTAGGACTAAAGAATACTTTAATGTCTCAAGTTGAGGCATTATGAATGGCATTTTAAATGTATAATTTCACTGCATGTATTGTGAAACAAAACAGATTAGAAAGCAGCACAATATCTTAAGATCGAATTTGCCTAGTCACATTCTGCAGTATATATGGCTGCGCCCACTCGCGAAACACCACACCACACACACACCCCACACACCCAAAACACAAACACACACAAAAACACAACACACAGATATATATATTATATTATATTTATATTATATATATTATATATATATTTATAAAATATATTATATATTATATATTTAATATATATATATATATATATATATATATATATATATTATATATATATATATATTTATATATATATATTTATATATAATATATATATATATTTTATAATATATATATTTATATATATTATATTATATTATATTTATAAAATATATATATATATTATATTTATTATATATTTTAATATATTATATTTAAATATATAAATTTATATATATATTATATATATATATATATATATTATATTATTATATATTATATATTACATATAATTATATATATTTTATATATTATTATATATTATTTGTATATGTAAAATATATGTATGTATGTATGTATGTATTTTATGTTGTATGTTTGTATGTATGTATCTATTATGTATGTATTTATGTATGTTTCTATGTATCTTTTGTATTTTATCTATGTATGTATGGAGGGCTTTTCATGTATGTATCTATGTATTTTATGTATGTATGTGGGGTGTGTGTGTGTGTGTGTGTGTGTTTTTGGGGTTTTGTGTGTTGTGTTGGTGTGTGTTTTGGTTTTTGTGTGTGTTTTGGTGTGTGTGTGTGTGTGTGTTGGTGTATGCTATTATGTATTATATCTGTGTGTGCTTCTTTTATCATTTCATTCTTTTTTTCGAGCAAAATGGAAAAACCAGTTTTGGTGGGGTTTTTTTTGGTTGGTTGGCTTATGTGCTGTTGTTTTTTAAAAAAATATGTTTTACATCAAGCCCCCTGGGCGCATGAAAATTTTGTAAATGTTGCCCCATCAGTTCTTTTTTTCACCGCACACACAATAGTCTATTGCTCTGAAAATAGAAGGGTGTTAAGGTGTACACATCTTGTTCTGCAGGGGTTTTACAGGAGACCTCCACTTGAAGTACAGTTTCTTCACAAGGATTTGGGGGCGGAGTAAAAGTCAGCACTGATTTCAATGCTGGGGGAAAATATCCCTTGATGGGATTCGAACCCTGGTCAGCAAAATCACGAGAAAAAAGTGTTTGTGTGTGTGTGTGTGTGTGTGTTTTGTTGTTGTGTGTGTGTGTGTGGTGTGTGTGTGTGTGTATTTGTGTGTGTGTGTGTGTGTGTGTGTTGTGCGTGTGTGTGTGTGTGTGTGTGTTGGGGGTGTGTGTGTGGGGGTTGTGTGTGTGGGTGTTGGGTGTGGTGGTGTGTGTGTGTTGTTGTGTTGTGTGGTTGTGTGTGGGTTTTGTTGTTTTGGGGTGTGTGTGTGATTTCATTTTTTTTTATTCATTTCATTTATCTTTTTCTTTTTAATTTCCTTTTCTTTTAAAAAATAATGGATTAGGTACTCATGTGTTTTTTTTAAAACTGTACCTCTTTCTTGTTCTCTCCATTCTGCTGCAGGGGACCCTGCCCCCTCACCACTACTAGATTCCACCATTCCCCCCATGGCTGTCACTCTTTCTGCATCAATAGTTTCTGATTCAGTGATCTGGAACGATCTCCCTTTCTACTTTGTCAAAAGCCTTCCTACGACACTTTTCAATCCCAGTCTTTTAGACATATTTTATTTAAAGCGAAGATTTCCCCTCCCGTTTCATGTTATTTGCGGGCCCCTGCTCTCAAAGCCGAAATATCCCCCACCCTGCCAAATGTATAACCCTTTTTTTCTGGGGTGTGTGTGTGTGTGTGTGTGTGTGTGTGTGTGTGGGGTGTGTGTGTGTGTTGTGTTGGTGTTTTGTGTGTGTGTGTGTGTGGGGTGTTTGGTGGGGTTTGGGGGGGTGTGTGTGTGTGTGAGCATTTGAATTTGTTACAACTGTGAATTGTTTTGGGCCATTGTGTAAGAAGGTTGAAAGAAAGTGCTTTGATTAGTTTTTTTAAGATACAGTGGTATCTAAATTCCATTTTTATTATTATTATTATTATTTATTTTATTTTTTTGTTTTTTATTATTATTATTATTTTTTATTTTTATTATTATATTTATCATCATCTTTATCATCATCATCATCATCATCATCATCTTTCATCTCATCATCTTCATTCATCATTATTATTATTATTATTATTTTATTATTTATTTTATTTTAAATTTTTTATTATTTATTATTTTATTATTATTATTATTTCTTGTTGTTGTTGTTGTTGTTGTTGTTATGATGATGTTTATGTTTATGATGATGATGTGATGATGATGTGATGATGATGTTGATGTTGATGATGATGATGAAGATGATGATGATGATGATTGATTTATGTTTGCATTATTATTATAAAATATCAATATTATTTTTTTGTCTTTTTCTGTTTTTTTTTTATCTTCATTAATCAACAGTATTGTTATCATCGTCATAAAAATCATCATGGTGTTGTGTGGTGCAGGTGCTGTGTTGCCCCAGTGCTGTTTTTTGTACATTTGCTGTGATGCCCAAATTATGTGTTATTCAGTGCTGTTCTTGTGTTAGTGCTGTGATGTCCTGTGCTGGTGGGGTTTCAGTGCTGTTTTTTTTGCAAGTGCTGGTGGTGTGTGCTGTGGGGGTGTAGTGCTTTTGTTGGTGCAGGTTGCTGCTGATGTCCTGTGCTGGGGTTTTTGCAGTGTTTGTCTTGTGTAGTGCTGTTTGGTGTAGTGCTGTTTTGGTGTAGTTTGGGGGGGGTTTTGTGTGGTGTAGTGTTGGTGTGTAGTGTTGTTGTGGGGGCAGGGTTTTGGGGTTTGTTTGTGCAGTGCTGTGGGGGTTTGAGTGCGGTGTGGTGTTTTGTGTTGTGGTGCAGGGCTGTTGTGGTGTGGTGTAGTGTTGTGTGGTGTAGGCTGTGTGGTTTTAGTGTTTGTGTGGTGTATTTGCTGTTGTGGTTTTGGGCGTGTGGTTTGTAGTGCTGTGTGGTGTAGTGCTGGTGTGTGTGTTTTGATTTTTCCTGTGTGTTTGGTGTGGTGTAGTGCTGTGTGGTGTAGTGCTTTTGTTGGTGTAGTGTTTGGTGTGGTTTTTGTGCTGTGTGGTTTGCAGTGTTTGTGTGGTGCATTGCGTTTTTGATGTCCTGTGCTTGTTGTGGTGCGTGCTGTGTGGTTTTGTGTTGTGTGATGCAGTGCTGTGTGGTGCAGTGCTGTGTGGTGCAGTGCTGTGGGGGTGCAGTGCTGTGTGGTCAGTGCTGTGATGTCCTGTGCTGTGTGGTTGAAAGGGGGCTGTGTGTTGCAGTGCTGTGTGGTGCATCTTTGGGGGTGTGTTGGGACTCTGTGGGGGAAATTTTTTTGTATTGTTACCTCTTCCCCTTTGCCCACAACTGACCAAAAAAGAACCCTTGACCACAAAATTTTTGGCTCTGGCACAGCCACAGAGAATTTTTAGAGAGGAGAAGTGGGAAGAGCAGGGGGGGAGAGGAGGAGGGGGAGAGGAGGAGGGGGGGAGGGGAGGGAGGAGGGGAGGGGGGTGGGAAGGGGAAGGGGGGCCACCTAAATTTGTTACGTTTTTTTGGGAAACCCAAGGGTGCTAAAATTACCAAGCAGAAGAATGCAAGCCTGAAAACTTCTATCACACACACCAACACACACCACACACACAACACACACACCACACTCACACACACACACAAAACACAAAAACACCACAACACACACCCAAAACACACACACACCCTTTCCCCTAATCACTATGCAGAAAGGGTCAGGTGTTTAGTGACCTCCAATGAACAGCCAGAGGTGTGCTGCAGTATGTATGCAGGGGGCCGTTGTCTTCACCTTGCAGATAGTGGATAAAAATAGGGGGCAAGTAAAAGGGGGAGGAGAGTGTCGTGGTGTCTGATCTTGACACAGAAGGGGCATACAGGAATTTTTGCATGCCATGTCTGCTGTGTGAAAAAAACAGGGGACCATGTCTGCTGTGTGAAGTGAAGAAGGGGAACAGTGACCATGTTGCTGTGTGAAGTGGACAGTGACCATGTCTGCTGTGTGTAGGGGACAGTGACCATGTCTGCTGTGTGAAAGTAAAGAACCCAAACACTGACCATGTTGCTGTGTGAAGGGGTGAAACTGACCTTGTCTGTTTGTGTTGAAGGGGAACGTGACCTGTTGCTGTGTGAAGTGAAGAAGGTGAACAGTGACCATGTTGCTGTGGAAGTGGAACAGTGACCTTGTCTGCTTTTGTAAAGGTAAAAAAAAAGCAAACACTGCCATGTCTGCTTTTGGGGAAGTGAACATGACCATGTTGCTGTGTTGGTGAAGGGGAACAGTGACCTTGTCTGCTGTGTGAAGTGAAAAAAGTAAAACACTGACCATGTCTGCTGTGTGAAAGTAAAACAGTGCCCCATGTCTGCTGTGTGAAGTGGACAGTGACCATGTTGCTTTTTGTGAAGTGGACAGTGCCCCATTTCTGTGTGTGAAGTAAAGAAGCAAACACTAAACCCATGTCTGCTGTGTGAAGTGAACACTGACCAGGTCTGCGGTGTGAAGTGAAGAAGTGAAAAAAGTAAACCATGTCTGCTGTGTGAAGTGAAACAGTGCCATGTTGTGTGTGAAGTGGACAGGGACCCGTCTGCTGTTTTGAAGTGAAGACATTTTGAGGGGAGGGTGTTGCACCATGGGAAACTTTTTTTGTAAAGCAGAGAAGGGGGAAGGAGAAGGGAAGGAAGGGGGAAGGAGCACAGGTGGTTGGCCAAATTTTTTGTATGCGTCTTTTGGGAGGCATGGGGAAGACAAGGTGTTAGAATGACTGCTGTTTGTGTTTGTGTTTGTTGTGTGTTTTGTGTCTGTCTGTCTGTCTGTCTGTCTGTTGTCTGTCTGTCTGTCCCGTTGTATGTATGTATGTATGTATGTATGTAGGGATGTATGTTTTTTGTATGTTGTATGTATGTTTTGTTTTTTTCCAAATGTGTTGGTGTGTGTGTTTTTTGTGTTTGGGTTTTGTTTCGTCTGTTGTCTGTCTGTCTGTCTGTCTGTTTTCCCCTTCGCTAGGGGAAAAAAACCTACTAATTTTTTGTAAGAAATGGCTATTAAGTATGGGTAAACCCTTAAAAATTTTCTGTGCCATGAATTCCAGATCTTTAGCACCTTTCCAGCCCTCAGGGGACACTTGCCAGTTACCGTTTTTTGGAAACAATAAAGGTTATACTTTTCCAAAAAAAAAACCCAATTTTCTGATTTTTTTGTTGATTGTAAAATTGCTCTCCAGTTTGGGGTGATGAAAACATTAAAAAAGGGGTTTTAAAAATCTGAAAACTTTTCATTACAGGACCTTAACCCACTGAATTTGTATTTTAAAACTGGAAAAAGGGGGTTGAAGTCCCCAAATTTTACATTTTTAAAAGTTGTACAGTCACTCAAAAACACATGCTCGGAAAAAAAAATATGTTTAGTTAAAAGCCCTGTTCCAATCCCAATTTGCAGTCTCTTTTTTTTTTTTGAACCCCAAAGTACTATAAACTTTCCCCACAGGCAAAACATTAATTTTTTTTTTTTGGTGATTGATTTTATAATCAACGCCCCGCTTGTTACCACCCAAAATTCTTCGGTTTTTAGATGCCCCTGTGCGGTTTTCCCCCCCTTTTGTTTGTCCTTCCCCCAAAGGTTTGTTAAGCAAAACAGTGTGAAAATTCTTTTTTGTAAATTTGCAGGGAAAAAAAAAAGGTTGGCTCTTTTGTTTTTTTGTCTGGTCACCTTTTGAGCATGAGCCCAAAAAGTCCACCCTCAATGGTTTGTCCAGGGGTGGGATGATGCCTTTTTGGGCTCAATGTTCTAAAAAAAAAAATTTTTCCTTGGTGTTTTGAAGATTGGAAAACATTTTGACAAATAACCCCCGCCCTCCCAAAAAATTTTTAAAGGGTTTTTTGGAAAAGGGGGTTTTTATCAAAGTTAAAAATGGGTGAACCCTGATGCTTTGGAAAAAAAAATAATAATAAAAAGGACAAAAAAGGACAAGGCATTTTTTCTTGGGGATGCTGGGGCTAACTATTTTGTTCTTTCAAAGACTTTTTTGTTTTACAAGCTTGTGTAAGGATTTTGTTCTTGTCTTTGTTTAGTTGGTTTGGTTTTTTCAGCCTCAGTGTTTAAAAGCAAGACCAGTCTCCGGGAGCTTGACAATCTGCAAAAAAAGTAATCAAAGAAAAACAGATTTTCCATTCTTTCACCCCTTGCACAGTTTTCATTACTTTTTGTCCTTCCCTAGTTCCCTGTCACGTCTTTTCTTTCCATTGTAACAGCTTCATACTTTTGTCCTTCCTAGTTCCCGGGCACCAGCCCTTTCATCCTTTTGTCCCAGCTTCATAATTATGTCTTCCCTAGTTCCCTGTTCCCCAGTCTTTCATCCATTGTCACATCATCAAATCTACCTGCCAAAAGTGTATAATCTTTGTAAGTGCGCGCACACACGCACGTTTGTGTGTGGTGTTTGTGTTGTTTGTGTGTTTGTGTTTGTGTTTGTGTGGTGTGTGTGTGTTTTGTGTGTGTGTGTGTGTGTGTGTGGCTGTTTGTGTGTGTGTGTGTGTGTGTTGTGTGTGTGTGGTGCGCGTGTTTGTGCGTGGTGTGTGCGCGCAGTGGGTGTGTGTGTACACATTGGAATTTGCTAAAACTATAAATTGTTTACTGATTGCTTGGTGTGTTGTATAGGTCGAATGGCAAACGCTTTGATTTGTTTTTACAAGATTTATGCGCTATATACATTCCATGTATTATTATTGTTATTTATTATCATAGTTGTCATGTCCTTCCCTAGTTTCCCTGTTCACACAGTCTTCCATCCATTGTCACAGCATCACATTGTTTCCTGCTTTGTGAGAAATGTATTTGTGATGTGAGCTGGTTTAGTTTTGGGTTGCATTGAGCCACACCTTTGTCTCTCTGCCTCTCCTCTGTCTCCAGATCTCCTCTGTTAATCCCTGGGTCCAACAGCTGGGGGGGGGGGGGGGAGTTGATTACAATATCGTGTTCCAGTAATTGTATTCCCTTTATTTTGACTGCCTATTAACATTGTGTAATTCTTGTAATGATTGTAATTTGTTTCTTGAAGATGAACTATAATATTTTTTTTCTTCTAATCTGCTCAATTCCTTGTTTCTGCCAATTTTGAAAAAAAAAAGCTAGTGTTTGCTGTATACATTATCAGGGCAGGCATTTATTATCAACATCTGATTTATAGTGTATATTTTGTAATGGATTAAGGCAGGCAGTATTAAAAAAATTTAAAAGCTTGATTGATTGTGTTTAATTTTAATCATGATCAAGGCAGTGTTTAAAGAACATCTTCATTTATTGTGCTTTATTTCATACATGATCAGGGTATTTTATTAAGAACATTTGATTTATAGTGTTTCATCTTAAACATGTATCAAGGCAGGCATTATTAAACAACATATGATTTATAATGTTTTATTTTTATGATTTGGTTTTAGGGCAGGGGAATTATTTTTAAAAACACGTGATTTTTTTTTTGTGTTTTTTTATGATTTTGATTAGGGCAGGCCCTTAATTTTAACGACTTTTGATTTTTTTAAACCTTTTTATTTTTTATAATTAATTTAGGGCAGGAAATATTCAAACAAAAAAATTATTTTTGTGGTTTTTTATCTTATAAATTGGTTTTTGGGGGAAAAATTTGCTCGGTGGTTTAGAGCACTCGCTTTCCCCAAGTCAAGGTTAAGCAGCATAGAGCCCTTTGTTGGGCTGTTTTGCAATTTTATAAGTCCAAATACCTTTTTCATTTTTTGCAAGTTTTCC
>CM060343.1:1801372-1806372 GCA_030674155.1 Stramonita haemastoma
ACAGTCTTACATTGTATCTTTCAAATTGGAAGCCCTCCAGTATCTGGATAACGAAGCAGGTGAGAATGTTTCGGAGTGTGCCCGTGAATTTTCTGTGGATAGGAAAAGGATCAGGGAAGGGAGTGAAAACAGAGATAGACTTGAACAGCAGAACGGAAAAGACAAACAAAAACGGAAACTGTCAAAAGGACCAGCAGTTAGATCTGAACATGTCGACCAAGGTGTGCTGCATCATCTGGAAGATGAAAGATCTAAAGGCAGGGTATGCGAAACAAGGACCTATAACGGAAAGCGATGGAACTCGTTGGCCTTCTTTGCCTCAAAGTCCCTCTTTTTCTATTTTCCTTCACTTCTACTCACACGACCTAACTTACATGCTTTCAGGGTTTGTATTCACTCAATTACAGGTTGAGCACAAAAATTACTTTGTGCAAAGGCGTCAATCCCTAGCAAACGCCCACCCCCCAAATTTTGCCCTAAATCAGTGCACAGGGGGATGGGCGTATGCTAGGGATTTTACGGTATATATATATATATATATATATAACTGAATTAGGATTGTTTTAGATGTGCATCAGTGGTCTAGAGGTAACACACCTGTCTAGAAAGCGAAAAGTCCGGGTCGGAGTGCGGTAGTTCCAATCCCGTTTAGACCCAAAACTTTTCCCCATCCATTAGACCATGAGTGGTGGTCTGGGCGCTAGTCTTTTGGATGAGACAATAAACCGAAGTCCGTGTGATACACATCATTATTCAGCGCGCACAAAAAACCCACGGCAACAAGGGGATTGTCCCTGGCAAAATTCTGTAGAAACAAGCCACTCTGATAAGGAAACAAATACAGTTGCAGACAGGAAAAAGAAAAAAATAATAATAAGTGGCGCTGTACTTGTGGAGACGTGTTCTCCCAAGGGAGAGCAGCCTGAACTTCACGCAGAGAAATCTGATCAGACATAAAGTTGTATAAAGAAATAAGTGACTGAATAAATAGATAAATAAATGAAAAAATAAATCCAGATCTAGCTGCCTATGATTACTTGCCTGCATCTGTGGTTTCAACACTTGGGTTTGTTTAAGGGGAAGGCAATATTAAACACTAAAGGTTGGAGTGAAGGGGGGGGGGAGGACTACTTATGAAAATCCGCCTTGGGTTTTTGTCCTAAGAGAATCCTTTTATATTTCCCCACCCTACCCCACCCGAATTCAATGTATTGTCTTGATTGTCTTGATCAATCTTGACTGTTTTATAGTGTGCTCTAACTTTCAGTCTATCTTCTGTGATATATCTCTTGCACTTTATTTTAATTTCCTTTCCTTCTGCATACCCCCATCCACACACACGCACACGCACACACACACACGCGCGAGCACGCGCGTGCGTACGCACGCACGCACACACACACGCACGCACGCACGCACACACACACACTCACACACACACACACACACACACACACACACACACACACACCACACACACACACACACACACACACACACACACACACACACACACACACACACACACACACACACAAGAAGCTGTCATTGCTATGGTATATTCATATAATTCTTTACAACTGGTTTCTTGAAAACAGACAGCAACACGTGTATGTGTGTATCAACCATTCCCAGTCCTGCCCATCACCAGTTAATGATGATAATAATAATAATAATATAATAATAATTAATAATAATAATAATAATAATTAATAATAATAATAATAATGATAATAATAACACATGGAATTTGTATAGCGCTAAATCTTGTAAAAACAAATCAAAGCGCTTGCATTCGACCTACACAACACACAAGCAATTAACAACAATTTACAGTTTTAACTAATTCAAATATTAAACACACACGCGCGCACACATACACCTATAAACGTTATACACTTTGGCAGGTATATGTTGAAGACAGGGACAGGTAAGAGATGGAGACAGAAGGAGAAAAGAGGAAGGTCGAAAGAGAGAGAAGAAGAGAGAGAAGAAGAGAGAGAAGAAGAGAGAGAAGAAAAGAGAGAAGAAGAGAGAGAAGAAGAGAGAGAAGAAAAAGAGAGAAGAAAAAGAGAGAAGAGAGAGAGAAGAAGAGAGAGAGAAGAGAGAGAGAAGAAGAGAGAGAAGAAGAGAGAGAAGAAGAGAGAGAAGAAAAGAGAGAAGAAGAGGAGAAGAAGAGAAGAAGTGAAGACATTCACAGAGGTAGGAGGGTGGTGTTTTGTGGAGACATTTGTAACAGAGGGTATTGATCTTGTAGTTTACTCTCTGTGGTACGGGCAGCCATTGGAGAGATTGCAAGAGAGGGGTAATGTGCTCAGATTTTTTTCTTTCTGAGGACCAGACGAGCTGCAGAGTTTTGTATACGTTGAAGGGAGTGGATGGATGATGCTGGCAGACCGGCCAAAAGAGAATTGCAATAGTCCAGACGTGGAAGAATAAGAGAAGTGACGAGTTTGGATGTTGCATCAGTGGACAGGTACTTTCGAATGGCAATTTCGAATACGCCGTAGTTGATAGTAGTATGACTGACAGGTTTGGTTAATGAATTTTTGCATGGAGAGAGTGTTGTCGACAACGACTCCTAGATACTTCACAGAAGTGGATAGCGGGACTGACGTATTGCCGAATTCTATTGAAGTTGTTGGAATGGAGGAGAGTTTGTGTTTGGTGCCTACAAGCATGGCTTCGGTTTTATCTGCGATTAGTTGTAATTTGTTTTGTATCATCCAGTGTTGGATGTCTTGAAGGCAGCTGGTCATATTTGTCAAGAGTGAAGGAAGATTTTCAGGTGTAACACTGCTTTGAATCTGCGAGTCGTCAGCATAAAAGTGATAATTGATAATGTGACGGTCTACTATATGTGACAGTGGAGCAGTATAGAGGGTAAAAAGAAGAGGGCCCAGAACTGATCCCTGAGGGACACCACATTCCAGTTTGGCTGGTGCTGATTGAATCTTGTTTACTACAACTGTATGGACTCGGTCTGTAAGGTATGAAGTTCTGTATTTATTAATTCCATGTCAATGATCTTTCATTCTATGTCAAAGAACCATGTCAGCTTTCTTGTACTGACACTACAGTACACACAATCCACACTAACATAGACAACAACTAATATCAGATTTATTACTAGTATATGCTCTCTTTAGGAAATGGTGTCATCAAAACTAAATGTCCCTAACTCACAAAAAACAAACTGATGCTTATCACTGCCAGACAAAACAGACAAAATATCAACATGACTACTCCCCTCCCCCCGTACTCATAAAAAACACAATTGCAGAAGTGGACAATCACAGAGTTTAGACATACAACAAACAATCGCTCATGAACAGCACATCATCATCACCAAACTGAGCAGCACTGTGTGCAGCAAGTCTGTCAGCAACAGACGCTAGAGCAGAGTGGTTAACACCCTATGGCATTAAGCTCCTGCGTCCACAAAGTCGTGGTTTGAATCTCCGCGTTGCCTGGTGCTTTAGAGGTGGGGGATTTTACGATCTTGCAGGTTAATTTCAAGTGCAGACCTGCCAGTGCTTTTATTCCCTTTGTGTTCATACACATGCAGAAAATCAAATGTGCACGTTAGAGATCCTGCCATTCATGTCAGCACTCAGTGGGTTACACACCCCCAGCATACATTCCCGATATGGAATGCAGCCACCTTCATGGTGGAATACACGGCCAGATAAGAAAAAAATCACCATCAGTGAACCTCAGAGCTCCAGATGAGGAACAGAAAAATGTCAATCAGCTTTGTAGAATACAGCATTTCTTGTCATGAAAAAGACCAATGTGCTGAGCCAGGAGGTGGTAACTACACCAGCCATCTACATCGATGACTACCAGCTCGATGTCGTACACCAGTTCACATACCTGGGATCCACCATCAGTGACAACCTATCCCTTGATGCCGAGATCAACAAGCGCATCGGCAAGGCTGCTACGACCTTAGGACGCCTCACTACCCGTGTCTGGGAGAACCCAAAGCTGACAATTTCCACCAAGATGGCAGTGTACAACGCCTGCATCGTCAGCACTCTCCTATATGGCAGTGAAACATGGACAACATACTCCAAACAGGAGCGCAAACTGAACAGCTTCCACCTGCGCTCTCTCCGTCGCATCCTCGGCATCCACTGGAGTGACAAAGTTACCAACGCTCAGGTCCTCGAGGTTGCAGGTCTTCCCACCATGTACACACTCCTCAGACAACGCAGACTCAGATGGCTCGGTCACGTGCGAAGGATGGAGGATGGACGCATTCCTAAAGATCTCCTCTATGGTGAACTTGCCTCCGGCAAGAGAAGCATTGGCCGCCCCCAACTGCGCTACAAAGACGTCTGCAAGCGTGACATGAAAGCCCTGGACATCAACCTAGAGAACTGGGAGGAGGTAGCGGCTGACCGCAGCAAATGGCGCAGTGTTCTCCACAAACAGCTGAAGTGTGGTGAAGAAAAGATCCACACAGCAGCAAACGAAAAGAGAGCCAAGCGGAAGGCACGTGCTCCAGCCACCTCAACAAGCCACATCTGCATCAGATGCAACAGAGACTGCCACTCCCGCATCGGACTGACCAGCCACAGCCGGCGTTGTCGCTGAACAAATGACCTGTCTTTTGGCGCGAATTCCATAGTCGACACCGACTGACAGAGGCCTACTACTGTTCATACACATGCAGAAAATCAAATGTGCACGTTAGAGATCCTGCCATTCATGTCAGCACTCAGTGGGTTACACACACCCAGCATACATCCCCGATACTGGAATGCAGCTACCTTCATGGTGGAATACACGGCCAGATAAGAAAAAAAATCACCATCAGTGAACCTCAGAGCTCCAGATGAGGAACAGAAAAATGTCAATCAGCTTTGTAGAATACAGCATTTCTTCAGTCAGCTTGTAGTAAATACAGCATTTCTTTCTTCAGTCAGCTTTGTAGAATACAGCATTTCTTCAGTCAGCTTTGTAGAATACAGCATTTCTTCAGTCAGCTTTGT
>CM060343.1:1813872-1823872 GCA_030674155.1 Stramonita haemastoma
ACAAAGATGGAAGAATGAAATCACCAGTAAAAGAAAATGAAGATGACAGAACAAAAATGGAAGAGTGAAATCACCGGTAAAGAACACGGAGCAGACAACACGGACAGAGATAGGAATTAAGAAAGGACAACAATCAAAGATTACAAAAATAGTTACGATTACGAATAATTTAGAAGAAAATTTTCTTGCTAAAATGTCATTGATCCACAAACTCAGACAAGTAGTTCATGCATTCAATATGGCTACATTAATGTTGTGAACTGTCAGCCCCTAGTGGGGTGCATTAAGAATCCCCCTTACTGCTTGTCACACTCTAATGCGGACCACACAAAACGAACACAAAATTATTATTTATAAACATTTACTATACAATAATGCATAATTCAGTCTAAAAACAAAACAAAATGTAATCAGAATATACTAGAACCTCAGTCTACAAATATCAGCTTCAAGACCAATAATAAAAGTAACCACAAATTAGTCCAGTATCTTCACAACACCACCCCAATCAAAACATCTGTGTCAACATCAACACATGCACAATGTTCAAGCCTCTGCATCAATCCACACAGCTAAATGCTCTAGATAAAACCTCTGGGTTTGACCCCCTAACTTATACGGACATCACATAATACTGGTGCACCCAGGAACATGATTCATATACTCTCAACCACACATGAAGGGAAAAAAATAAGATTAAAAACAAAACTGAAAACAGGTTAAGAAGAAATAGCACCAATCTGGTGAGAAGGCCACACCAGACTTGTGCACATCACTTAAAATCTGTAGTGGAACCAAACCATCTAATTATGTTTATAGGAAAACCAAAGAAAGACCAAATCGCATATGGTGATATCACTCTGCATGCCAAAAAAGTTAAAACATAATTATTTTCCCGCACATAATTTTTTAATCTCTGTAAACAACCAAAGCAAATGAAGCAAATGATGATCACTCACTCACTCACTCAGTCCCATGTCCCAAAGGACGTAGGGGGGACATGAGAGAAGACGCAACAGAGATCTTTTTCCATGCTTCACGATCCTGTGTGGCTAGTAGGAGGTGTTGCAGGGGTTGGGCGGTCCAGTCTTTGATGTTGTCAACCCATGATTTCTTTAGGCGGCCTCTTCTTCTCTTGCCCTCGACTGTTCCTTGCAGGATGGTTTTTGCTAGGGTGTTGTGTCTTGTGGTGTGACCAAACCACATCAGCTTTCTCCTCTTTATGGTGGAGAGCAAAGGCTCTTGGGGGCCCACACGCTTTTTGATTTCTTCTTTCACATAGTTATTAGTCTTGTGTTCTTTGTATGATATCTTGAGGAGTCTTTTGTGGCACTTGTTCTCGAATGCTTGGATTCTCCTCTCTAACTCTGCTGTCAGAGTCCATGATTCAAAGCCATATAGGAGGATAGATATCACGAGGGATTTGTAAAGGTGGTATTTGGTGCAGAAGCTAATGTTGTTGCTTCTGATGATCTTCTCGAGTCTGACTAGAGCAGATGTTGCTGTTGCAATGCAAGCTTTCACTTCATTGTTTGATGTGCCATCTTTTGTTAGGATGGAGCCTAAGTATTTGAATTGGCTCACCTCTTCTAGTATTTCTCCATTCATCTTTATTTCCGTGATGTCATTACTCGCGCTGTTGACCATGATCTTTGATTTCTCTGTACTGACCTCCATGCCGTATGTGCTCGCTTGATCTGTTAAATTGTCTGTGAGGATTTGCAGTTCTTGTTTGCTGCTGCCCATGAGGTCAATGTCATCTGCAAATCTGAGGTTGCAAAGGGGTCTTCCACCAATGGAGATGGAAGTGTGGTGGTTTTGCAGTGTCTCTGTCATTATGTTTTCGAGGAAGAGGTTGAAGAGTACAGTTGAGAGAAGGCAGCCCTGGCGAACCCCAACCGTGGTCTTGAAGAACTCGCCCACGTGATTGTTCATGAAAACTGCACTTTTTGCGTTCTCGTACAGAGCCTTGATGACTTC
Source organism: Stramonita haemastoma (assembly GCA_030674155.1). Lineage (NCBI taxonomy): Eukaryota > Metazoa > Mollusca > Gastropoda > Neogastropoda > Muricidae > Stramonita > Stramonita haemastoma. The sequence goes on from CM060343.1 coordinate 1,815,853, forward strand.
AATTAGGCAGCTGTCAATGTTGAAGTGCCTGAGTACTTGCCAGAGGCCGTCATGCCATACCCTGTCAAAGGCCTTTTTGAAGTCTATGAAATTGTGGTACAAGTCTTTTTGGTGTTGGAGATGCTTCTCTATCAGAATTCTCAGGTTGAAAATTTGTTCCATTGTGCTGCGTTTTGGTCTAAAGCCCGCTTTTTCTTCTGCCAGGAGTTTTTCCGCTTAGTTTTTCAGTCTGTTGAGGACTACCTGCAGCATGATCTTGCTAGGATGACTTATGAGACTGATGGTTCTGTAGTTCTGGCATTGCTTGAGGTTTCCTTTCTTTGGCAGGGGTATTACAAGAGACTGTGTCCATTTTTGGCCATTCTTTGGTGTCGTGGATCTACTGACAAAGTTCTGTGAATCGCCTTGCTGTTTCATTCCCTCCATTTTTTATGAGTTCAGCTGGGATGTTATCGATTCCAGAGGACTTCCCCTTCTTCAATTGTCTAATAGCTGCATCTACTTCACACCTTAGTATTGGTGGGTCTTTATCTTGGTGTTCAGGGGGTTTGTCAGAAACTATGTTGGTATCTGGGCGTAGAGGGTAGTTGTACAATCCCTCACAGTATTCTGTCCAGCGTTGGAGGATGGCATTGTTTTCCGTTAAAAGATTTCCTTCTTTGTCTCCAATAACAGAGGCTTTAGGCTGTGTGGTTTTTGTTAGTGCTTTCAAAGTGTCGTAAGCTGTTTTGCTGTTTCCCTTGGCCATTCCAGCTTCGATGTTGTTGCATTGTTCTTCTATCCACGCTTCTTTGGCTTCTCTCATCTTTTTCCTCACTTCTCTGTAGCTATCCATGTACTTGTTGGCTTCTTGACTTGTGAACTTTTGTTTTTTAAGTTCTCTTCTTTTGTCGCAGAGGTCAAGAACCTCATTTGTCACCCAGGGTTGTTTCCTTGTTCTGCTTCTTCCTAATGTTTATTCTGCTGCTGTCATTAGCATTTCTTTGATGTTGTTGGCCAGTGTGTCCACATCATTGTCGATGGCTGTGAGTGCGGCGAACTTTCCTCCAATGTTGGCTTGGAAGATCTCAACCACTGTTGGGTCTTTGAGTTTTTCCAGGTCGAATCTTATGCGTGGGCTTTTTGGCTGTTGTTTTGCTTTCAGTTTCAGCCTGATGGTGGTAAGTACAAGGTCGTGGTCACTGCCGATGTCAGCTCCTGGGCATGTTCTTGTGTTTGCCTTGTTTATGCTGGATTTGAATTTTTGGGGTGACAGAATGTAATCAATTTGATTATGAATCAGACCATTTGGTGAGTGCCAGGTTGATGTTCTGGATGGCTTGTGAGGGTGGAGTGTGTCAGCCAAAGTCAGTTTGTGCTTCTTTGCGAATTCCAGCAGCCGCTGTCCTCTGTCATTTGTTTCTCCCAGTCCAAATCGTCCTGTGGTTCCTGCCCAGGTGTCATAGGCATCAGGTCCCACCTTAGCATTCCAGTCGCCTTCCACAATAAGGATGTCTTTTTGGGGCGTTTTGGAGATGACGTTTTCAAGTTCTTCATAGAATTCTTCTATCTGATCGTCATCGTAGTCAGATGTTGGAGCATACACTTGGATGATGGTGAGATTCTGGGGTTTTGCAGAAACTCTGATTGAGATGAGTCTACTGGATACTGGTGTGCAGCTGATGATGCTTGACACAATCTCTTTCCTGTCAATAAAGCCTACTCCATGTTGATGTAGTTTCTCTTCTCCGCTGTACCATATTTTGTGGCTGTCTTGCGTGGTTGTTTCTCCGAAGCCAATCCATCTGACTTCCGCAAGCCCTACTATGTCCCATTTATACCTCTGTAATTCATGTGTAAGTTCCTGTACTCTTCCTGTTTGGTACAGAGTCCTTACATTCCATGTACCAATGGTTGCCCCTTTATCTGGAAGCTTTAGAGTTGGTTCTGCCCCAGTAGCACACTTGTCACTCCCACCCTGGAGGCTTGCAGTCGGTAGCGCGGTCGTTGTTGATCCGGGCCTCGACCGATCCGGCATGTCTTTCTGTTTTGTTTTTCTCATCATGTCCTTGCAGTGGGCTTGAGGAAGCTTGGTGGCGTCCATCTCCTCTCCAAGACTCCTACTGGTGGGTAAGAATGCACCAGCCCCTCACAACGTTTCGCCCGCCAGTAGAAGCGGTTACCGGGGTGTGGGTGGGTTAAGGACCCGGACCCAGAAGTAAGAGTTGAGTGCCAAGTGAGGACCAGTGCTCCCGTCCATCCCGAAGGATGCTACTGCCAGGTTTACAAAGGTACCACCTCTCCTAAGCACCCCATACACGCCCAAATGATGATACCAAGTAGTAATAGTCGGCATCCGTCAGTCTCGGAACTATGGAGTTATGCTCTAGGTTCTGGAGTGTAAAGCCTAGGTAAGTAAGTATGGAGGGCAAGCTGTTACACATTCAGCAGACATGTCCCCCCCCCCCTTTCCCACGTCGCTGAATGGTCGATTGGAAAGGCAATTGCTGATAGGCATGGTTCCAGTACCGTCGCAGGAGCCACCAGAACGTTGCCATATACATCCATAAACTACAATGGGGATTCTAATTTCCCCGATTTTCCTCAGGGATGGTGTCTAAATATGACACTTGTGTGCATACGGGTTTTTTAATATTATTTTTGTTGTCATCCACTCCTACCAGCACATAATGGCCTGCTCGTCCTAAAGACAGAATAGGTTTTTAATGTGTGTGCAAACAGAGGTCCTTGATAACACTACAGAGGCCATAATAAACACTACAGAGTCACTGATAAACACTAAAGAGGCCATTGATAAAACACTACAAAGGTCACTTATAAACACTGCAGAGGTCACTGATAAACACTACAGAGTCACTGATAAAAACTACATAGTCACTGATAAACACTACAAAGGTCACTGATAACACTACAGATGTCACTGATAAACACTACAGAGGTCACTGATAAACACTACAGAGGTCACTGATAAACACTACAGATGTCATGATAAACACTACAGATGTCACTGACACCAACACCTCATCAGATGCACTGATTGCAGCAGGCTGACCCAGAGGCACATGATCCATTATCAAGACACTACCCCACTCGAAAATAACCTACTTTTTCCCCCTATCCACTTCAACCAACCCCCCATGTGTGCACATCGCTGGACTGCCTGTCCACGTTAGAGATAGCCCTAACCCCAATCCACGTCGCCGTAGCCGTCGCCAACAACCAGGAAACCTTCAAGTATGGGAGCCAGCGAGTGTGGGTGTGCCCATCGCCCAGGGCAGTCAGGATGTCCATGTACCAGCCAGTGACCAGCAGGACGACCGTGCTCAACAGCGCTGTCTCACTGCTCTATTCAACATTCTAAATCAAGTAATGATGGTGATTTCAAGTCTGATATTCCGACAATACCTCAACCCCCTCCATGCTGCTGCCTCCCAGCTGCCCTCCATTCAACCTCTTCCCGTAGAGATACAGGACGGGGAATGTGACATTATCATCATTCATCGCCACTACGGGTTGCTGGTAGGAGAAATAAAGTCTGTTGGGGCCAGCAGCTACTTCCAAAACCAGACCCCAGCAGAGCAGACCTTGGAGATCAAAAGCAAAGTAGAGAGAGCCCTGAAACAGGTGCAGAACCAGGAGACAGCGCTGAGACACCTGCTGAGTGACCTGCCTCCTGTCACCATCCGCAAGGCATTGATGCTACCCAACATCACGTCACGCCAGCTGCGAGAGGCTCTTGACAGTGATGCATCACTGCTCCAGGTGAGTGAGTTTCACTGTTAAGTTAACGTCATTACTGATAGATAAATGTGTCACACTGTTAAGTTGACATCACAGCTGATAGGTAAATGTGTCACACTGTTGAGTTGACGTCATTACTGATAGGTAAATGTGTCACACTGCTTGGTTGATGTCATTACTGATAGGTAAATGTATCACACTGTTGAGGTGACGTCATTACTGATATGTAAATGATTTGCACTGTTGAGATGACGTCATTACTGATAGGTAAAGAATCACACTGTTGAGGTGACGTCATTACTGATATGTAAATGATTTGCACTGTTGAGATGACGTCATTACTGATATGTAAATGAATCACAGGGCTGGTTAAACTCACTTACACTGTTTTTCCTCAGATTCATGTGCATCTGGAATGAATAACAAAATTTACACAACTGCATGTACACGGGGACTGGGGGTAAAAAAGCAGATGAGGGCTTACTTATCGATGTGGCAGTAATCTACACCTTGCCATTTCTCCCTCTGTCATTGTAGTTGTTTTTGCAAGAGATCTTGATCTTTTACTTTTTTTCAATCCTTTACTTCCAGAATAATGGAATCAGAAGTTCTGCGAATTTTTTACATCCAGTCCCTGTTTGCATGAAATTTAGAAAATTTTGTCATTAACACAAAAATAAGAACCTACTCTTGCTAAAGATGGAACCTGTTTTTAGGTGTGCCAGAGAAGTTCTGTGTACACACAGGGCCTCAGTGTATAGTCTCATTTGAAGACTTTTCTGGGGAGTAGAGTCAGCCTTGAAATAAACTCCAGAGGTCAGATTCTCTTGAAGGGGTGTTGCGGTGGTGGCTCAAACCTGGCCATCAAATCACCAGGGCAACGCTCACCGCTTTAACCACCAAGCCTTGTGTGAGTGGTGATGAAGGCGAAGAAGGGGAGAGGGTTACCAGGTTATAGCTAAAGGCTGGTGATGAAGTCCCAGTGTTACTTCATGTTTGACTCTGTTGCTTGGACTTAGCTACCGTGTGATGGGAGGCGTGTTGCAGGACAATGAGAATCACTTCCATTTCTAATGCTTAAGATGTAGTGTTTACAGCCAGGTCCATGTAATGCGCTTTGAACGTTTTTGACTTCAGTGAACATTCGAAAACAAAACAATTATCATCACTTGATTACAACATGTTAAAAAAAAAGTTAAAGTCTGTCCCGAGCCTAAGGCTCATCAGGCCGGTGCTTATCCCATTTTCTGTGGCGTTAAGCGACTGAGAGTCATAGACTCCCCCCTGGATAGGACGCCAGTCTATCGCAGGGTTAACCCCCAACACAACGAGAGTATTACAACATGAATATGTCATTATTATTATCATCATAGTGTCATTATGACACAATGTAAACAGTATTAAGACACTATTCCTGTAGCATCTTCTTTTAGATGGAATCATGGATATCCACAGGGAATGCTAGGGTCAGCTGTCAGTTCCCTCATGACACAGTGTCCACAGTGTGAATGATGAAAACTGTCAGCCAGTGCCAGCACTGACAGCGTCTTGCCCCAAAGTGATGGATGTCCATATCATGTCATGTCATGTCATGTCATGTCATGTCATGTCAGTGACTGTGATGTGCAGAAACTGTGTCAGGGGCTCTCCTTACCTCAGGACGTCAAAGAGGCAGTTCGTCACTGCCTGTGTAAGGAAGACGTGGAAAACCCCAACGACTGGTGGCGGAGATTGCAGACAGGTGGACATGATCCCTGCATGGATGATCACCTGTATACAAGGCTTGTGCCAGGTAAGATGATACTTGTAGACACTGTCATCATCATGTCTTTATCATCACCTAGTGACACTGTCATCATGTCTTTACCATCACCTGGTGACATTGTCATCATGTCTTTACCATCACCTGGTGACACTGTCATCATGTCTTTACTGTCACTGGTGACACTGTCATCATGTCTTTACTGTCACCTGGTGACACTGTCATCATGTCTTTACTGTCACTGGTGACACTGTCATCATGTCTTTACTGTCACGTGGTGACACTGTCATCATGTCTTTACCATCACCTGGTGACACTGTCATCATGTCTTTACTGTAACTGGTGACACTGTCATCATGTCTTTACTGTCACTGGTGACACTGTCATCATGTCTACCATCACCTGGTGACACTGTCATCATGTCTTTACCATCACCTGGTGACACTGTCATCAAGTCTTCACCATCACCTGGTGATCAAGGGAGATGATACATATATATGTCATTGTGACCTGTGAATCATAGAAACCAAACTGTAAAAACGACAGGATTCATCCAGTGGTGAATTCATGCCAGAGTCTTCATGACTGCAGAGTGGAGACAACTCAGCCCCTGGGAATAGTTCGGCCTGACAGTCCTTTGCGTGTGTCAGTAAAATTATCATGAAGTATATACACTGAGTGCTTTCTTTTTTTTTTTTGAACTTTCCCAGTTTGTTAGGTTAATGATATTGGCCTATAACTACTAATTGAAGATCTTGGCTCACCCTGTTTTGGAACTGGTATTACGACTGACCTTTTCCATATAATAGGGAGCGGAGAGCTCCATTTAACCAACATTTTTGGTAAAACGAATGAAGTAATTCCTTCCAACTCAAAGGCTTTATTTTATTTTTTAAATTTTATTCTTTTATATTGAGGATAATGGGATAAGCACTCTGTGCTTTTTTACATGACAGTTCCCGTGTGCATGCAGTTTTGTAAATGTCATCTGTTCCCGCTGGCACACGATGGCCTAATCTTACGAAAAGCGGAACAGGATTTAACGTGTGCGCAAGATGTTCTGCGTGCACTCACACACGGGGCCTCGGTTTACAGTCTCATCCGAAGAACTTTTGGGTAGAGTGGAGTCAGCACTGATGTTAACTCCAGGAGAAAAATCTCTCGACCGGGAGTCGAACCCGGTCGTCAAATTAAGAGCGCAATGTTCTGTGTCATTGAAAATCTGAACTGGGAATTGACACTTGACCTATTATTCTCAGAAGACACCTTTATAAATGCTTCAGCTTTATCCAGTGAAGAAGGTACATGATTTTTTGTCAGTTTTATGGGATAGGTTGGTTATCTTTATCCATGGTTTCATTTTTATCTTTTTCCATACTTTATCGATATGTTTCATATGTGCAAACTTTGTTTCAGATCTGTCTTTGTGCCATTTTTAAGTGCAGCCTTTTTTTTTTTTTTTTTTTAGTATTGTTGCTTCCTGACACTCCTTATTCCACCATGGATTGCAAACTTTTTTCTTTAGTTTTGTAATTCTACATCTAGGCATTGAGTTATCTTCTGCCCCTATGATGGCACTGCAGAATTTTTTTATAAATTAAATGAAATCATATCTTCATCTTTTATTTACTGTGATCCATACATTCCAAACTTGATTGATACAGCTCCCATTTGGCATTATTCACACAGAATTTTTGTGGGCTATGCTCTACTTTCTCATCTTCAACAAAATCATCTTCATTTAACTGAATGTTAATTGAAGGATGGTCACTTTCTAGTGGTCTTCAACAGTACATCAAACCACATTCAATGCCTAGCTCCGGAGAAACCAAGGACAAACCAACAGAAGTGGGTTTATGATTGGCAACATCAGGTAATCTTGTAACACTTCCATTATTCGGTAGAATCAGCTTTTAGTCTACAATATTGTCCACTCGCCTATTACAAGTTAAGCTGGAACAACCTGTTTCCCCAAAAGGTGCAACATTTTTATCCAGTCAGTGTTTTCTGCTTTTGGGCCCTTTTGATAGTAGTACACTGACATAACGTTTAATGAAGTATGCTTATTAATTTTATCAGTTAATGCTGTTGCAAATACTTCATCTGTATTATCAGGTATCACTGATGAAGTCGCAGGTGTGTAATCTAGATCTGCTCGGACATATATAGCATTTTAAACTTTTCTAGATCTATTTGAACAAGAATACAAAGGTGGATGACAAACATTCTTTAGTAAGGGAAGTTTATTTGCAACCCCATTTAAAGGCTGTAGTGCAAGGATGGAATAATTAGATTCATATCAGTGATTTTGAAACTGTAGTAAATTCCTTAAATAGATCTGAAGTTCCATCGAAAAATCTAAACTTTGACGGTATTAATGGAAAGTAGTCTTCAATACAATCTATTAAAATGGAGATGTAGAAAGTCACCAAACAACATTTGGGTAGAAGTAAGAGTCCATCTAATATTGATGGAGTGGCCATGGTTGATATGATCTGGAATAACCTGCTGGATCTT
>CM060343.1:1838872-1851372 GCA_030674155.1 Stramonita haemastoma
GATTGAATGAATGATTGTTTGATTATTAATTAATTAATTGATTAATTATTGATTGTTTGATTGATTGATCAATAAATCGATCGACTGATTGATGGATGATTGACTGAATGACTGATGATTGACACCAGTTTATTTTTTGTGGGTGGAGTGAGAGTTGGTTACTTGTGTTACTGGGTGATTCTGATTGTGACAGAATATCTGACTGGTTAGGACTGAGAAACAAAAGACGAAAATCCTGGTTCCCTCACTGAATGAAACGTTATTTGTGACTGATGTTGTGTCATTGGAACTTTACCTTCACCTGTGGTGACAGTTTATGATGTGGAATCCTGTTCCTCTGAATGAACGTTATTTGTGGCTGATGTTGTGTCATTGGAAGCTTTACCTTCACCTGTGGTGACAGTTTCATGATGTGGAATCCTGTTCCTTTGGATCCACGCTTCTTCTTTGTGACTGATACTTCCAGGACTTGAAGTCTCTTCCCTGTGTTGTGCTCCTGGACTTTGTCACAGCACTGTGGTCTGTCACTGTGAGTCCTGTTTTAGAACACACAGTGGTGTGTGGTGGTGTGGGTGGTGTGTGTGTGTGTGTGTGTGTGTGTGTGTGTGTGTGTGTGTGTGTGTGTGTGTGTGTGTGTGTGTGTGATGGTGAGGATGTGTGGAGACTCTGTCATTTGGAGGAGGTGAACATCGCAGTGTGTTGGCATAACGGCTGGTGTTGTATTGGAGTGATGGGTAATAGATTAAGTACAATGACTTTTTTTCATCCAGCCCTCTAAAAGAGAATAATTACAAACACCAAAACACAAGCAATATGTTTGATATATGTTATATATATATATATATATATATATATATATATATATATATATATATATATATATATATATATATATATATATATATATATAATATATATATATGCGTGGTGATATAATCAGGTTTTATTCTTTTTGCATGTACGCCTAAGTTGATTTTGTCATTTTCGATTTGGTCTTTCGTTGGTTTGCTATCAACATAATTCAGTGTGTTGGTTTCACTACAGATTTTTAGTGATGTGCACAAGTCTGGTATGGCCTCCTCACCAGATTGATAGATTGGTGCTATTTCTCCTTACCTGTTTTCAAGTTATTTTGTTGTTTTATCTTATTATTTTTTCTTCTTCATGTCTGGTTGACAATATATTATGAATCGTGTCCCTTGATGCACCAGTGTAATGTGGTGTCCGTATGAGTCAGGGGATCAAACCCAGAGGGTTTAACTGGAACATTGAACTGTGTGGATTGATGCAGAGGCGTGAACATTGTGCTGTGTTGATGCTGACACAGAGGTTTTGACTTGGGGTGGTGTTGTGAAGATGTTGAAATAATTTGTGGGTTTTTTTTTTTATTGGACTTGAAGCTGATGCTTGAAGATTGAGTTTGTAGTACGTTGTGAGTGATTTTTTAAAATTAAATTGTGATTATTGCATATTTAATGTTTGAAATATTAATTTTATTTTTGGCTTGTCTAGTCAAAATTAGAATATGACAGGCGGGAATGTTTTTTTTATATATAAATATCACCCAAAAGGAGGTAATATGACTTTATGTGATCTTTTAAACTGTGTGTAATCTGTTGTTATGACTGTGTGTGAATCTGTTGTTATTGATGTCTGTTGTTATGATTGTATAGAAATAAGTTGATATCGTGCTATGACTTTTTACTTTACTTTTACACCACTTAAAGACATAGCAGATTTCTCTGCATGAAATTATTCGGGCTGCTGTCCCCGGAAGAACGCGTCGCCACAAGAGCAGCGCCACCCATATTTTTTTTCTATCTGCAAATGTGTTTGTTTCCCATCATGGTGGCTTTTTCCCACATCATTTTTGCCAGGCAAATGTGTTTGTTTCCCTATCATGGTGGCTTTTTCCCACATCATTTTTGCCAGGCACAACTCTCTTCTTGGCGGTTCTTGTACGTACGTTAATAATTTTTTTGTAACACACGGACAATCGGTTTATCATCTCATCCGAGAGACTAGCAGCCAGACCACCCACCATGGTCTAATGGATGGCGGAAAGTTCAGGCCCAAACAGGGTCGAACCACCGCACACTTCTGACCAGACTGTTCATTTGTAGAAGGGGCGTTCCTCTAGACCACTGATTCAGAAAACTGAATCAGAAGATCTTTTTTGTGTAAACCAGGTGTTAAGAGTATATATATGCACACACAGATTGTTTCTCAATATGTATCAGTCTACATTAATATGTATGACAGTCTTTATTAATGGCTTCAATTTCAGCTTCAATATGTATGACAGTCTTATTAATGGCTTCATTTCACTTCAACATGTATGAGTATAATGCACATCAAGTATAGTCTAAATGGCTTCATTCACATTCAATATATGACAGTCTTTATCAATGGCTTCATTTCATTCAATGTATGACAGTCTTATTAATAGGCTCTTTTCACTCAAAGTATGACAGTCTTTATAATGGCTTCATTTCATCAATATTATGACAGTCTTATCAATGGCTTCATTTCAATTCAATGCTGATGTGTCAGATATCTTGTGTGTACGACAATAAAGCTTTTATAGTATCACATTCACTTTGGTTGTTTGTTGTTGTTGTGTTGTGTGTGTGTGTGTGTGTGTGTGGTGTGTGTGTGTGGTGTGTAGTGTGAGAGAGAAGAGAGAGAGAGAGAGAGAGAGAGAGAGAGAGAGAGAGAGAGAGAAGAGAGAGAGAGAGAGAGATGTGAAACACCATTCAAGGCAAACATTATTCTGACTCATAAAAATACATAGACATACAGATACAGTCTCAAATGTGCATGTACGCACGCACACACGCACACTCACATCCACACACCACACACACCAAGCGCGTAACACACAGCACGCAAACACACACACGCACGCACGCATGCAACACGTAGGCCTACACACACTCGTGTGCGGCATACGGACACACACACATACACACGCATACAAACACGTGCACGCATACACATCCATACCCCCCCCCCCCCACACACACACACGCACACACAGAGGTACATAAAAGCACGTGCACGTGTACGTGCGTGCACACACACACACACACACACACACAACACACACACGCTCGCGCGCGCGCTTGCAGACACAGGGGTGAGGGGACAGGCTGGTGGTCAGAGATCTGAGGGCCTGGGTTCAAGCCCAGGTTCGTGCACCACCCACACGCCCCTTCAAGGGATTTTCCCTGGAGTTCACATCAGTGCCCACTCCACTCCCCGAAAGTCCTGCATGCAAATGACACAATACACCGAGGTACTGTGAACGAACACACGGAGATGTTACATCTCGCACGCACATAAAAACCTGTTCCACCTTTCGGAGGAGTCCTCGTTTTATTTACTCATCCTTTCTTTGCCAGGACACAGGAATGTGCACTCATAATCCAGAGCTTCTTCCCTGTTTTGTGCCAGTCAGGTCTTTCACCAGGTGATAGGCTTTCTGGCTGTTGTTTTCTCGGATGCTTTCTTCCATGTTCTGGCACTGTTCGCCAATCCATTTCTCTTTCGCTTCTGTCATGAACTTTCTGAGTCTTTAGTTGAGAGCCCAAATCTGTTCTGCTGCTCTTTTTTTTTGTTGCTGTTTCTGGAAAGGGTGCAGCACTTTATGTTGATTCGGAACTGCAGGCATCCCACTCGTACATCAGCATACTTCTTTCCTGATCTCCACCACTGCATAAAGAGTGTGTGGGGAGTGTTGTTGTTGGATTCATCCCATCCCTCGTTGGTTTCTTTCTTTTTCTTTCTTTTTTTTTTAACTATTGTGTAGGACTGCTATCAATAGTTTGGGGATGTGTCTTGCGACATTCCAGCAGAAATGTGTGCTATCATTTTCAAAAGTCTTTCGGATGAGACTGTTAACCGAGGCCCCGTGTGCGAACGCACGCAGAACATCCTGGGCACGCGTTAAATCCTGTTCCGCTTTTCGTAAGAACAGTACTCACAGGATACGGCTGGCGAAGGTCTGTCTGTAGCGTATTGTTTCCTTCCTTCCGCCTTCCTTCCTTCCTTCCCGCCTTCCTTCCTTCCTTCCTTCCTTCCCGCCTTCCTTCCTTCTCCTTCTTCCCCTTCCTTCCTTCCTTCCCGCCTTCTTCCTTCCTTCCCCCTTCCTTCCCGCCTTCCTTCCCGCCTTCCTTCCTTCCCGCCTTCCTTCCTTCCTTCCCGCCTTCCTTCCTTCCTTCCCGCCTTCCTTCCTTCCTTCCCGCCTCTTCCTTCCTTCCTTCCCGCCTTCCTTCCTTCCTTCCCGCTTCCTTCCTTCCCCCTTCCTTCCTTCCTTCCCGCCTTCCTTCCTTCCTTCCCGCCTTCCTTCCTTCTCCTTCCCGCCTTCCTTCCTTCCTTCCTTCCTTCTTCCTTCCTTCCTTCCTTCCCGCCTTCCCCTTCCTTCCTTCCGCCTTCCTTCACACCTTCCTTCCCTTCCTCCTTCCCCTTCCTTCCTTCCCTTCCTTCCTTCCTTCCCACGCTTCCTTCCTTCCTTCCGCCTTCCTTCCTCTCCCGCCTTCCTTCCTTCACACCTTCCTTCCTTCCTTCCACCTTCCTTCCCTCCGCCTTCCTTCCCTTCTTCCCGCTTCCTTCCTGCTGCCTTCCTTCCCAGCTTCCTTCTTCCCGCTTCCTTCCTTCTCGCCCCTTCTTTCCCGCCTTCCTTCCTTCCCACCTTCCTTCCCTCCCACTTCCTTCCAGCCACCTTCCTTCCTTTCCGCTTTTCTTCCTTCCCGCCTTCCTTCTTCCTTCCTTCCCGCCTTCCTTCCTTCTCCCACCTTCCTTCTTTCCCACCTTCCTTCCTTCCCCACCTTCCTTTCTCCACCTTCCTCCCTGCCTTTCGTCCTTCCCTACCTTCCACTTCTGCTTCCTTCTCCCCACTTCCTTTCTTCCTTCCCGCCTCTCCTTTCCTTCCCGCTTCCTTCCTTCTCCCGCCTCCCTTCCTTTCTCTTCCCCCCTTCCTTCCCCTTCCTTCTTCTCGCCTTCCTTCTTGCCTTCCTTTCCCACCTTCTGCCTTCTCCTTCCCACCTCTTCCTTCCCTTCCTTCCTTCCCCCTTCTTCTCCCACCCTTCCTTTCCTTCCCACTTCTTCCTTCCTCTTCCTCCCACTTCCTTCTTCCCACCTTCCTTCCACCTTCCTCCTTCCTTCCTTCCCCTTTCTTTCCTTCCCACCTTCCTTCCTTCCCACCTTCCTTCCTTCCCACCTTCCTTCCTCGCTTTCTCTGTGTCGACCTCTCCCCTGCAGGACGGATGTGACGTCAGTCACCAAGACAGGACGGATGTGATGTCAGTCACCAAGACAGGACGGATGTGACGTCACCAAGTCTGTTCTTGACACTGCCCTTTCCATTTAGTTGGCTACTGCTGTTAGGATCCGAAATGTACACTGATGTTTGCACATTTTTTTGTCTGTGCGGTGTTCCTCGTATCAGAAAGAGTGCGCATGCCCGTGGTTCGAATCCCATTTGGGCCCAAAACTTTTACCCCATCGATAAGACCATGAGTGGTGGTCTTGGTGCTAGTCTTTCGGATGAGACGATAAACCGAGGTCCTTGTGGTACACATTATTTAGCACACACAAAAGAACCCACAGCAACAAGGGGGCTGTCCCTGGCAAAATTCTGTACAAAAAAGTCACTATGATAGGGAAACAAATACAATTGCAGACAGGAAATAAAAAATGGGTGACCCTGCACTTGTGGCGACGTGCTCTCCCCGGGGAGAGCAGCCGAAATTTCACGCAGAGAAATCTGCTGTAATAATACAGTGGTACAAAATCAGATAAAAATCTTAAAAAATATGTATGTATGGTTTTAAAAATTGTGATTTTCATTCTTTTATTTTGAGGACAATGGAATCATCACTCATGTGTTGCTTTACATCCAGTTCCCGTGTGTATAAAGGTAAAGGTGTCCCATAGGGGAGCCAGGCATCAGAGACCTCAGTTTCTCCAGGGGCCAGCATGTTGTGTGTGGCGTCCATCTCCTCTCCATCGCTGCTTTACCTTCCCTGACCCTAAAGAAGGCAGGTACCCATTTACAGCTGGGTGAACTAGTGGGGAACTGTACTGAAGCCAAGGCGCGCAAACGGTCACCCATCCAACTGGTAACCACGCTTGACGCTGCCTGGGGGAAACCAAGCGCTCTGACCACTGAGCTATCCCGTTCCTGTGTGTATGCATTTTTTTTTTAAAAAGGTCATCTGTGTGCGTGTGTTGTGTGTGTGTGTGTGTGTGTGTGTGTGTGTGTGTGTGTGTGTGTGTGTTGTGTGTGTGTGTGTGTGTGTGTGTGTGTGTGTGTGTGTGTAGTGTATGTGTGAGTGTATGTGTGTCATTGTGTGTGTGTCAGTATGTGTGTGTGAAATGTGTGTGTCTGAGTGTGTGTGTGTGTGTGTGTGTGTGTGTGTGTGTGTGTGTGTGTGTGTGTGTGTGTGTGTGTGTCAGTGTGTGTGTGTGTGTCAGTGTGTGTGTGTGTGTGCGTGCGTGCGTGCGTGTGTGTACGTGCGTGTATGTGTGTGTGTACGTGCGTGTATGTGTGTGTGTGTGTATTGTTGTGTCTAAGACTGGAAAGGATTCACGCAATAAAACTAGACAAGGATGCTTGGAATGGAAATCTATATCGTTTATTATGTTTGTTTTTGTTCTGTGGTTCTAGTCTCCATTTTTCATAAAACTTAACCCAACTGCCTGCTGTGGGTATTAGCAAAAGATGCCAAATATCACATGCGCGAACGAGGAAATAAAAAGCCATGAAAATGAAAGTAACTAAAACGCAACATGTGTGTGTGTGTGTGTGTGTGTGTGTGTGTGTGTGTGTGTGTGTGTGTGTGTGTGTGTGTGTGTCTGTGTCTGTGTCTGTGTCTGTGTCTGTGTGTGTGTCTGTGTCTGTGTCTGTGTGTCTGTGTCTCTAGGTGATATTAGACTAAAAAAAAATTAATAATATTAAATTAAAAAGTATCTAAAACAAGTCCAACAATTAAATTCAAAAGAAAACCTATAACAGAACATTAGCATCAGACAAAGAAATAACCGAGAAGTTCTGCGTGCGTTCGCACACGGGCCTCGGTTTTTCGTCTCATCCGAAAGATCAATGCCCATGGCCGACTGCAAGGTCAACCCGGAACAGGTAATGCATTGTGGGAAAAAACCAAATCAACCACACATAAAATGAGATGAAAAAACCAAATCAACCAACCAAAACCAGATTCCTTCAAAAAACAACCTTGTTCTTAGTGGCTATGACATCTTCATTCATACATATACCCCCTCCCCCCCCCAAATATGTTCCAGTCATAATATTCTTCCTATATATACCCCCTCCCCCCTATGTTCCGGTCATAATATTCTTCCTATATATACCCCCCCCCCAATGTTCCGGTCATAATATTCTTCCTATATATACCCCCCCCCCCTATGTTCCGGTCATAATATTCTTCCTATATATACCCCCCCCCCTACGTTCCGGTCATAATATTCTTCCTATATATACCCCCCCCCCCTATGTTCCGGTCATAATATTCTTCCTATATATATACCCCCTCCCCCCTATGTTCCGGTCATAATATTCTTCCTATATATACCCCCCCCCCCCCCCCCTATGTTCCGGTCATAATATTCTTCCTATATATATACCCCCCTCCCCCCTATGTTCCGGTCATAATATTCTTCCTATATATAACCCCCCCCCCCCCCCCCTACGTTCCGGTCATAATATTCTTCCTATATATACCCCCCTCCCCCCTATGTTCCGGTCATAATATTCTTCCTATATATATACCCCCCTCCCCCCTATGTTCCGTCATAATATTCTTCCTATATATACCCCCCCCCCTATGTTCCGGTCATAATATTCTTCCTATATATATACCCCCCTCCCCCCTATGTTCCGGTCATAATATTCTTCCTGTATATAACCCCCCCCCCCCCCCTATGTTCCGGTCATAATATTCTTCCTATATTAGTATATATAACCCAACCCCACCCCCAATACACCAGATTTGTATTTTTTTTGTATTTTCTCTCTCTCACTCTCTGTATGTCTCTTTCTGTCTCTATCTCTGTCTGTCTCTGTGGTACCATTGTTTTTCTTCACTGTGCTATCTCTCTTTCTGTCTGTCTGTCTCTCTGTATGTCTCTGTCTGTCTGTCTATCTCTCTCTCTCTGTCTGTCTGTCTCTCTCTCTGTATGTCTCTGTCTGTCTGTCTGTCTGTCTATCTCTCTCTCTGTATGTCTCTGTCTGTCTGTCTGTCTGTCTGTCTGTCTGTCTGTCTGTCTGTCTGTCTGTCTCTCTGTCTGTGGTACAACTGTTTTTCCTCACTCTGTTCACTGCTTCTCTGTCTGTCTGTCTGTCTGTCTGTCTGTCTGTCTGTCTGTCTGTCTGTCTGTCTGTCTGTCTGTCTGTCTCTCTCTCTCTCTCTCTCTCTCTCTCTCTCTCTCTCTCTCTCTCTCTCTCTCTCTCTCTCTCTCTCTCTCTCTAGGCGGATAGCCTAGTGGTCAGAACATTGCGCTGGCAATTTGAAGACCCGGTTCGAGTCCGGTCGAGGAAATTTTCTTCCTGGAGTTAACATCAGTGCTGACTCCACTCTCCCCCAAAGTCCTTCGGATGAGACTGTAAACCGAGTCCCCGTGTGCAAACGCATGCAGAACATCTTGCGCACACGTTAAATCCTGTTCCGCTTTTCGTAAGAGTAGGCCATCGTGTGCCTGCTGGTGCGAACAGATGACATTTAGAAAACTGCATACACACGGGGACTTGATGAAAAAAAGCACATGAGTGCTTATTCTATTATCCTCGATATTAAAGAATCAATCAATCAAACATTCAATCTCTCTGTGGTACCACTGTTTTTCTACACTGTGCTCTCTGTCTCTCTCTCTCTCTGTATGTCTGTCTCTCTCTGTCTCTCTCTCTATATATGTCTGTCTCTCTCTCTCTCTGTCTCTCTCTGTATGTCTGTCTCGATCTGTCTCTCTCTCTCTATATGTCTGTCTCTCTCTGTCTCTCTCTGTCTGTCTGTCTGTCTGTCTGTCTGTCTCTGTGTCTGTGGTACCACTGTTTTTCTTCGGTGTGTTCACGGTCTATCTCTCTCTCTCTGTCTGTCTGTCTCTCTCTCTGTATGTCTGTCTCTCTCTCTCTCTCTTTCTCTCTCTGTATGTCTCTCTCTCTCTCTCTTTCTGTCTCTCTCTCTCTCTGTATGTCTCTCTCTGTGTATATCTCTTTCTGTCTCTCTCTGTCTCTCTGTCTCTCTCTCTCTCTGTATATCTGTCTCTCTCTCTCAGACTTGTAGATCTGTCTGCACATGTGCAAACAACAGAGACAGGCGTAGAACTCCAGGCAGACTCAGACAGGACACCAGATACTCAGGCCGTGTGGACGGAATCCACACCTGGGTGGGGTGAGAAAATAGCCGTAAAGTGCAAACACAGAAACAGAGGTAGAACTCCAGGCAGACTCAGACAGGACACCAGATACTCAGGCCGTGTGGACGGAATCCACACCTGGGTGGGGTGAGAAAATAGCCGTAAAGTGCAAACACAGAAACAGAGGTAGAACTCCAGGCAGACTCAGACAGGACACCAGATACTCAGGCCGTGTGGACGGAATCCACACCTGGGTGGGGTGAGAAAATAGCCGTAAAGTGCAAACACAGAAACAGAGGTAGAACTCCAGGCAGACTCAGACAGGACACCAGATACTCAGGCCCTGTGGACGGAATCAACGCGAGTTTCCCAGGATGCTTTGCATTTTCAACTGTATGGCTGCCACCGTCTCTCTGTAGACACAGAGAGACAGAGACAGAGAGTGACAGAGAGAGACAGACACAGAGAGAGAGTGAGACAGATAGATAGATAGATAGATAGATAGATAGATAGATAGATAGATAGATAGATAGATAGATAGATAGATAGATAGATAGATAGATAGATATAGAGAGAAAGAGACAGAGAGAGATAGAGACTTCAGACTTCAGACTTCAGATGTTTTATTCACGTAAGGCCACAGCCCCTTATGAACAGAGGGGCAACAAATGATAAATTGAACATAAAGGTAAGAAAAGAAAAGAAATATTACGTGTCCTATCAAAATGCAGTATCAAAAAAGTCAAGACGTAGCTTTTTCTCGCAGTTGGAAAGCTTTAAATAAGTACATTGCAAAGTTACGAACAATACTTTCGTTTTCAGATGACATCAATAAACATAGACGAAATAAGCTTGGTTGTGCATAAATTTTTTTCGGGATGAATCTTTCACGGAGATCACAGAGGGTGTCACATTTCAAAACAAAGTGGACCTCATCTTCATCTTGTTCTTTACATAATGGGCACAACATATCAGTGGCACAAGTACGTTTAAAGCGATAGGCATGTTTCATCACTTCTGAAATACCAAACCGAAATTTGGTTGTAATTACTCTTAAATGTCTATCTAAATTTAAGGAAAGATACTTCTTCACAACATGGGTAGAGCTGTAGATCCTGTATATGTCAAATCTGTCGCTTGATTGAATGTGACTTTCCCAGCTTTGCCATCTACAATCAATCAAGCGTTGGCGAAATATCTGTATAAACATTTTTTCTTCTGCTACCCCTTGGAACATCCAAACATATCCGAACCCAAGCTCAAACAGACATATTCGTATGTTTGAAACCCACTTGACTTTACCCCTTGTGTCTAAATCAAATAACATGTTATATGCTTTCCACGGAAGTCTTTCCCTACTCATCTTTACTAATTTAAGCCAGTAACGGAAACATCTAACAGCAGAATTAATGTAGATAGGATATCTATTACATTCTCCATATACTAAATCATTTGGAGTTCTCATGTCAACACCTAGAAACCTTTTGAGACCAAATAAATGAACAGACTCACATTGTGTAACTGCTTTTTTGTCCATACCCCACAATTCGGAACCATATTGAACTCTAGGTTGTATTTGAGAATCAAAAATTTTAAGAAATAGGTCCAAAGAGTTGTTATTCAGTGCATACAGTTTCCTCATTATACAGAAAAGCACATGCTTTGCTTTACTGCAGAGATCCTTACATGCAGCAACAAAACTCAAACGAGTAGAAAAAATAATTCCTAGATACCTATAGGCATTCACAACAGACAATGAAGCACCAGCATATAGCCATCTTTCTCTGGCTGCCAAGAACCCACCTTTTCTAAATACAACAATATTACTTTTGGTTAAGTTAACCTTTAATTGTAATTTTTTGGCTGCACTTTGCAAGCTGTTAAGCTGAGTCTGTAAACCAACAACTGTCTCTGAAAACAACACTATATCATCAGCCAATAACAATATGAATAATTCAACAGAATCAACAGTAAAATTTGCACCGTGTCTACCCATTTCAATGATTTCTATTGCTAATTCATTTATAAACAGCGAAAACAAAATAGGGCTACATACATCCCCTTGTTTTACACCTTTGGTACAGTTTATATAGTTAGACAGTTTATCCCCACATCTTACTCTTGTTTTAACTGAGTTATACATACTCTTAACACATCGAAATAATTTACCATTAATTCCGTTCTTAATCAAAATTGGCCATAACAAATTTCTATTGATGGAATCAAAGGCCTTTTCAAAATCAATAAATGCTACATAAAGTTTCCGGTTAAATGAAAACTGTTTCTGAACAAAAGCCAAAAGTGTGAACATATGATCAGTTGTTGAATATCCTCGTTTAAAACCGGCTTGATGTTCACCTGTAATATTGTTTTGCTCTACATATTCCTGAAGCCTACTATTGATTATAGTACTATATACTTTACTACTGATATCAGACAACGAAATGCCTCTATAGTTATTGGTATCATTTACGTTACCTTTCTTATATAACGGAAGAATAATGGACTCACACCAGTTCTCTGGAAAAATACCTTTGTCGAAAAGAGTGTTACACAACTTTACAAAAAAGTCAAGAATTAATTGACAAGGTGCTTTTAATAGTTCTCCAATAATTCCATCAGGGCCTGCTGCTTTTTGATTCTTAATTTTACGAGCAATCTATCTATCTATCTATCTATCTATCTATCTATCTATCTATCTATCTATCTATCTATCTATCTATCTATCTATCTATCTATCTATCTATCTATCTATCTATCTATCTATCTATCTATCTATCTATCTATCTATCTATCTATCTATCTATCTATCTATCTATCTATCTATCTATCTATCTATATAGATATATAGAGATATATATATAGATATATAGATATATAGATATATATAGAATAGAGAGAGAGATATATATATATATGTAATTATATACATATAAAGAGAGACACACACACAGAGACAGAGAGAGAGACAGAGACAGAGAGTGACAGACAGAGAAAGAGAGAGTGAGACAGATATAGAGACAGAGACAGAGAGAGAGAGAGAGTGAGATTGATATATATATATATATATATATGTATATATATATATATATATATATATATATATATATATATATATATATATA
>CM060343.1:1856372-1873872 GCA_030674155.1 Stramonita haemastoma
CACAGCAGATTTCTCGGCGTGAAATTCGGGCTGCTCTCCCCGGGGAGAGCGCGTCGCCACAAGTACAGCGTTACCCATTATTTTTTCCCCCTCAGGGATGGTGTCTAAACACGACACCTGTGTGCAAGCTGGGTTTTTTTATATATAATTTTGTCATCCGCTCCTACCGGCACACGATGGCCTGCTCTTCCGAAAGGCGGAACGGGGTTTTAACATGTGCGCAAGATGTTCTGCGTGCGTTCGCACGCGGGGCCTCGGTTGTATAGTCTCATCCGAATGACTTTGACATTCAGTTTGATTTTTTCGTCAAACTGGGAAGAAAGGGCGAACTGGGCACGAACCCAGAATCTCGCGGTTTACATATTGGCAGGCGAATGTCTTAACCATCCTGCCACCGTCCTTTCCATTTGTCCTACTATCCTTACTGACTGACGAACCTGCCCGTTTTGTCAACCCAGAATACCATTAGAGTACATCACAAGTCATTGAACCTTTTCCTTAAACTCCGACTCCCATAGTTTCAGAAACTGCTCGAATCCCTTTAAGCATCTTACGCGTAGTCACTTAAAGGTGTTTACATAGTACCCGTTTTGTTCTATTTTATATAGATTATTTTGTGTGGACATTTTTTTTTTGGTTTATTTCCTTGTTGTTTTGTCACTCTTGATATTTTTCCTAATTATTCATTGCATTTTACCCAATACTTTGACAGTTCACTTTCTTCCCAGTTTGACAAAAAAATCGAATTGAATGTCAAAGTCATTCAGATGAGACTTTAAACCGGGGCCCCCTGTGCGAAGGCACGCACAACATCTTGCGCACACGTTAAAAACCCCGTTCTGCCTTTTGGAAGAGCAGGCCATTGTGTGCCGGTAGGAGCAGATGACAAAATCAATTATAAAAAAAAAACACCAAAAAACCCCAGCATGCACACAGGTGTCGTGTTTAGACAACACCATCCCTGTGGAAAAATCGGCGAGTCCCCAGGGCGGCTCGGGGCTGTATATGGCAACGTTCTGGCGACTCCTGCGACGGTACTGGAACCATTCGTATCAGCGACTGCCTTTCCAATGGACCATTCCAGTAAGTAAGTGAGTAAGTATTCAATTTTAACGTCTTTCCACTTAAAGTGATACCAGACGACCCTAAGGTAGGAGACTGGATAGGAGAGGAGAGAGAGAGAGAGAGAGAGAGAGAGAGGAGAGAGAGGAGAGAGAGAGAGAGTGAGAGAGAGAGGAGAAGAGAGAGAGAGAGAGACAGACAGACAGACAGACAGACAGACAGACAGACAGACAGACAGACAGACAGACAGAGACAGACAGACAGACAGACAGACAGACAGACAGAGACAGAGACAGAGAGAGACAGAGAGAGATCGTGTGTGTGTGTGTGTGTGTGTGTGTGTGTGTGTGTGTGTGTGGGGTTTGTGGTGTGTGTGTGTGTGTGTGTGTGTGTGTGTGTGTAAAAATAGTAACCATTCCATCGGCGTGGAGAGGGTGGGGGGGGGGGGTCTGCTGCATGGGTAACAGTTTGCCCTCCATACTTGCTTTCCCAGGCTTTGCGCTCTACAGAACACAAAATTATGTACGTAGAAAATTTCAGTCTGATCTTGATAAACTTGGCAAGTTCATGATGGACAATGGCAGAGAAAGCAAACAGGGTGCTTTTTAATGGGGGTGGTAATCCAAATTGCTTGCCTGTGTTTAGATTGTATGGTGAAATAATTGAAGACAGAAAAATTGTCTTTTTATTTATTTATTTTTTTTTTTTTTTTTTGGGGGGGGGAGTTCTTTACATCAGAATTAACTTGGAATACTCGCTTTGATTATATTCTGACAAAACACAGACAAGGCATACATTTTCTGAAGGTAATTGGCAGATTTTTTTTTTTTTTTTGGGGGGGGGGGGGGGGTCGGGGTGAACACAAAAAACATTAATCCACCTTTCACTTTCCCTTGTATGATGTAAATTATCATATCTTCAAAAAGTGTTTTTTCAGTGCACCAAAGTATTTATTAAAAAAAAAAAGACTAAAAGTTTAGATGGTGAAGGCATTAAAATAACATGGGGTTTGCCCAGTCATGCACCAAAGAAAGACAAACATATAACACAGCTGGCATTCTGCCTGGAGAACTAGCAGTGAATACCGTTTTGCCCATCCTTAAGGTAGCTGGGTATGTTCCTGTTTCCATAACCCTCCATCGATTATATGAATTATGGGATCTTTAACGTGCATATTTGATCTCATGCATTGTGTGTAACACGAGGGGAATTAAGGCACTGGCAGGCCTGAACTTAGAGTTGACCTGGGAGATCGTAAAAATCCCCACCATTGATTTACCAGACATTGCCAAGACTCGAACCCAATACTTTCATGAACCAACGGGATCAAGTCCAGAGGTCTTAACCACTCAGCTACCCCCCCCCAAAAAAAAAAAAAAAAAAGTTTTGGTTTTTGCACATAAAGTTTTGACTTGTATACATAAACAATGCAGATACATAAATTAAATCTGGATTCATATGAAATTTGATCTAGTGTTCTGTGGTAATGGTTGTAAATCAGAGTGGAATGAACGTGCTCAGGGTGTATCATTTCCAATGCAAGTTTACATGTTAAGTTTACAATGCAGCATCCTCTAAGACACTGCTTTTTTTTCTCTCCAGAAATCGCTCTCATGCACGCACGCCCTACACAGTTTATTACAGACATGATACACACACACACACACACACACACACACACACACACACACCACACACACACACACACACACACACAACACACACACACACACACAACACACACACACACACAGGCATGCACTTGAAGCTCGCACGCACGTGCACACATATGTACAAACGCACGCAAGTGCACATGCGCTGAAGGGGAGTAAACATGAGATGAAATCAAAGCTGGGTAGAATAGATAATGCGAATCACCAATTTGAACGAAGTACAAATCATAGCTGAACCGAAAACTTCCTGTTCGCGGGAACGCATCATAAAGACGACCACACACGATCTTCAGCCTCTCAGCAAAGTAACAGAAAGCCGCCCTGCGTACAACGTTTACACCTTGGTTAATGATTACCCCCCCGCCTATTTCGGGGGACTTTGAATGGCGGCTGACACGGCAGCAGAGGAGCACAGCAACAGAAACCAAAGCAACTTCCTCACATGAGAGAAAGACGCTTCTTGCAGCTGTGTATGCCACCACTGCAGTTGTGACTTGTGACTTCAGTGAACATCACACTGTGAGTACCATAAGTCTTTGCAAATATTAATTTGGGATATTGAATAATGTCTAGTTCAAAGAGATTATGGATCCTGGCAGCCAAATGCATTTTGCCCACGCTCGGAATACACACATACAGTTTTACTGACTGTCTCCCATGATTAGCCTATCTTGTGCAAAAGCAGAGAGAGAGAGACAGAGGGAGGGAGGCGGAAATGTTTGACCAAATGTTACAAAACACTGGTTGTCCATGCCTGTTGACTTAACAAGTGCAGGGTGAAAGCCTGGATATTAATTGCAGCGCCTTTGACAAAAATTGAATGATTATTCCATGAAGACACGAGTGTAGTGTCGGGGTAACTGCTGCTGAGCGTTTTATGTAGTGCAACGTTTGAACTGTTTGAAATAAAGTAACTGGAAGGGGTGTCTTGTCTTTGCCTGCACTTTCAACTCTAGTACCTGCTTCTGATAGATCTAGCTGCTAAGATGTCCATTGGATAATAAAACGGTGAACAAGAAGGCCCACAATGTTTATCATTTCAACTTGGCTGAATCCCCTGATGCTTCAGCGCAGTCATATACGGTTTGGATGACTTGCCATTGTTTGCTCAGGTTTTTTTGTTTTGTTTGTTTGTTTTGTTTGTTTGTTTTTTTTCTGGGGGAGCTTGTTGTCCCTTTTGTAGAGCTCCCAGGTTTATCACTGGAGAGATTTTTGCATATATATACAACCGTTTTGCCACGATTAACATAGCCGCACAATGGTTTACCGTAGGATGTCTATACACACCAGTGTGCATGCGTGTTTGTTTTTCGGTTCTATTTCGTCAACTGTTCCTTACACAATGGCCTACTCTTTCGACTGTGGAACGAGTTTCGACATATTCCGCGTGCGTTCGGACACGGGACCTGGTTTATAGTCTCATCTGGAGAACTTTTCGTAGGAGTGGAGTCGGTACTGCTCTTAATCCTGGGGGACGGGATAGCCTAGTGGTTAGAACATTGCGCTCGCAATTTGACGGCCAGGTTCGATTACTGTACGAGGAATTTTTCTCCTGAAGTTAACATCAGTGCTGACTCCACTCTCCCCCAAAAGTCCTTGGGGTGAGACTAACCGAGACCCCGTGTGCGAGCGCACGCATAACATCTTACGCACACGTTAAATCCTGCTCCGCTTTTCGTAAGAGTAGGCCATCGTCTGCCGGTGGGAACAGATGACATTTGCAAAACTGCATACACACGGGGAGTGGATGTAAAAAAAAAAGCACGAGTGCTTATCCCATTATCCTCGATATAAAAAATAAAAAGAACACGGGAACTCGGTTTATAGTCTCATCTGGAGAACTTCTAGTAGGAGTAAAGTCGGTATTGATCTTAATCCCAGGCTGAAAATCTCCGCGAACGGTGGTTTCGATTCGCACAGATCGAGAGCTCAGCGCTCAAACCACTAGGCCCAGTTTCAGCACATATTTGCTGAAACGTTGGTGTCTCAGAAAAGAGAGCATTATCAGAGACCCATACTATTTGTGCATGAAGATTCAGCACCCACGCATGCACCCATGCGCAGGCATACGCACGAGCGCAGGCGCAAGTACACACACACACACACACACACACACACACACACACACACACACACACACACACACACACACACACACACACACACACACACACACTCTCTTCTCCTCTCTCTCTCTCTTCTCTCTTCTCTCTCTCTTCCCTTCTCTCTCTTCTCTCTCTCCTCTCTCTTCTCTCTCTCTCTCTCTCTCTTCTCTCTCTCTCTCCTCTCTCTCTCTCTCTCTCTCTCTCTCTCTTCTCTCTTCTCTCTCTCTCTCCTCTCTCTACTTTCTCATATTCATTGTCTTTTTTTGTTTGTCTTTTGTTATCAGAAAACTTCTCAAGCAACCTTGGACCTTCTCGCCACAAACGCCGCGTTGTGATCCCACATCGATGTTTAGCTGGGTTTAGTAGGCCTTTGTTGGATAGAGGGTGGGAATGGAGGAAGGAAATGCTTCCACAGAGCCTTCAGAGGGCTTTGTTTCCGTGTTCAATGAGGACAACGTTATCTACACCTTTGCATTCAGCATGGGGGTTCTACTATCCTCGGAGCTATCGAAATGGGGATATTCTGCTATTCCCGGGTTAATAGCATGCGGGTACTCTGCCATGCCCAAGGTTTTCGGTGTTAGTGAAGACTTGCTGAGTTTCCAGAATCTGCAGGACTGAGCCAGAGCACCGATGGTTTTGATGCCTTTGCAAGAAGTGGTTCTGAATTACTATCACAGGGGACGAAAACAGCAGTGGAATGTTTGAGAGGGTAGAAATTGCAGATTTTGCCCCCAAGGTGTTTGTTTTTTTGTCAGACAAATCCTCTTGCACTAGTTTTGTTTTCCCCTACAGTTTAAACATAGCTCTGTTCTTATTGTGGCTACTTGATTAAGCTACTTTAAATGCTACGCTACATTTTATTCCCTATTTTATCTTTTGTGGCTGAATTTTATTCTATTCTGTTCTAATCTGTCCTATTCTATTTTATTTGTTACATACATTTTTAGCAAGGATTAGGGACGCAATCAGGAATTTGGTGTCCAGTGATAGTGCAATGTGCCCCCACAGCTCACGGGACTACGGGACAGGTGAAGGTGAAGGTGACAGTACAAAAGCAACTGACAGAGCAGTTGTTCTGACACAGTTCGACCTAGCAACGCAATTCGTCGTAACTTACGAGGGGGGGGGCGGGGGAGGGGGGGGGGCGGGGGAGGGGGGGGTGGCGGGGGGGGAGGGAGGGGGGGGTCGACACAGTTCGTGGCAATTACAACGAACTGTGTCGACCCCCCCCCCCCCCCCCGTACGGAAAATTTCGTCGCAAATAAACATATCTTTAATCAATGTAAGTTCAATATAATGCACTACTTCAACATTTTAGAAGCTCCTCATACATTTTGGTCAACTTTCTGACTTCAGTTCCAAGTTGTGACAAAGTGCGTTGTGTTCTGACACAGTTTGACGTGGGGAGGGGGGAAGGGTCGACACAGTTTGTGGTAATTACGACAAACTTTGTCAACCCCCTCGTCACAATTTGCTAGGAACTGCGTTAGCCCCCCCCCCCCCCCCCCCCCATGCAAAAAAAACCAAAAAAAAAACCCAAAACAATCTTTAATCAATGTAAGTTCAATATAATGCACTACTTCAGCATTTTACAAGCTCCTCATACATTTTGGTCAACTTTCTGACTTCAGTTCCAAGTTGGACAAAGTGCGTTGTGTTCTAACACAGTTCGACGTAGCAACGCAGCTCGTCTAACTTATGACGAACTGCGTGGCTTCAGGAGGGGGGGGAGGGAGGGGGGGGGGGGGTCAACACAGTTCGTCACAATTACGACGAACTGTGTCGACCCCCTGGCTCCAAAAACATGCAATGGCAAAAGTTTTTAGTATCTTTTATACTGAGAACTTTTGCCATTGCATGTTTTTGGTGCTGAAAAGTTGTGACAAAGTCTTTCAACCCACTTTGTCACAACTTGGAACTGAAGTCAGAGAGTTGACAAAAATGTATGAGGAGCTTGTAAAATGCTGAAGTAGTGCATTATATTGAACTTACATTGATTAAGATTTGTTGGGGTTTTTTTTGTGTTTTTTTTCATGGGGGGGGGGGGGGGGGCTAACGCAGTTCGTTGCAAATTGCAACAACTGCGTTGATCTCCTGGGGAGTGGGGGGGGGGGGTGTCGACCCAGTTCGTGGTAATTGTGACAACTGTGTCGACCCCTCCCCCCCTCCACCCCGGGGGAGCGACGCAGTTCGTTGTAAGTTACGACGAACTGCGTTGCTACGTCGAACTGTGTCAGAACACAA
Source organism: Stramonita haemastoma (assembly GCA_030674155.1). NCBI lineage: Eukaryota > Metazoa > Mollusca > Gastropoda > Neogastropoda > Muricidae > Stramonita > Stramonita haemastoma. The sequence goes on from CM060343.1 coordinate 1,863,460, forward strand.
CGCACTTTGTCACAACTTGGAACTGAAGTCAGAAAGTTGACCAAAATGTATGAGGAGCTTGTAAAATGCTGAAGTAGTGCATCATACCGAACTTATGTTGATTAAATATACGGTTTTTATTTTCTTTTACATAGGGGGGGGGGGGGGGGGGGTCTAACGCAGTTTGTCGCAAGTTACGACGATCTGCGTAGAACCCCCAAGAGGGAGGGGGGGGGGGGTCGACACAGTTCGACCTTACTTACGACGGACTGTGTCGAACCCCCCCCCCCCCCCCCCCCGGGGGGGGATCAACACAGTTAGTCGTAAGTTAGGACGAACTGCGTTGCTACGTCGAACTGTGTCAGAACAACTGCTCTGTCAGTTGCTTTTGTACTGTCACCTTCACCTTCATCCATCTGGTAGTCCCGTGGACCGTGAGGGCACAGCTGTAATCTCTCTTGACACCTAATTCCTGATTGCGTCCCTAATCCTTGCTACAAAGGTAGAATAGAATGAAATAGAATGGGACAGATTAGAAATAAAATAGAATAGGACAGATTAGACTAAAAACGAATAGAATAAAATCCAGCCAAAACATGATAAAATAGGGAATAAAATGTAGCATAGCATTTAAAGTAGCTTAATCAAGTAGCCACAAAAAGAATAGAGTTAGGTTTAAACTGTAAGGGAAAACAAAAGTAGTGCGAGAGATTTAAGGAGCGCAATCTGGGTGACAGTGATGTCTTGGTGTCCAAAAAGACCACCGCCTACAAAGGCTTTGATGCATTGGGTTATGTGGGAAGTGTGACTTCGTCTTTGGGACAGTGGTATGAGGGAGTGTGGCTTCGTCTTTGGGACAGTGGTTATGAGGGAGTGTGACTTCGTCTTTGGACAGTGGGTATGAGGGAGTGTGGCTTCGTCTTTGGGACAGTGGTTATGAGGGAGTGGGGCTTCGTCTTTGGGACAGTGTATGTGTCTTGTTGGAGGGTATGGTGTGACTTCGTCTTTGGGACAGTGGGTATGAGGGAGTGTGGCTTCGTCTTTGGGACGTGGTTATGAGGGAGTGTGACTTCGTCTTTGGGACAGTGGTTTGAGGGATGTGGCTTCGTCTTTGGGACAGTGTGTATGAGGGAGTGGAACTCTGCCGTTCCCTCATAGTTTGAAAGCATTTCCTTCAACTTTTTCCTTCCCACCCTATATTCCGCAAGGGTCCTAACCTGGCTAGTCATCATGTGGATCACATGGGAGACGTCTCCAAAACTGGGGCTGAGTCGTGTCTTTTCAGAAATAGGGCTATCATCCAGAGACTGTTGAAACAGCAAACATCCCAACAAAGAAACACTGCACCAACTACCCTGCAGAAACTCAAGCCCTGAAACAAGCTGCCACCATGGTCACACACTCCAAAGATGAATGTCAGCAAGTGGTTTTTTTTCACCGATGCCCTGTCAGTTCTACAAGCCCTGTCTGCAGACAAGGAGACAGAACTCCGACAGGAACGACAGCTCCTTACACAACACAAACGTGTAACGCTGCAATGGATCCCTGCGCACTGTGGCATACCTGGCAACGAACAGGCTGATGAACTTGCAAAACAAGGCCAGGGGGCAGAGAGAGAACAGTGCGAAAGCAGCCTCACCTTCCAAGAAAAGACAATCATCAAATCAACGGCCTGACCAAGAGTAGAAAAGACGATTACCACCACCTCAAAAGAGAAGATCAAGTCATAATTCTAAGACTCCGCACTGGGCACAACAGACTAAACCACCATATGTCCACAAAGCTGAAACTTGCTCCTTCTCCCCTGTGTGCCTGTGGTGAAGAAAAACCAGACAGGCGAGCACATCCTTCAGAGGTGTACGCTATTCAGCGACCTGAGGAAGAAAGTGTGGCCCATGGAGATAACCCTACAGACCAAGCTGTATGGCCCACGAGAGGAGCTAGAAAAGACATCACATCTGAACACATCTGAGGGTGTAAAGCGAACGGGAGAAGATGATGAAGATCTGGAGACAGTTTCCCCATCGAAACCTTGCACTGTAAGTACATAGACTCGTATAGCTACAGTTGAAAGATTTTGATATACATGACAAGTTATTGTGCACAGCCTAAGTCTATGCGTAGGATAATTATAGTTTTAGTTATTTACGATAATTACATGTTTAGAAAAATATTTGATCCGTCTTTAGTTAGTATGATCTTTTTATGTTCCAGGGTTTTTTTTTCTTACCACATACTTTTAATTGAAATGGACAAAACATAACACAAGCCCAGGAAAGTGAATGCGCACATTAATGAAAAGTTGACATCATCATATATCATATCATTATTATTATTATTATTATTATTATTATATTTATTATTATTATTATTATTATTATTATTATTATCATATATCATCATCATCATCATCATCATCATCATCATCATCATCATCATCATCATCATTTTATCATTTACAAGAGTAATGACGACATGCTGATAATTTGTGCAATATTAGAAAAGTCCGTCAATGTTAACTACAGTTTCCCTCAGTATACAGACGAGTTGTACTGACGATTGTGAAGTGTGTATTGTGAAGTGTGTATTGTGAAGTGTGTATTGTGAAGTGTGTATTGTGAAGTGTATTGTGAAGTGTGTATGTGAAGTGGTATGTATTGATTGTGAAGTGTGTATTGTATGTGAATGTGTGTTATTGTGAAGTGTGTGTATTGTGGAAGTGTGTATTGTGAAGTGTGTATTGTGAAGTGTGTATTGTGAATGTGTGTATTTCGGCAGGAATCGCGCGGAGGAGGAGAACGCCGGAGTCATCGGGAAGACGAGAGCATCACTGCCATCGCTGAAGACATCTCTGAGGACATCGCTGTCGTCATCAAGGACATCGCTGCGCTGTCGTCACCTAGGACATCGCTGTCGTCACCTAGGAATCACTGACGTCACCTAGGACATCACTGACGTCACCTAGGAGATCACTGACGTCACCGAGGACATAGCTGCCGTCACCAAGGACATCTCTGAGGACATCGCTGCCGTCCTAGGACATCGCTGTGCTGTCCTCAACTAGGACATCGCCGCGCTGTCGTCACCTAGGACATCGCTGTCGTCACCTAGGACATCGCTGTCGTCACCTAGGACATCGCTGTCGTCACCTAGGACATCGCCGCGCTGTCGTCACCTAGTTCATCGCTGTCGTCACCTAGGACATCGCTGCGCTGTCGTCACCTAGGACATCGCTGTCGTCACCGAGGACATCGCTGCCGTTCTAGGACATCGCTCCGTTTCCTAGGACATCGCTGCCGTCACCTAGGACATCGCTGCCGTCCTTCTAGGACATCGCTGCGCTGTCATCACCAAGGACATCGCTGTCGTCACCTAGGACATCGCTGTCGTCACCTAGGACATCGCTGTCGTCACCTAGGATATCGCTGCGCTGTCGTCGTCCAAGGACATCGCTGCCGTCACCTAGGACATCGCTGCCGTCTTCTAGGACATCGCTGCGTCACCAGGACATCGCTGCGTCACCTAGGACATCGCTGTCGTCTACCTAGGACATCGCTGTCGTCACCTAGGATATCGCTGCGCTGTCGTCACAGGACATCCTGCCGTCACCTAGGACATCGCTGCCTTTTAGGACATCGCTGCCGTCACGAGGACATCGCTGAGGACATCGCTGCTGTTCTAGGACATCGCTGCCATCACCAAGGATATCACTGTCATCGCTCCGATCCTAGGACATCGCTGCCGTACTAGGACATCGCTGCCGTCACTAGACATCGCTGACCGTCACCTAGGACATCGCTGCCGTCACCAGGACATCGCTGCCGTCACCTAGGACATCGCTGCCGAGGACATCGCTGCCGTTCTAGGACATCGCTGACGTCACCGAGGACATCGCTGCCGTTCTAGGACATCGCTGCCGTCACCTAGGACATCGCTGCCGTCACCTAGGACATCGCTGCCGTACCTAGGACATCGCTGCCGTACCTGAGGACATCGCTGCCGTCCTAGGACATCGCTGCCGTTCTAGGACATCAGTGCCGTTCTAGGACACCGCTGCCGTCACCTAGGACATCGCTGCCGTTCTAGGACATCACTGTCGTCACCTAGGACATCGCTGCCGTTCTAGGACATCGCTGCCGTTCTAGGACATCGCTGCCGTTCTAGGACATCGCTGTCGTCACCGAGGACACGCTGCCGTTCTAGGACATCGCTGCCGTCACTGAGGACATCGCTGCTGTGACCTAAGACATCGCTGCCGTCACCATGGACATCGCTACTGTTCTAGGACATCGCTGCCGTTCTAGGACATCGCTCCGTCACCGAGGACATCGCTGCCATTCTAGGACATCAGTGCCGTTCTAGGACACCGCTGCCGTCACCTAGGACATCGCTGCCGTCACCTAGGACATCGCTGCCGTTCTAGGACATCACTGCCGTTCTAGGACATCGCTGTCGTCACTAGGACATCGCTGCCGTCACCTAGGACATCGCTGCCGTTCTAGGACATCGCTGCAGTTCTAGGACATCGCTGCCGTTCTAGGACATCGCTGCCGTCACCTAGGACATCACTGCCGTCACCTAGGACATCCTGCCGTTCTAGGACATCGCTGCCGTTCTAGGACATCGCTGACGTCACCTAGGACATCAGTGCCGTCGTGGAGGAAGGTTTTGCTTTTATTTAGTGAATGTGATCAGATAATTGAGATTTTTATATGCTGTGAAATGTGATTATGCGCACGCACGCACGCACGCACGCACGCAGCACGCACGCACGCACGCACACGCACCACACCACACACACACACACACACACACACACGTACATACACACACTTACAGACACATATAATGTATATATATATTTTTTTTTAGTTTTTTTTTTTGATGAATACAGTGTTTTTAAAGAATCCATGCTTGTCTGAACTATTCTCTTTTTTTTCTTGCCGCCTCGTCTTCTGTGACGTCCCCGTACTGCTGTTCACACGCCGCTCATTTCAATCTCCCCGTCACAGCCATACCCTGATTCGTTGTGTCTCATCCCCGGGATCGGTAGTTCACAGGCAGCCCATCATTATTAGGCCGCTGTTGGGCCACCGGCCACAAGAGCCCTGCATTGCTGCTAGGTCACTTTTTAAAAATTTTCTTTGTCTTTTAAAAAAATTTTTTTTTACCAAGTCCAGATTTACAGATCGGCTGAGACAATACCATTGTTAAAACATGCCCTGTATATGGACAGAGTACTGCTCTGAGATGTATACTCACACAGCAACAGGAGACCCCACGGTGTTAGATAGATGTCCTTCCACCAACCAACAACAGCAGCTACCCCATCCTACACGAAGAAGTTCAAAGTGCAATAAGATCACTAAAAAGAGGGAAGTCAGCAGGAGTGGACACCATTCCATCAGAACTGGTCTAGGCAGGAGGAGAGACCACGATAAAGGTGTTGCTTACTATCTGCAATAAGATCTGGGAGACGGGGGAGTGGCCAACACCTTGGACACAGTCCCTGATTATTATTCTCCCGAGGAAAGGCAACTTACAACTCTGCCAAAACTACCATACCATCAGCCTGATCAGCCATCCAAGCAAAGTCATGCTAAGAATGCTCCAGAACAGACTAAAGCCTCAAGCTGAGGAGATCATCAAAGAAGAGCAGGCAGGGTTCAGAGCAGGACGGACAACATCCAAACACAAATGTTCAATCTTACAATACTCCGTGGGAAATACTTGCAACACCAACATCTTTACCACATTTTTGTGGACTTAAAGGCGACGTTCGACAGAGTTTGGCATGCAGCTCTATGGGCAACCATGAGGTTGTATAACATCAATGCCAACCTGAACAGCAGAACCATAGACTGCCTGTATAACCAGGTAAGCAGCGCTGTGTACTATAACAACATAGGAGATTGGTTCCGAACAATTGGAGTACGCCAAGGATAGTCTGCTCTCGCCCACCCTCCTCATCATCTTTGGAGAGAATAATGGCCGATGCACTGGAAAATCATGAAGGAGCAGTCAGCATTGGAGACAGGATTAACACAAAACTGTTTGCTGATGATATCGACAGCCTAGCTGGAGAAGAACAAGAGCTCGTCAGCCTGGTAAATCGCCTTGATAAAGCCTCGTCAGCATTATGATGGCATGCAGGTCGGAGGACCGTGAAGATGTGGAGGAAGCTGGTTGCAAAATCTTCAGTGGTCGCCCACGGTCCGCGGGACCACGGGACAGGTGAAGGCAAAGGAGGAATAGGGATGGCATTTATTTGCAATGTTGCTCCCTTTATTTGTACACACTTTTTGGTAAGAATCTCAGAGCTATTGGAAAATACTTGGCTTAATGCCTGTTGGTGCTGATCAATCTGTGAAAGACTGGCTTTCAGATGTGCTGCTTTTATAAGTGGAAAATGCAGTTACATGTAAACAAGAAGGCTGCGTGTGTTCAAGAAATTACAATGATGATGTGTGTTTCTTGTTAGGAGGATTAGCGATACCTTTACAGTGTTGTGAATCAATCTAGGTGGCGATCTACCTCTAGTTAGGTTCCCATAATTTTACTGCATGTAAAGGTTTACAGTTAACAGAGAGAGAGAGAGAGAGAGAGAGAGAGAGAGAGAGAGAGGAGAGAGAGAGAGAGAGAGAGAGAGAGAGAGAGAGAGAGAGAGAAGAGCGTGCGTGCGTTGCGTGCGTGCGTGCGTGCTTGCGTGCTTGCGTGTGTGTACATGTATGTAGCAGTAGTAGTAGCAGTAGTAGCAATGGTAGTAGTGTGGTGGTGGTGGTTTGTGGTTGTGTGTGTGTGTGTGTGTGTGTGTGTGTGTGTGTGTGTGTGTGTGTGTGTGTGTGTGTGTGTGTGTGGTGTGTGTAGTGGAAGAAGTTGTAAAGAAGAAGAAGAAGAAAGAAGAAGTAGTAGTAGTAGTAGTAGTAGTAGTAGTAGTAGTAGTAGTAGTAGTAGTAGTAGTAGTAGTAGTAGTGGATCGGTGGTCTAGGTGGTCACGCGCCTTGCCTAGAAAGTAAAAAGTCCGGGTCGGAGTGTGCGGGGTTCGTACCCCGTTTGGACCCAAAACTTTTTCCCCATCCGTTAACCCTGAGTGGTGGTCTGGGCGCTAGTCTTTCGGATGAGACGATAAACCGAGGTCCCGTGTGTTACACATCACTATTTAGCGCACGTAAAAGAACCCACGGCAACAAGGGGGTTGTCCCTGGCAAAATTCTGTAGAAAGAAGCCACTCTGATAGGGAAACAAATACACTTGCATGCAGGAAAATGAAAAAAAAATGGGTAGGCGCTGCACATGTGGCGACGTGCTCTCCCCGGGGAGAGCAGCCCGAATTTCACGCAGAGAAATCTGCGTGACATAAAGTGGTACAAAATACAAAATACAAAAAAAATACAAAAATAGTAGAAGAGATACACACATGGTTCTGTGTGTAGTAGTGGAAGTAGTAAGGGCAAGGTCGTATTAAATTTTACGTCTGTGTGTGTGTGTGTGTGTGGGGGGGGGGGTGGCAGTGAGGAGAGGAAGGGGCAGGAGACACCTTTAAATTCGTAGGGGATAGGGAGAAAATGACCGCTGATAGTGATACAGTTTTGTTTTTCTCACCACTTTGATTTTGGCGCTATTTTTCAACCAAAAAACCCATCTTGCATCGAGTTTTGGCCTTCATTTTTCAAAGAGAATTCCCGTGGTTGATATTGACCTTAAATTCAAAAGAAAACCTCAGATGGTTTATTTTGGGTTTATTTTATTTCTTTTTTTTAATGGATACAAACAGTCTTTGAAAGCCTTTGGTCAGAAGTTGCTTCGCTGAGAGCAGAGCTGGAAGGAAATTTGATATAAAAGAAGAGATCCAAATTTAAAATCCAAACAGGAAAGTCCTATAAGTAAAATTTAATCAATTTAATTCATCAAATCCTTTTAATTAACTGGTAATAGTGTCTACAGCTTTGTACCATCTTTTCTATGAGCTGCTGTGTCCACATGCTTTCCAACAGACAGACCAGCCACCGACCCTTACCCTTTGAGTTTTGCTAACTTGTTGACACTAATCCTCACACTAACTGTTAATACTAATCCTGGCCCCCTCATGTGGACACAGAAAGCATGTAGATAGTTTGGTGCGTGCTGACACGATGGCAAATTCTCTTTTTTTTCAAAAAATGTTTTTATTCATCCAACAGAGTATGCATACCATAAGAAATTTTGTATCATCATGGAATGATTTTTTTTCAACCAAAAATAGAAAAAAATGGAAATGCACAAACACATGGCAAATTCTTTTTTTCTAGGGGTTAGGGGGGCGGTGGTAGAATTTTAGGGAAAGAGGTGTTAGGAAGGGGGAGGAGGGGGAGGATAGTTGGATAGTGTAGGTAGAGGTAGGGGTAGGTAGTATAGGTAGGGGTAGGTGTATAGGTAGGGGTAGGTAGGTAGTATAGGTAGGGGTAGGATAGTATAGGTAGGGGTAGGATAGTATAGGTAGGGGTAGTAGGATAGTATAGGTAGGATAGTATAGGTAGGGGTAGGATAGTATAGGTAGGGGTTAGGATAGTATAGGTAGGGGTAGGATAGTATAGGTAGGGGTAGGAGAGTATAGGTAGGGGTAGGATAGTAGAGGTAGGGGTAGGATAGTATAGGTAGGGGTAGGATAGTATAGGTAGGGGTAGGATAGTATAGGTAGGGGTAGGATAGAAATGGTAGGGTAGGTAGTATAGGTAGGGGTAGGATAGTATAGGTAGGGGTAGGTAGGATAGTATAGGTAGGGGTAGGATAGTAGAGGTAGGGGTAGGATAGTTTGTGGTTTTTTTTCCTTTTTTTTAATGAAGGGGGAAGGGGCTTCGGGAAGAACAGTGTGTGTGTGTGTGTGTGTGTGTGTGTGTGTGTGTGTGTGTGTGTGTGTGTGTGTGTGTGTGTGTGTATCTGTGTGTGTGTGCGTGTGTGTGTGTGTGTGTGTGTGTGTGAGAGAGAGAGAGAGAGAGAGAGGAGAGAGAGAGAGAGAGAGAGAGAGAGAGAGAGAGAGAGAGAAGAAGACAGAGCAGAGACAGACAGAAGAAGACAGACAGACAGACAGACACAGACAGACAGAAGAAGACAGACAGAAGACAGAGAGAATGATGGGTGTGTGTGTGATTGATGGTGTGTTGTGGGTGGGGGGTGGGGGGGGGGTGAGGAATAATTTATATGGCAGGCAAATGAATGGATGATAATTATATCACTGGTATTTCATACCAGTTTATGCTGTTGTGAAGCCAGCACAACAGTTGCACACTTTGTGTGTGTGATTAATTTCATATGTTCATTGCTTGACTGGACATTGTGTCGTCACACGTATAGTCACATTGCACAGAGGTCATTTGTTATTGACTATTAATCTGCATAAGGTATTCAATACAAAAAGATGGAGATCGACATTTGTGCAATTATTACAAATTAATGTGCTCGACGTGACAAATGAGAAATTGACAATTTTATTTCTAACGGTGGCAGAGTGATTTCAATCATTCAAGTAAAGATAAATTATGCCTTGATATTATTGCAGGTGAATGCTGTATTAGTTTAATATCGTCAAATTCAAATTGAAATGACCCACTGCCTTTATGGCTCTAGCGCAAATTAGGTAATGTGCAAAGCGATCATATCGTGGCGGAGTAATTGTTACATGGTTTATTTTGATTGTTTTTCAAAGCTTTCTGTGTTGATGAACTGTTGTAAAATGATCCGCTGTGGTTATCACAAGAATGGCGACCGTTTAAACCACTTTATGTCACAGCAGATTTCTCTGCGGAAATTCGGGCTGCTTTCCCCGGGGAGAGCGCGTCGCCACAAGTGCAGCACCTACCCAATTTTTTTCTTTTTTCTGTCTGCAACTGTATTTGTTTTCCCTATCAGAGTGGCTTTTTTCTTCAGAATTTTGCCAGGGACAACCCTCTTGTTGCCGTGGGTTCTTTCACGTGCGCTAAATGATAATGTGTAACACGGGACCTCAGTTTATCGTCTCATTCGAAAGACTAGCGCCCAGACCACCACTTATGGTCTAATGGATGGGGGTAAAAATTTGGACCCAAACGGGATTCAAACCACCGCACACTTCTACCCGGACTTTTTGCTTTCTAGACAGGCGCGTTACCTCTAGACCACCGATCCACTCTTAACTTTATTCAGCAGGCAATAGCAGACTGCAGTGGTCTATGATTTTTCAATGAGAGAATGCAAGGTATGCTATATTCTGCCTTTTTGTGGTTGATCTTCAGACATCAGCTAGAACAACTCCAGGTCTTGAGATAGCCTTTGATATTGCAAAGGTATCAGTTTGTACTTTTATTGGTATACAAGTGTTTGGGGAGATTTTTTTTTTCAAAATCAAAATTAATACGAAAACAGAAAGAAAGCCGGTTTTTTACTTTATGAATATGTGTGAAATCACTACGGTGGATGATG
>CM060343.1:1876372-1903872 GCA_030674155.1 Stramonita haemastoma
GGGGGTTATAGTGAAGTATGGAAGCAGATTCTGATGGCTTCCTTGTTTATTTGGAGGGCTGTGTGTGTGTGGGGGGGGGTATAGTGAAGTATGGAAGTGATTCTGATGGCTTCATTGTTTATTTGGAGGGGGTGTGTGTGTGTTTGTGGCTTGTTTTTGGGGTGTGTTGTGTGTGGGGGGGGGGTATAGTGAAGTATGGAAGCAGATTCTGATGGCTTCCTTGTTTATTTGGAGGGTGTGTGTGTGTGTGTGGTGGGTATAGTGAAGTATGGAAGCAGATTCTGATGGCTCCTTGTTTATTTGGGGTGGGTGTGTGGGGGGGGGGGGGGTATAGTGAAGTATGGAAGCAGATTCTGATGGCTACCTTGTTTATTTGGAGGGTTGTGTGTGTGTGTGGGGGGGGGGGGTATAGTGAAGTATGGAAGCAGATTCTGATGGCTACATTGTTTATTTGGAGGGTGTGTGTGTGTGTGTGTGGGGGGGGGGTATAGTGAAGTATGGAAGCAGATTCTGATGGCTACCTTGTTTATTTGGAGGGGTGTGTGTGTGTGTGGTGGGGGGGGGGGTATAGTGAAGTATGGAAGCAGATTCTGATGGCTACCTTTTATTTGGAGGGGTTGTTGTGGTGGGGGGGGGGTAGATAGTGAGTATGGAGCAGATTTGATGGCTACCTTGTTTATTTGGAGGGTGTTGTAGGTTGTGGGGGGTGGGTGAGTGATTAGTATAGTAGTGGAAGTAGTGAGTGTTTGATGGCTGTCTGTTGTTTATTTGGAGGGTGTGTGTGTGTGTGGTGTTGGTGGTGGTGGGTGGTTGTGGTGTTGTTTAGTGTAGTTGTGAAGTGTTGATGTGTGTTGTGTTTGTGCTTGGGGTGGTTGTTGTGTGTGTGTGTGTGTGTGTGTGTCAGTGTGTGTGTGTGTGGCAGTGTGTTTGAGTGTCTTGTGTGTTTGTGGTAGTGTGTGTTGTTGTGTGTCGTGTGTGTGTTTTGTGTGTGTGTGTGTTTTGTGTTGTGTGTTTGTGTGTGGTTGTTGTGTGTGTTTTGTGTGTGTTGTGTGTGTGTGTGTGTGTGTGTGTGTGTGTGTTGTGTGTGTGTGTTGTGTTGTGTTGGTGTGTTTGTGTGTGTTGTTGTGTGTGTGTGTGTGTTGTGTGTGTGTGTTTTGTGTGTGTGTGTGTTTGTGTGTGTGTGTTTGTTTTTTTGTGTGTGTTGTGTGTGTGTGTGTGTGTGTGTGTGTGTGTTGTGTGTGTGTGTGTGTTTTGTGTGTGTGTGTGTGGTGTGTGTGTGTGTGTGTGTGTGTGTGTGGTGTGTTTGTGTGTGTTTGTGTGTGTTTGTGTGTGTTGTGTGGTGTGTGTGTGTGTTGTGTGTTTTGTGTGTGTGTCTGTGTGTGTCTGTGTGTGTGTGTTTTGTGTGTGTGTGTGTTTTTGTGTGTGTGTTGTGTGTGTGTGTGTTTGTGTGTGTGTGTGTGTTGTGGTGTGTGTGTTGTGTGTGTGTGTGTGTTGTGTGTGTGTGTGTGTGTGTGTGTGTGTGTTGTTGTGTGTGTATGTGTGTGTGTGTTTGTGTGTGTTTTGTGTGTGTTTTGTGTGTGTTTTTGTGTGTGTGTGTTTTGTGTTGTTTGTGTGTTTGTGTGTGTTTTTGTTTGTGGTGTGTTGTGTGTGTTGTGGTGTGTGTTGTGTGTGTGTGTGTTTAGATAAAATCAAATGTAAATTGAAGGAAACCTAGCAAGGTCTATAATGGTGTGGGAACAATGTGTGTATGAAGGTTTTCTTTCCTTTTGTTTAATATTTGGTTTTATGGGTTGTTTTTTTTAATCACATTTAATGATTATGAAAAGGGAAACAAAGCTGGTCCTGTATTGTGACTGGTATAAAGTTTGTTCAAATGACTACAGGTGAAGTTGGGTGCAGGTGTGTGTAGTGATCTTCTGCTAGAGGATAGGTGCAGATTCTACACCTACACATCTTTACACTGTATGATCTTATGTGTAGAAGTGGGAAAGTGTACCTGAGTTTTTTTGAGGTTTTAATTTTTGTTGTTTTTTTGTAACCTTTTTTTAAATTTGAGAAGAATGTAATAGTTTGTATAGTGATGTGGAAAGTGTGTGAGGGGAGAAGGGGACATTTTAATTTTTTTTCAAATCAAATCAAATTTGAAATGTATAATGCATCTGGTCGTGTGGATGCCATTGATATGTGTTTTTAAAAAAATAACTTTGGTTGTTGTTGGTAGCAAATGTGTGAATTGATCTTCCATTGAAGTTTGATGGCAGATTTTACACCAACACACGTGGCAAACGAAAAGACTTGTGGTATATGATTTTAAATTTATCAGTAGATAGGTTGTGCTTGTGTTTTCTTTGGGGTTTTCTTTTTTAGATAATGGGGTGAAAATATGAATTTAAGAAAAAATGTAGCATGGTCAGTAATGGTGTAGAAAGTGTGTGGGGAGAGGTTTTCTTTCTTTTTGTCGTATCAATGTTTTTAGTGTGTGTTGATTGTTTTTTGTGTGTGCAAATCACATAAAATGTGAAAGCATAAAACAAAGCTCATCATGTGACTGGCATTGAGAATGTGTAAAAATAATTTTTATTGTGTTTGTGGCAGATCAGTGTATTGATCTTCGGCTTGAAGATTGATGGCAGATTTGACACCCAACACATGTTGCAAAAATGACGCGAGGACTTAAGGTGTATGATTTTTTAAAGTTTAGCACTGGATACAGTGAGCCTGCCTTTTTTTGGACAAGGAGATAAAAAAAATAGATTTTAAAAAATGTAGCATAGTCTATAATGATGTCGAAGAAAGTGTGTGAGAGATGTTTTCTTTTATTTTCTGTTTCTATTTTTTTTTTATAGAAATTACAGGAAATGTGAAAGCATAAAACCAGTTCGTCATACGACTGGCAATGATAATGTGTGAATAGTTTATCTTTGTGGCAGATCTGTGTATTGATCTTCTGCTGGGAGATTGATGGCAGATCTTACACCAACACATGGGACAAAACAAACACAAAAAACATATGGTATAATTATGATCTTGAGTTTAGTAGTCGGTAGAGTGTGCCAGTATTTTGGGGTCGGTTTCTTTGTTGTTGTTTTTTCTAAAATTGAGATGAAATATAAATTGAAGAAAGATGTAGCATGTTCCACAATAGTGTGGAAAGAGTGTATGGAGAGGTTTTCTTTTCTTTTGCTTTTATCTATTCACTTTTTTTAAAAATCACATAAAATGGGAAAACAAAGCTCATCCTGTGATTGTCTTTGATATTGATTATGTGAAAGGACTTGGTGGCAGATCTGTTTACTAATCTTCGGCTAGAAGATAGAAGCAGATTTTACACCAACACATCTTCATATCATGATCTTCAGTGCAGCAGCCTGTAAAGCATAATATCTACTTTTTTGTTTTGTTTTGTTTTATTGATTTTTTAAAAAATGAACCACATCAAGTTTACATTGAAAAGAAAAATGTAAAAGTTGATATTATGGTGTGTAAAGCGTGTGGGGAGAAGGGTTTTTTTTTTTTTTTTTTTTAAATCACATCAATTGTGAAATGAATGATAAGCTTGGTCCTGTGATTGTAATGGGAATTGTGTAAAAATGATTTTAGTTGATGTTGGTGGCAGATCTGTGTATTGATCTTCCGTCGAAAGATCGATGGCAGATTTTACACCAACACGTGTTGGGAAAAGAAGATTGAGGGTATTTGATTTAAAGTTAAGTTGTAGATAGCGTGTGCCTGTGTTTTTCTTCTTCTTTTTTTTTTAAGATAATGAGATCAAATGGAACTTAAAGAAAAACATGGCATGTTCAATACTTTAAAAAATGAACCACATCAAGTGTATATTGAAAAGAAAAATGTGAAAGTTGATATTATGGTGTGTAAAGTGTGTGGGGAGGAGGGTGTTTATTTTTTTCGATTCGCATCAACTGTGAAACGAATGATAAGCTTGGTCATGTGATTGTAATGGGAATTGTGTAAATGATTTTAGTTGATGTTGGTGGCAGATCTGTGTATTGATCTTCCCTCGGAAGATTGATGGCAGATTTTACACCAACACATGTAGGGAAAAGATTGATGGTATTTGATTTTAAGTTAAATTGTAGATAGCGGGTGCCTGTGGTTTTTTATTTTATTTTAAGATAATGAGATCAAATGTAAGTTACAGAAAAACATGGCATGTTCAATACTGATGTGGAAAGTATGTGGGGAGCAGTTTTCTTTTCTTTTGTTTTAGTTTTGTTTATAAGTTTTTCTTTTTAAAAAAAGTTACACTAAATCAAATCACATGTGAAATGAATAAGAAACTTGGTCCTGGGGTTGCAATAGGAATTGTGTCAAAGCATTTTCATTGATGTTGGTGGCAGATCTGTGTATTGATCTTCTGCTGGAAGATTGATGGCAGATTTTACACCAACACATGTTGGAAAAAAAAGATCTAGGGTATATGGTTTTAAGTTAAGTTGTGGATAGCGTGTGCCTGTGTTTTGATTTTTTTTTTATTTAGCCTTTTTTTTTTTAAAGATAATGAGATGACATGTAAGTTAAAGAAAAATATGGCATGTTCAATACTGGTGTGGAAAGCGTGTGGGGTAGCAATTTTCTTTTGTTTTTATGTTTTTCTTTTTTTTTAAATCCCACTAAATCCCATCACATGTGAAATGAATGATAAACTTGGTCATGTGATTGCAATGGGAATTTAGTAAAAGCATTTTCATTGATGTTGGTGGCAGATCTGTGTATTGATCTTCTGCTGGAAGATTGATGGCTGATTTTACACCAAACATGTAGGTAAAAAGAAGATTGATGGTATATGATTTTAAGTTAATTTGTGGATAGCATGTGCCTGTGTTTTTATTTTATTTTATTTTATTTTATTTTATTTTATTTATATAGGATGGAGACTGAAGAAATTCTATATGATATTAAGTATAGTAGTGGATAAACTGTGCCTTCTTTGTTCGTTTTGGTTTTTTTTTTTTTTTGTTAATAATGAAATAAGATATAAATAGGCAAAAAAAAAATCAGCATGTTTCATAATGGTGTGACAAGTGTGTGGGGGTGAAGGGGTCTTTATAAAAAAAAAATCAAATCTTGCAAAATATAAAAACAGAAAAATACCTGGTTTGATAATTTCCACCAATATTACATGAAATAACTTCTGCTGGTGGCAAATCTGTGTACTGATTTTCTGCAGGAATATACATACAGATTTTACACCAACATAAATATGTTACACATTTTAAACAAATTATCTGAAACATTAACACACTATGATGTTAAGGATAGTAGTGGATAGGTAGAGAAAAAAAATGTAGCAGTAAATGGTATGTCTGGCCAATGTTGTTTCATTGCGTGTGTGTGTGCGTGTGTGTGTGTGTGTGTGTGTGTGTGTGGTGTGTGTGTGTGTGTGTGTGTGTGTGTGTGTGGTGGTGCGTGTGTGGTGTGGTCGTGTGTGTGTGTGTTTGTGTGTGAGTGTGTGTGTGACGTGTGTGTGTGTGTGTGTGTGTGTGTGTGTGTGTGTGTGTGTGTGTGTGTGTGTGTGTGTGTTGTCTGTCTGTCTGTCTGTCTGCTGCCTGTGACGTGTGTGTGTGTGTGTGTGTGTGTGTGTGTGTGTGTGTGTGTGTGTGTGTGTGTGTGTGACGTTGTTGTGTGTGTGTGTGTGTGTGTGTGTGTGTGTGTGTGTGTGTGTGTGTGTGTGTGTGTGTGTGACTTTAGTGTTGGTGGCAGATCTGTTTACTGATCTTCTGCTAGAAGATAGAAGCAGATTTTACACCAACACATCTTCATATTATGATCTTCAGTGTAGCAGCGTGTAACGCATATCTGCATGTTTTGGTTGTTGTTTTATTTTGTATTGTTGCATTTTTTTGTAAACCGCATCAAATGTTAATTGAAAAGAAAACTGTAAAAGTTTAGATTATGGTGCAGAATGTGTGTTGGGGGAGTTTTTTTTTTAATCGCATCACATGTGAAATGAATGAAAAACAATCTCCTGTAATTGCAATGGGAATTGTGTAAAATGATTTTAGTTGAGGTTGGGTGACAGATCTGTGTATTGATCTTCCGCTGGAAGATTGATGACAGATTTTACACCAACACACGTGGAGAAAAGAAGATTGATGGGATATGATTATATGTTAAGTTGTGAATGGCGTGTGCCTGTATTTTGCTTTAAAAAATTTTGTTCTTGTTTTTTCTAGATTATGATATGAAATGTAAGTCAAAAGAAAAACATGGCGTGTTCAATTCTGATGTAGAAAGAATGTGGGGAGCACTTTTCTTTTCTTTTGATTTAGTTTTGTTTTCAGTTGTTGTTGTTTTTTTAAATCACACTAAATCACATGTAAAATGAATGATAAACTTGGTCCTGTGATTGCAATGGAAGTTGTGTAAAATCATTTTTATTGATGTTGGTGGCAGATTTGTGCATTGATCTTTCGCTGGAAGATTGATGGCAGATTTTACACCAACACATGTGGGAAAAAGAAGATTGAGGGTATATGGTTTTAAGTTTAGTTGTGGATAGCATGTGCCTGTGGTTGTTTTTTTTTTTAGTTTTGCCTCTCTGTTTTCAAGATAATGAGATCACATGTAAGTTAAAGAAAACTATGACATATACAATACTGGTGTGGAAATTATGTTGGGAGCTGTTTTCTTTTCTTTTGTTTTTAAAAATCCCACTAAATCACATTACATGAGAAACGAATGATAAACTTGGTCCTGTGATTGCAATGGGAATTGTGTAGAAGCGTTTTGATTGATGTTGGTGGCAGATCTGTGTATTGATGTTCTGTTGGAAGATTGATGGCAAATTTTACACCAACACGTGGAACATGTATGTGGATGACTAAGAAATTCTATATGATATTGAGTAGAGTCATGGATAAAGTGTGCCATTGTTGTTTGTTTTGGTTTTTTTTTTTTTTTTTTTAATAATGAAAGTTAATGTAAATAGGCAAAAAATCACCATGTTTCATAATGGTGTGACAAGTGTGTGGGGGTGAAGGGGTCTTTATAAAAAAATCAAATCTTGCAAAATATAAAAACAGAAAAATACCTGGTTTGATAATTTCCACCAATATTACATGAAATAACTTCTGCTGGTGGCAAATCTGTGTACTGATTTTCTGCAGGGAGATGCATACAGATTTGACACCAACATGATTATGTTACACATACTAAACAAATTATCTGAAAGATTAACACACTATGATGTTAAGGATAGTAGTGGATAGATGGAGAAAAAAAATGTAGCAGTAACATTAATGGTATGTCTGGCCCAAGTTGTTTCAGTGCGTGTGTGTGTGTGTGTGTGTGTGTGTGTGTGTGTGTGTGTGTGTGTGTGGTGTGTGTGTGTGTGTGTGTGTGTGTGTGTACGTGTGTGTGTGTGTGACGTGTGTGTGTGTGTGTGACGTGTGTGTGTGTGTGTAGTGTGTTGTGTGTGTGTGTGGTGTGTGTGTGTGTGTGTGTGTGTGTGTGTGTGTGTGTGTGTGTGTGACTTTAGTGTTAGTGGCAGATCTGTTTACTGACCTTCTGCTAGAAGATAGAAGCAGATTTTACAACAACACATCTTCAGTGTAGCAGTGTGTAAAGCATGTCTGCTTTTTGGGTTTGTTTTTTTTTGTATTCACATTTTTTTGTTATAAACCATATCAAATCTAAATTGAAAAGAAAAATGTAAAAGTTTATATTATGTTGCAGAAAGTGTGTGTGGAGGAGGAGTTTTTTTCGAATCACATCACATGTGAAGTGAATGATAAACTTGGTCATGTGATTGCAATGGAAAATTGTGTAAAATGATTTTAGTTAATTTGGTGGCAGAACTGTATTTTGATCTTTTGCTGGAAGATTAATGGGAGATTTTACACCAACACATGTGGGGAAAAAAAAGATTGATGGTATATAATTTTAAGTTTAATTGTGGATAGTATGTGCCTGTGTTTTGATTGTCTTTTTTGTCTTTTTTTTTTAATAGATAGTGATATCAAATGTAAATTAAAAACACATGTTGAATACTGGTGTGGAAATTGTGTGAGGAGCAGTTTTCTTTTCTTTTAATTTAGTTTTATTTTCATGTTTTTCTCTTAAAAAATAACAGTAAATCACATCACATGTGAAATGAATGATAAACTTGGTCCTGTGATTGCAATGGAAATTGTGTAAAATGATTTTGTTGATGTTGGTGGCAGATTGTGTATTGATCTTTCGTTGGAAGATTGATGGCAGATTTTACACCAACACATGTGGGGAAAAGAAGATTTAGGGTATATGGTTTTAAGTTAAGTTAGGGATAGCATGTGCCTGTGTTCTGATTTTTTTTCTTCTTTTTTTTCATACATAAAGATATCAAATGTAAATTTTAAAAAACCGACATGTTCAATACTGGTGTGGAAAGTGTGTGGGGAGCAGTTTTCTATTCTTTTAATTTAGTTTTTCATTGATGTTTTTCTCTTAAAAAATCACACTAAATCACATCACATGTGAAATGAATGATAAACTTGGTCCTGTGATTGCAATGGAAATTGTGTAAAAGCATTTTCATTGATGTTGGTGGCAGATCTGTTAATTGATCTTCTGCTGGAAGATTGATGGCAGATTTTACACTAACACATGTGGGAAAAAGAAGATTTAGGGTATATGGTTTTAAGTTAAGTTGTGGATAACGTGTGCCTGTGTTTTGATTTTTTGTTTGTTTTGCCTTTATTTTTTTTAAAGATAATGAGATCACATGTAAGTTAAAGAAAAATATGGCATGTTCAATACTGGTGTGGAAAGTATGTGTGGAGCAGTTTTCTTTTCTTTTGTTTTGTTTTTCTTTTTTAAAAATCGCACCAAATCACATCACATATGAAATGAATAATAAACATCGTCATGTCATTGCAGTGGGAATTGTGTAAAAGCATTTTCATTGATGTTGGTGGCAGATCTGTGTATTGATCTTCCGTTGGAAGATTGATGCCAGATTTTACACCAACACATGTGGGAAAAAGAAGATTTATGATATATGATTTTACGTTGAGTTGTGAATGGCATGTGCCTGTATTTTGCTTAAAATTTTGTTGTTGTCTTTTTAGATTATGAGATGAAATGTAAATTAAAGAAAAATATGGTATTTTCAACACTGATGTGGAAAGTATGTGGGGAGCAGTTTTCTTTTCTTTTCTTTTAGTTTTGTTGTTATGCTTTTCTTTTAAAAACTCACACTAAATCACATGTGAAGTGAATGATAAACATGGTCCTGTGATTGCAATAGGATTGTGTAAAATTATTTTCATTGATCTTGGTGGCAGATCTGTGTATTGATCTTCCGCTGGAAGATTGATGGCAGATTTTACACCAACACTTGTGGGAAAAAGAAAATATAGGGTATATGGTTTTAAGTTAAGTTGTGGATAGCGTGTGCCTGTGTTTTTTTTTTCTTTTGGTTTTGCCTCTCTTTTTTTTTTTAGATACTGAGATCACATGTAAGTTAAAGAAAATGATGGCATGTTTAATAATGGTGTGAAAAGTATGTGGGGAGCAGTTTTCTTTTCTTTTTTGTTTTCATGTTTTTCTTCTTTTTTTTAAATACCACTAAATCACATCACATGTGAAATGAATGATAAACTTGGTCCTGTGATTGCAATGGGGATTGTGTAAAAGCATTTTCATGGATGTTGGTGGCAGATCTGTGTATTGGTGTTCCGATGGAAGATTGATGGCAGATTTTACACCAACACGTGAAATATGTATGTGGATGACTAAGAAATTCTATATGATATTAAGTATAGTAGTGGAGAAAGTGTGCCTTCTTTGTTTGTTTTGGTTTTTCTTTTTTTTTTTAATAATGAAATAAACGTACATAGCCAAAAAATCAGCATGTTTTATAATGGTGTGACAAAAGTGTGGGGGTAAAGGGGTCTTTATAAAAAAAAAATCAAATCTTGCAAAATATAAAAATAGAAAAATACCTGGTTTTATAATTTCCACCAATATTACATGAAATAACTTATGCTGGTGGCAAATCTGTGAACTGATTTTCTGCAGGGAGACGCATACAGATTTTACACCTACATGTATAGGTTACACATACTAAACAAATTATCTGAAAGATTAACACACTATGATCATAAGGATAGTGTGCATAGATTGAGAAAAAAAAATGTTGCAGTAAATGGTATATCTGGCCCAAGTTATTTCAGTGTGTGTGTGTGTGTGTGTGTGTGTGTGTGTGTGTGTGTGTGTGTGTGTGTGCGTGTGTGTGTGTGTGTGTGTGTGTGTGTGTGTGTGTGTGTGTGTGTGTGTGTAACTTAAGTGTTGGTGGCAGATCTGTTTACTGAGCTTCGGCTAGAAGATAGAAGCAGATTTTACACCAACACATCTTTATATTATGAACTTCAGTGTAGAAGCGTGTAAAGCATGTCTGCTTTTTCGTGTTTTTTTGAATTGTTCCAATTTTTCTTCTAAACTTATCAAATGTAAATTGAAAAGAAAAATGTAAAAGTTGATATCATGGTGCAGAAAGTGTGTGGGCAGAAGGTCTTTCTTTTTTCGAATCGCATTACATGTGGAACGAATGATAAACTTGGTCCTGTGATTGCAATGGAAATTGTGTAAAATAATTTTAGTTGATGTTGGTGGCAGATCTGTGTATTGATCTTCCGTTGGAAGATTGATGGCAGGTTTTACACCAACACATGTGGGGGGAAAGAAGATTGAGGGTATATGATTTTAAGTTATGTTGTGAATAACATGTGCCTGTGTTTTGACTTTCTTTTTTTTTTGGTTTTTTATTTTTTTTTTTAGATAGTGCTATCAAATGTAAATTTAAGAAAACGACATGTTCAATTCTGGTGTGGAAAGTGTTTGGGGAGCAGTTTTCTTTTCAATTAATTTAGTTTTATTTTTATGTTTTTCTCTTTAAAAATCACACTAATCCCATCACATGTGAAATGAATGCTTAACTTGGTCCTGTGATTGCAATGGGAATTGCCTAAAAGCATTTTCATTGATGTTGGTGGCAGATCTGTGTATTGATGTTCTGTTGGAAGACTGATGGCAGATTTTACACCAACACATGTAGGAAAAAGAAGATTTAAGGTTCATAGTTTTAAGTTAAGTTGTGGATAGCATGTGCCTGTGGGTTTTTTTTGTTTTGGTTTTACGTTTTATTTTAAGATAATGAGATCACGTGTAAGTTAAAAAAAACATGGCATGTTCAATACTGGTGTGGAAAGTATGTTGGGAGTACTTTTCTTTTCTTTTGTTTTAGTTTTGTTTTTAAGTGTTTTTTTTTTTTAAATCCCACTAAATCACATCACATGTGAAACAAAGGATAAACTTGGTCCTCTGATTGCAATGGGAATTGTGTAAAATGGTTTTAGTCGATGTTGGTGGCAGATCTGTGTATTGATCTTCTGCTGGAAGATTGATGGCAGATTTTACACCAACATGTGCAGGGAAAAAGAAGATTTAGGGTATATGATTTTAAGTTAAGTTGTGGATAGCATGTGCCTGTGTTTTGATTTTCTTTTTTTTTTGTTTTCTTTTTTTTTTTAGATAGTGATATCAAATATAAATTAATAGCACCACATGTTCAATACTGGTGTGGAAAGTGTTTGGGGAGCAGTTTTTTTTTTTAGTTTTCTTTTAAAGTTTTTCTCTTAAAAAATTGCACTAAATCACATCACATGTGAAATGAATGCTAAACTTGGTCCTGTGATTGCAGTGGAATTGTGTAAAAGCATTTTGATTGATGTTGGTGGCAGATCTGTGTATTGATCTTCTGTTTGAAGATTGATGGCAGATTTTACACCAACACATGTGGGAAAAAGAAGATTTAGGGTATATGGTATTAAGTTAAGTTGTGGATAGCGTGTGCCTGTGTTTTGATTTTTTGGGGGTTTTACATTTTTCTTAAAGATACTGAGATAACATGTAAGTTAAAGAAAAATATGTCATGTTCAATACTGGTGTGGAAAGTATGTGGGGAGCAGATTTTTTTTCTTTTGTTTTTATGTTTTCTTTTTTTTTTTAATCATACTCAAATCACATCATATGTAAAATGAATGATAAACTTGGTCCTATGATTGCAATGGAAGTTGTGTAAAATGATTTTAGTTGATGTTGGTGGCAGATCTGTGTATTGATCTTCCGTTGGAAGATTGATGGCAGATTTTACACCAACATCTGTGGGGAAAAGAAGATTCAGGGTATATGGTTTTAAGTTAAGTTGTGGATAGCGTGTGCCTGTGTTTGGGGTTTTTTTTTTGGTTTGCCTTTTTTTTTTTTTTAAGATAATGAGATCAGAACTATATGGCATGTTCAATACTGGTGTGGAAAGTATGTGGGGAGCAGTTTTCATTTTTTTTGTTTTTATGTTTTTGCTTTTTTAAATCACACTAAATCATGTCACATGAGAAATGAATGATAAACTTGGTCCTGGATTGCAATGGGAATTGTGTAAAAAGCATTTTCATTTATATTGTAGCAGATATGCGTATTGATGTCTGTTGGAAGATTGATGGCAGATTTTACACAACACGTGAAATATCTATGTGGATGACTAAGAAATTCTATATGATATTAATTATAGTAGTGGATATAGTGGCCTTTGTTTCTTTTGGTTTTTCTTTTTTTAATAATGAAATAAAATGTAAATAGGCAAAAAATCAGCATGTTTTATAATTGTGTGACAAGTGTGTGGAGGTGTAGGGGTTTTATATAAAAAAATTCAATCTTGCAAAATGTAAAAACAGAAAAATACCTAGTTTGATAATTTCCACCAATATTACATGAAATAACTTATGCTGTTGGCAAATCTGTGTACATATTTTCTGAAGGAAGTTGCATACACATTTTACACCAACACATACACATACTAAACAAATTATCTGAAAGATTCACACACTATGATTTTAAGGATGGTAGTGGATAGATTGAGAAAAAAAAGTAGCAGTAAATGGTATGTCTTGGCCCAAGTTGTTTCAATGTGTGTGTGTGTGTGTGTGTGTGTGTGTGTGTGTGTGTGTGTGTGTGTGTGTGTGTGTGTGTGTGTGTGTGTGTGTGTGTGTGTGTGTGTGTTGACTTGTGTGTGTGTGTGTGTGTGTGGTGTGTGTGGTTGATGTGTGTGGTGTGTGTGTGTGTGTGTGGGTGTGGTGTGTGTGTGTGTGTGTGTGGGTGTGTGTGTGTGTGTGTGTGTGTGTGTGTGTGTGTGTGTGTTGGTGTGTGTGTGTGTGTGACTTTAGTGTTGGTGGCAGATCTGTTTACTGATCTTCTGCTAGAAGATAGAAGCAGATTTTACACCAACACATCTTCATTTATGATCTTCAGTGTAGCAGCGTGTGAAGCATGTCTTATTTTAGGGGATTTTTTTCTTCTGTTTTTTTTTTTAATAAACCATTATCAAATGTAAATGAAAAGAAAAATGTAAAATTTATATTATGGTGCAAAAGAGTGTGTGGGGAGAAGGGGTTTTTTTTTCGAATCGCATTACATGTGAAATGAATGATAAACTTGGTCCTGTGATTGCAATGGAAATTGTGTAAAATGATTTTGGTTGATGTTGGTGGCAGATCTGTATATTGATCTTCCGCTGGAAGATTGATGGCAGATTTTACACCAACACATATGGGGAAAAGAAGATTGAGGGTATATGATTTTAAGTTACGTTGTGGATAGTATGTGGATGTGTTTTGATTTGTTTTTTTTTCTTTTTTTTAATAGATAGTGAATCAAATATAAATTAAAAACACAACATGTTCAATACTGGTGTGGAAATTGTGTGAGGAGCAGTTTTACTTTTCTTTTGATTTAGTTTTATTTTCATGTTTTTCTCTTAAAAAATAACATAAATCACATCACATGCGAAATGAATGATAAACTTGGTCCTGTGATTGCAATGGAAATTGTGTAAAATGATTTTAGATTGATGTTGGTGGCAGATCTGTGTATTGATCTTCTCGCTGGAAGATTGATGACAGATTTTACACCAACACATGTGGGAAAAAGAAGATTTATGATATATGGTTTTAAGTTGTTGATAGCGTGTGCCTGTGTTTTTTTTTTTTTTTTTTAAGATAATGAGATAAAATGTAAGTTAAAGAAAAACATGACATTTTCAATACTGGTGTGGAAAGTGTGTAGGCAGCAGTTTTTGTTTCTTTCTTTTATTTTTATGTTTTTTTCTTTAAAAATCACACTAGATCACATGTGAAATGAATGATAAACTTGGTCCTGTATTGCAATGGGAATTGTTTTTCCCTTTAAAAATCACACTAAATCACATGTGAAATGAATGATAAACTTGGTCCTGTGATTGCAGTGGGAATTGTTTTTCCCTTTAAAAATCACACTAAATCACATGTGAAATGAATGATAAACTTGTCCTGTGATTGCAGTGGGAATTGTTTTTCCCTTTAAAAATCACACTAAATCACATGTGAAATGAATGATAAACTTGGTCATGTGATTGCAGTGGGAATTGTTTTTTCCCTTTAAAAATCACACTAAATCACATGTGAAATGAATGAATAAACTTGGTCCTGTGATTGCAGTGGGAATTGTTTTTCCCTTTAAAAATCACACTAAATCACATGTGAAATGAATGATAAACTTGGTCCTGTGATTTGCAGTGGGAATTGTTTTTCCCTTTAAAAATCACACTAAATCACATGTGAAATGAAATGATAAACTTGTTCCTGTGATGCAGTGGGAATTGTTTTTTTCTTTAAAAATCACACTAAATCACATGTGAAATGAATGATAAACTTGGTCCTGTGATTGCAGTGGGAATTGTTTTTTCCCTTTAAAAATCACACTAAATCACATGTGAAATGAATGATAAACTTGGTCCTGTGATTGCAGTGGGAATTGTTTTTCCCTTTAAAATCACACAAATCACATTTGAAATGAATGATAAACTTGGTCCTGTGATTGCAGTGGGAATTGTTTTTCCTTAAAAATCACACTAGATCACATGTGAAATGAATGATAAACTTGGTCCTGTGATTGCAATGGAATTGTTTTTCCCTTTAAAAATCACACTAAATCACATGTGAAATGAATGATAAACTTGGTCCTGTGATTGCAGTGGGAATTGTTTTTCCCTTTAAAAATCACACTAGATCACATGTGAAATGAATGATAAACTTGGTCCTGTGATTTGCAGTGGGAATTGTTTTTCCCTTTAAAAATCACACTAGATCACATGTGAAAATGAATGATAAACTTGGTCCTGTGATTGCAGTGGGAATTGTTTTTTCTCTTAAAAATCACACTAGATCACATGTGAAATGAATGATAAACTTGGTCCTGTGATTGCAGTGGGAATTGTTTTTCCCTTTAAAAATCACACTAGATCACATGTGAAATGAATGATAAACTTGGTCATGTGATTGCAATGGAATTGTTTTTCTCTTTAAAAATCACACTAGATCACATGTGAAATGAATGATAAACTTGGTCCTGTGATTGCAATGGGAATTGTTTTTCTCTTTAAAGATCACACTAAATCACATGTGAAATGAATGATAAACTTGGTCCTGTGATTGCAGTGGGAATTGTTTTTCCCTTTAAAATCACACTAGATCACATCACATATGAAACGAATGATACACTTGGTCATGTGATTGCAATGGAATTTGTGTAAAATGATTTTGTTGATGTTGGCGGCAGATCTGTGTATTGATCTTCCGCTGGAAGATTGATGGCAGATTTTACACCAACACATGTGGGGAAAAGAAGATTTAGGGTATATTGTTTTAAGTTAAGTTGTGGATAGTGTGTGCCTGTATTTGGGTTTTTTTTTTTGTTTTACCCTTTTTTTAAGATGAGATCACATGTAAGTTAAAGAAAAAGATGACGTGTTCAATACTGGTGTGGAAAGTATGCGGGGAGCGGTTTTCTTTTCTTTTGTTTTTATGTGTTTAGTTTTCAAAAAACACTAAATCCCATCACATGTGAAATGAATGATAGACTTAGTCCTGTGATTGCAATGGGAATTGTGTAAAAGCATTTTGATTGATGTTGGTGGCAGATCTGTGTAAATTGATGTTCTGTTGGAAGATTGATGGCCGATTTTACACCAACACGTGGAATATGTACGTGGATGACTAAGAAATTCTATATGATATCAAGTATAGTAGTGGGTAAAGTGTGCCTTCTTTATTAGTTTTTTTAGATTATGTAATAAAATGTACATAGGTAAAAAAAAAAAAAAAAAGTAATTTTTAAAATATGATAGTGTGACAAGTGTGTGAGGGTAGAGTTTATTTATTAATTTTTTTAAGAAAATCAATCTTGCAAGATGTGAAAAGAGAAAAGTACCTGGTTTTTATAAGTGCCTTCGATATTTAATACATTTATTTATTCTTTTTTATATCGAAATAATGGAATATGCACTCATGTGCTTTTTTACATCCAGTCCCCGTGTGTATGCAGTATTACGTAAAATAACTTATGTTGGTTGCAAATCTGTATACTGATTTTCTGCAGGAAGAACATACAGATATTAAGTCTTGGAGATTTTTTTTCCTCAGATATGTGGCTTGATGAAAAAGCAAATCAATGCTTATTCAATGTACCATCTGGAAATAAAAATTTTACTTAAAAAATTGACTTGACTATGTTCCTTATTCTTGGGATGCGTGCCTACGTATGTGTGTGCACGATCGTGTGTGTGTGTGTGTGTGTGTGTGTGTGTGTGTGTGTGTGTGTGTGTGTGTGTGTGTGTGTGTGTGTGTGTGTGTGTGTGTTTTGTGTCTATCTGTCTGTCTGTCTGTCTGTTTGTCTGTCTGTGTCTGTGCGAGTCCGCGGCAACGACTCTGCACTATTATATATTATCATTAATATCATGTGTAATTTTTGTTATTGTTGCGTACACTGTTCCACACCGCCACACGATGGCCCACTCTTACGAAAAGCGGAACAGGAACGTGTGCGCAAGATGTTCTGCGTGCGTTCGCACACGGGGCCTCGTTTTACAGTCTCATCCGAAGGACTTTTGGGGAGAGTGGAGTCAGCACTGGTGTTAACTCCAGGAGAAATAATCCCCTCGACCAGGAATCGAACCCGGGTCGTCAAATTGCCAGCGCAATGTTCTGATCACTAGCTATCCGTCCCCTGTGTGTGTGTGTGTTGTGTGTGAGTGTGTGGTGTGTGTGTGGTGTGTGTGTGTTGTGTGTGTGTGTGTGTGTCTGTCTGTGTGTCTGTGTGTCTGTGTGCGTGCACGCGCACGTGTGTGTGTGTGCGTGCACGCGCACGTGTGTGTGTGTGTGGTGTGTGTTGTGTGTGTGTGTGTGCGCGCGCGCGTGTGACGACGACCATACACTATGCTGTGGTCCCTTCATACTGTATAATTATCATCATTGATAATTACTAGGTGTAATGCTATGTAGGCCTATAGGTGATTACACTGTACCAGCTTTCGTTCCAACAAACTTCTTTCCGGGGCTGTGGTGTCACCACAAAAACATCGCTACCCATATTAATTAAAGATACTAGTAAATCGTGCATGCGTAACAGTAGAGCATTCACATGGTGCCATGGCTCTGTTACTGCGCAAAAATCAGGGTAGGACGGGACTCAAATCGCTATTTTGTCACGTCTCGATTTGTCTCTTACTCTTAGGGGTGTTTATTAATTTTTTTATGTATCTATTTATTCTTTAAATCGAGGAATAGCATAAGCATTCATGCGCTTTTTTTCTTTTCTTTTTTTTTACATCCAGTCCTCCCGTGTGCATGCAGTTTTAAACAATTCTGTCATCTGTTCCCCCCCGTACACAATGGCCTACTCTTCCAAAAGCGGAGCAGGTTTTTAACGTATGCGCAAGATGTTCTGCGTGCGTTTTGCACAGGGGGCTTCGGTTTCTAGGGGTGTGTGCACGAGCACATGCGTGCACGCGCCAGGGTTTGTGTGTGCGTTTTATTGTGTGTGTGCTTCGGCGAGGATCCTGCACTGTGCTGTGAAGTATATTTTATATCATTGTTAGTAGTAGTAGTAGTAGTAGTAGTAGTAGTAGTAGTAGTTGTTGTAGTAGTTGTAGTTGTAGTAGTAGTAGTATATTATGTGTAATAGTATGTATATGTTCCGTAAGCTGTAACAGTTTTTCGTTCGGACAGAACTTGCTATACTTAAGCGTGGCTGCCCTCTTCGGGGTTGTGGTGTCGCCACAAGAACAGCGCCACCCAATCGCGGGTGCGCACGTGTATGTGTGTGCGTGTGTTGTGTGTGTGTGTGTGCGCGCGCGTGTATGTGTGCATGTGTTTGTATTTGTGTGCGTGCGTGTGTGTGTGTGTGTGCGAGTACTTGTGTACGTCCATGTGTGTGTGCGAGTACTTGTGTACGTCCATGTGTGTGTGTGTGTGAGAGAGAGAGAGACAGAGACAGAGACAGAGACAGACAGACAGACAGACAGACAGGAAGATGGGGAGACAGGCAGACAGGCAGGCAGTCAGAGAGATATCAAGAGTCAGGTTTGTATAACAGTCATTGCCCAAACAAGCCCGATCCTTCAAAATGTCTTTACTCAAAGTTATAGCGTTCACAGAACCCTACACAATGGACTACCTTGAAACATCCACGTCGTCATTTCAAACACTGGATAACACACACACACACACACACACACACACACACACACACACACACACACACACACACACACACACACACACGCGGGTGCGCGAGCGCGGCGCAACTTGAGCATCCATTTGTACATAGCGGGGGAAGACCAACTGGATTACTGTGAACATATTTCTACTGAAAATATACGACACCATTCATGTATTAAAAAAATAATAATAACATACAAGTGTGACTGTATTAGAGTTTCATGAACATTGAAAGAAAAAGAAAGAAAGTAAGTAACAAACAAACAAACAGCAAACATAAAAGCAGGTTAAAAAAATAAAAAGGAAAAAAAAGGACAAAAGATAAAAAAAAAAGAAAGCAAGAAGCAAAATATAGCCTCAAAAAAACAAACCAAACTAGAAATAAAACAAAAATTAAACAGAAAAAAAAACGAAAGCAAGAGACAGACGGAAAGAAAGAAAAAGAATGAAAGAAGAAAGAATGAAGGAAAGATAAATAGGAAACAGACAGAAAAAGAGAGGAAGAAAATAAAACAAGAGAGAAAAAAAGAAAGAAAAGAAAACAAACAAGAAAAGAAAGAATGATCGTTAGAAAAAAATAGGAGTAGTAAACAAATGACACAAACAAAAAATCCCAACATTATTTTACAGCCATTATAAAATAAGATAAAAATATAAAAGAAATATTTTACAGCCATTCACAGTCGAAACCACACAAACAAAATAAACCAGACGACACAAAAGTACCCAAATTATTCACTGAAAATTGAACCAAAGAAATAAAAGAAAAGCTACACAAAGCACAAACTGCAAACAAAATGCTGACAGCCAAACTTCACAAAAGACTCATTTTCAAGAAATCCATTCCAGCCCCACTAGTGAAAGCGTTCATGGACATTCAAAATTTGTGCATCAGGCCTATTCAAAATACGGATTGCAAACCATCTCTCTCTCTCTCTCTCTCTCTCTCTCTCTCCTCTCTCTCTCTCGATCCTCTCTCTCTCTCTCTCTCTTGCACGCACACACACACACACACACAAACACACAAACACACAAACACATACATATACATAACCGCAAACTGACAGGGACTAGATGTAAAAAAAAAAAAAAAAAAAAAAGCACATGAGTGGTTATTTCATTATCCTCTAAATAAAAGAAACACCCACCCCCACAGCCCACACACACACACACACACACACACACACACACACACACACACACACACACACACACACCACACACACACACACACACACACACGGACTGCACATTTCACCGCATAACTTTCCACGTACCATAAACGCCATTCTTCCCTCATATTCAGGCATCACTTTCTATCACAGACTAGGAGATGTAAAAATGCATCAGTAACATGAGCGTGGTTGCCAAGAGGATGGGTGACCGTTAGCGCGCCTTGGCCACTACAGTTCTCCCCAGTTCACCCAGCTGTCAATGGGTACCTGCCTTCTTTACGATCAGGGAAGGTAAAGCACGAGGGAGAGGAGGTGGGCGCCGCCCCCAACATACGGGCCCCCCATAGAAGAAGCTGAGGTCTCTGATGCCTCGCTCCCCTACGAGCACACAGGTTGGGACATCTGTACCTTTACCTTTTACATGTCATATACCTTTCTACGTCTCAACGTTACTTTCAGTTACCGTGAATCATCAATCACGTTGTCGTTCTTCAACGCTACTCCATCAAAGACAGCACCAGTGGCTGACATACTGAGCGGGGCCACTGCTGACCGGTGCCCTGCTAGCGGCCGAACATCGGTTTTAACTTTGTTCCACATGCTGTCGCTACTGTTTGCTGAATAAGACAAAAGAGTGTGGGGGGGGGGGGTCTCTTTTCCGTTCATCTTCCCTTGGACACAATGGTCACATCTTTTCGGTGTGGTCCTCAGTGTTACAGCAGACTTCAAGTCAATGCTTCCAGTCAAGTCAAGTCACCTCTGTGATGCTTTCGTGTACGAGAATGGCAAAAATGCGAAGAAGCGAAACACACGCACGCACGCACGCACGCACGCACGCACGCACGCACGCACACACACACACACATACACATACACACACACCACTAAACCCCAACCCCCAATTGTCACTTTTAACATTCTTCCCCCCTAACACAAAATGATGTCTTTTGTTGTGACAACAAAATTACACAGTATAAAAAACAACAACACTTGTTATCATGGTTGTTAAACTGATGTGAAAATAAGTGTGTAACTTTTCATGTCACACTTGCATATCACAGTGTCACGAGTACTGTATATTATTTTTCCTACCACAAGTTGAATTTCACAGGAGCCTACAACTTTTCCCGCCAAATGTTTAGTTTCACCTGATTCGAATTTCACACCGAGGCTGGTAATGTGTAACCTTTCCCGCCACAGGTTTGAATTTCACCGTGGCGCGGGAATTTGTACGGTATTTTTTGTTCCCTTCCTGTGACATGTTTAGTTCCATAGTGATGCAGGAATTCAGAACTTTTCCCGCCACATCACTCAAGGTCTGACACTAGTGCCGGATTCTGCTATGCACAAAACCCAAGCCAGTTAGCGGTAGGACTGTGCACAGTGACTTCAACAGCTCATGAGCACATCAGCGCTGAATCCTTTGGGCAGCCACCTTCTCTTCAGGGCTGGGGTAGGACTGTGCACAGTGACTTCAACAGCTCATGAGCACATCAGCGCTTGAATCCTTTGGGCAGCCACCTTCTCTTCAGGGCTGGGTAGCTCAGTGGTCAAGGCATCAGACTCAAACTCTTGAGGGCTTGGGTTCAAGTTGCCGCTGATGTGTTCATCTGAAGGAGAGGAGGAGGGAGAGGGGGAGGGGGAGGTTGTCCCCTAGAGTCAACTTTAATCACTGGCAAGTTCTTTGGATGATTTATTCATTTATTTATTCTTTTATATCGAGGATGAGACAAAGCCTAGACATCGTACCGAAACTGAAACCTCATGTGCAAACTCTCGCATGACAACTTGTACGGTCCATAGAAAAAAACAACAAACCCATCACAGATTAGGCTTACTATGGCCAGTGGTGTAAGCAGCACAAAACTGTCACTTGTGTAGTCTTAACTGAGAGAGAAGCAGGCTCCGTTAGCTTCCAACTGCCAGAGAAACACTGCTGACAGCTGTCAGTCATCTTCTCCTAAAGGACTGACTCCTCAGTGTGTCAGGCAAAGAGACACAGACCTCGTGAAGACTGCCTGTCTTTCAAGTCAAGACCCAAGGAGAACAAGAAAACAAGGCAGACCCCCAGCTTCTCTCATCCCTGAATCCTGTGGTAGTCACGAGAATCCATGAAGTCAGCTGCAGGGCCATTGAAGACCGCAGCACATGGAGAAGGAAGGAAGGATCATGTGGGCGTCATTTGGGTGTGACGGCTAACAAACTCGGTGATGCCCACAGGTGAGACAGGTGAGACAGGTGAGACAAAGAGGAAGAAAAACCTCCTCTCACTCACACACACCCCCCCCTCCCCTAAAAAAAGCCTCACCAGTCCACATCAGCTTTAAACCACCACGCGCAAAAAAGCAGGGAAGTCTGTGAACACCAAAAAAAACCCCGCAAAAAAAAAAAGCCCAGACTCAGGAAGTAAGAGAGGAGGGGGGTGATATCTGCACATCAATCGGCGGCTGCTGTTTTCTGCCTCTTCTTCTCCAGCTGGGCCTCGTCCACCATTGGTGATTTGATGCCCACCTTGTTCAAAAATGTCCGTGGACAGTTTCGGGGTCAGCGTACTCAAACCCTCCTGCCCCTTCAGAAAGTACGTGTTGATTTCGGTGCCCTGCAGTAAAAAGACAAAAACAAACACACAAAAAAACATGACGGAAGTGAAGGGTGAGCAACAAAAAGGCTGGGGTTGAAATGACAGGAATGGGGTGGGGTGGAGAAAGAAGAGGAGGGGTGTCGCGAGGGTGGGGGGAGGGGAAGGCACAATAGTCACCTGTATTGCATTGTACTGTAGTGTAGTGTAATGTATTGAATTCTGTTGTGTTTGTCCTGTATTGTGTTGTGTTGTCCGTCACTGTTTGAATTGGCCCTGTATTATATTGTAATACATTGTATTATATTTTATTGTGTTGTGTTGTCCTGTATTGTGTGTGTGTTGTCCTGTCTTGTATTGTAATGCATTATATTTGTACTGTATTGTAGTGTGTTGTGTTGTCCCTATTGTGTTGTGTTATCCTGTATTGTGTTTGTGTTGTCCTGTCTTGTTTGTATGCATTGTATTGTACTGTTTCCAGATGGTACATTGAATAAGCATCGATTTTTTTTTTTTTATAAAAAAAAACCAAAAAAAAAGCTCTGTGTGTGTGTGTGTGTGTGTGTGTGTGTGTGTGTGTGTGTGTGTGTGTGTGTGTGTGTGTGTTGTGTGTGTGTGGAGGGGGGTGGGGGTGGGGTAAGGGAGGGAGGCGGAAACGGGGCTTCTCTTCGTTGATCACTCTGAAGATGATCCCTGAGGGAGAGAGATATCAAAAAGAGGAGAAAGTCTGAAAGGTGTTGTGTGTGTGTGTGTGTGTGTGTGTGTGTGTGTGTGTGTGTGTGTGTGTGTGTGTGTGTGTGTGTGTGTTTGTGTGTGTTTGTGTGTTTGTGTGTGTGTGGAGTGGGGTGGGGTGGGGTGGGGTAAGATGATCCCTGAGGGAGAGAGATCGAAAAGAGGAGAGGTCAGAGAGGTATGTAGGGGGGTGGGGGTGAGGGTAAGGGAGGGGGGTGGAGGGGGCGAATGATGGGGTGGGCTTAAGTGAGGGGGGGAGGTTGAGGTGATTTGGGGGGGGGGGGTGGAGGATATAGTATGTGTGTGCATGGGGAGGGAATGAGGTTGGGGGGGAGGGGGGATTGTGTGTGTGAGTGTCGCGTCGTGTCGCGTTGTGTTCTATCGTTTCGCGTCGTTCGTCGTCGATCGTATCGTATCGTTCGTTGTTCGTATCGTATCGTTCGTATCGTATCGTATCGTATCATATATCATATTCTATCGTCATTCTATATCTATTCTATTCTATTCTATTCTATTCTATTCTATTCTATCTATTATATTATATTATATTATATCATATTACATTATATTATATCATGTTATATTATATTATTATTATTATATATTATACTACTACTATACTACTACTACTACTACTACTATACTACTACATTACTACTACTACTATACTACTACTACTACTATCTACTACTATACTACTACTACTACTCTACTACTACTACTACTACTATACTACTACTACTACTATACTACTACTACTACTACTACTACTTACTACTACTACTTCTACTACTACTCTACCATACTCTTACTACTTCACAACTACTATTACTGCTACTATGTATATGGATCAGTGACTAAAGGTAACGCGCCTGTCTAGAAAGCAGAGAGTTCATGTCGAGGTGTGCGGTGGTTTGAATCCCTTTTTGGGCGCAAAACTTTTCCCCCATACGCTAGACCATGAATTTGTGGTATGGGTGGTAGTTTTTTTAGGATGAGACGATAAACCGAGGTCCCTTGTGTTACATATAATTATTTAGCGCACGTAAAAAGAACATACGGCAACGAAACAGTTGTCCTTGGGCAAAATTCTGTAGAAAAAAAGCCACTCTGATAAGGAAATAAACACAGTTGCAGACAGGAAATGAAAACAAAATTGATGGCGCTGCTCTTGTGGCGACACACTCTCCCCGGGAGAGCAGCTCGAATTTTACGCAGGGAAATCTGCCGTGATTTAAAGTGGCGTAAAACCTAACAAAAAATGTACTACTACTACTACTACTACTACTACTACTACTACTACTACTACTACTACTACTACTACTACTACTTTCTACTACAACTATTTCTACTACCGCGTTCTACTACTACTACTACTACTATACTACTACTCTACTCCTACTACTACTAGTACCACTACTACTACTACTACTACTACCACCACCACCACTACCAACCACTACCACTACCACCACTATCACTATCACTCCCACTACTACCACAACTACTGTTCCTAAACTGCTAGCCAGTGTCACCTTCTGGATCTTCGTAAGTCTGCAGATTGAAGGGCATGTTCCTGGTGAGGATTTCGTAGACGATGACAGCGAAGGCATACACATCCCCCTTCTTCGTGGCTCTTATGGGAAACTCGTTCAAGCGAAGCAGCTCTGGAGAGGACCAGAGTAAATCTGGAACACAGTGATGATGATGATGGTAACGAGGAGAATGAGGATGATGAAGATAATCGCAAGAACGATCATCACGATACCGATCATAATGTTGATAGAAAGCGATAATTGTTGGCAGATATAGTATCGCTACTTTGATAATAATAGCAATATAATAATAATTTAATATAATAATAATCTGATAATAATGACGATTATGATATTAACAATGAGAAGAAGAAGAAGAAGAAGAAGAAGAAGAAGAAGAAGAAGAAGAAGAAGAAGAAGAAGAAGAAGAAGAAGAGAAGAAGAAAGAAGAAAAGAAGAAGAAGAAGAAGAGGAAGAAGAAGAAGAAGAAGAGGAAGAGGAAGAAGAAGAAGAAGAAGAAGAAGAAGAAGAAAGTAGTAGTAGTAGTAGTAGTAGTAGTAGTAGTAGTAGTAGTAGTAGTGTAGTAGTAGTAGTAGTAGTAGTAGTATAGTAGTAGTAGTGGTAGTAGTAAATTATCATTATTATTATCATTTTTATTTTATAAGTAGTAATATGATGATGATGATGATTGATGATGATGATGATGATGATGATGATGATGATGATGATGATGATGATGATTCCTCCTACTTCTTCCATTACTATCTATCTATCTAGTTCTCTTTGTGCTCAGGTAGCACATAAGGCCTCGACTAGAGCCCGCCACTGATGTCGGTCGGCTGAAACACGCTCCAGACGGCCCCATGTTCAACCCTTTTCCTTCATCTCCCTCTCTACTGTTCTCCTCCAAGTTTCCTTGGGGCGGCCTCTCTTTCTTCGACCGTCTGGAGTCCACCGTAGGGCGATTCTGGATATGGCTACTACAACTACTACTGCTGCTGCTGCTGCTGCTGCTGCTGCTGCTGCTGCTGCTGCTGCTGCTACTGCTACTACTACTACTACTACTACTACTACTACTACTTCTACGACTACTCCTAAGACTACTACTAATGACACTGATAGACAATATTGATTAACGACCATCTAAAAATCTGTAAGCGCTTTATCAGAAATCACTCTCCCTATCCCTCCACACACTCACTTCTCGATAAGGGGGAAGGGGTAGCCTAGTGGTCAGAACATTGTGCTCGCAATTTGACGACCTGGTTTCGATTCCCGTTCGAGGGGATTTTTCCGCTGGAGTTAACATCAGTACAGACTCCACTCTCCCCAAAAGTCCTTCGGATGAGACTTTAAAACAAGGCCCCGTGTGCAAATGCATGCAGAACATCTTGCGCACACGTTAAATCCTGTTCCGCTTTTCGTAAGCGTAGGTCATTGTGTGCCGGTGGGAAAAGATGACAAGATTTACAAAACTGCTTACACACGGGGACTGGATGTAAAAAAGCACTTGAGTGCTTACTCCATTATCCTCAATAGAAAAGAAGAAAGAAAGAAAGAAAGTAAGAAAGAAAGAAAGAAAGAAAGAAATACTGATGTTAACTCCAGGGAAAACATTTTCTTGGACGCATCACACAGTGGTGGCTCGAACCCAGGCCACCAGATGATGGACGCATTGCTCTAACCACTTGGCTGTCCTAAAAACCCCTTACCCCTCCCTCTCACTTTTAGGGTGTACGCCATTAGGGTCTTTGTGTCGATATAAACACAATTCTTTCTCTCGTTTTTCTTCTTCTTTGGCGATGTCGATTTCTCAAGCAGCAACTATTTCTGTCTGTCATATAAGCGAAAATGCCGTGCGCATGCGCCGCGTTAAGTGCCTGACAAGTCAGGCCCAGCGCATTTTGACTTCGGCATGGAAGATAACTGTTCTCTTTTAAGTCTTTCTGGGGAAGGAAATAGCAGGAGAAATCACCATGAAGGCAGAACAGAGAAAGAAATGGGGTGTCGAGAAGAAAAGGAAGAAGACAGAGAGGGATAGAAAAGAGGGGAAAATCCTAGCACATGATTTTCAGAAGATGGGGGATGCTATTTATACTGATAGGCCCGCGGCATTCCCCACAAGGGTGAGATGATTTGTAGGGGGAGGGAGGGGGGTGGTGGCGAGAGATAACTCACTATAAGCTCTTAACCAATCATTTCTAAAGTAAAAATGACTCCCTATAAGCTCTTAACCAATCATTTCTATGGTACAGATGACTCACTATAAGCTCTTAACCAATCATTTCTAAAGTAAAAATTACTCAACTATAAGCTCTTAACCAATCATTTCTAAAGTAAAAATTACTCACTATAAGCTCTTAACCAATCATTTCTGATAATGACTCCCTATAAGCCCTTAACCAATCATTTCTTTCAGTACAGATGCTTACTATGAGCTCTTAACCAATCGTTTCTGATAATGCAAAGCTCTTAACCATCTTTTACAGATGACTCATATAGCTTAACCAATCATTTCTACAGTACAGATGACTCACTATAAGCTCTTAACCAATCATTTCTGATATGACTCACTATAAGCTCTTAACAATATTTCTATGATGACTCACTATAAGCTCTTAACCAATCATTTCTACATAAGAAAAACTCATA
Source organism: Stramonita haemastoma (assembly GCA_030674155.1). NCBI lineage: Eukaryota > Metazoa > Mollusca > Gastropoda > Neogastropoda > Muricidae > Stramonita > Stramonita haemastoma. The sequence continues at coordinate 1,903,632 of CM060343.1, forward strand.
TTCTGAAATCACTGATATGATCACTATAGCTCTTAAATCATTTTTATCAATCTTATATTTGACTACTATAAGCTCTTACCAATACATTTCTATACGGTGAAGATGACTCACTATAAGCTCTTAACCAATCATTTCTACAGTGAGGATGACTCACTATAAGCTCTAAACCAATCATTTCTTGATGATGATTCACTATAAGCTTTAACCAATCATTTCTACAGTACAGATGACTCACTATAAG
>CM060343.1:1926372-1928872 GCA_030674155.1 Stramonita haemastoma
TTACCTTGTATGGTAATATTTTCCAGATGTTTATAGCTCTAGAGAGAATTACCTTGTATGGTAATACTTTCCAGATGTGTATAGTTCTAGAGAGAATTACCTAGTATGGTAATATTTCCAGATGTTTATAGTTCTAGAGAGAATTACCTTGTATGGTAATACTTTCCAGATGTATACAGGGGGCGGGATAGCTCAGTGGTCAGAGCACTCGCTTTCCCCATTCAAGTTAAGCAGCGTCGAGCGTGGTTACCATTTGGATGGGTGACCGTTTGCGCGCCCCCAGTTCACCCAGCTGTAAATGGGTACCTGCACTCTTTAGGGTCAGGGAAAGTAAAGCAGCAAGGGAGAGGAGATGGGCGCCGCCCTCAACATGCTGGCCCCTGGAGAAGCTGAGGTCTCTGATGCCTCGCTCCCCTACGACCACACAGGTTATGGGACACCTTTACCTTACCTTTAGCTTTTATACAGTTCTAGAGAGAATTACCTTGTATGGTAATATTTTCCAGATGTATCTCTTCATCGCTGTCATTGGAATCATTCAGTGACCGGCTGATGGCTTCAATCAGCACATTGGCAGCATCCTCCACTTGCGCAGGGTGAATACCCCACTGCAACATAATTATTTCCATCATAGGAAAGAGATGAAAATATAGACATGATTATGCATGCACATCATCATTATGCAAGTAGGTCTCTAATTCATTCACACACCACACACAGGTTTGCACCTGCTCCCGTGTGTGTGCGTGTGCGTGTGTGTGTGTGTGTGTGTGGTGTGTGTGTGTGTGTGTGTTGGGGGACCGGACGGGAGCGGGGGGGGGGGGGGGGGGGGCTGCATGTGTGTGTTGTGTGTGTGTTGTTCTGTTTTTTTTTGTCCGTTTCTTGCATATCTGTTTCTTTTATCGTATTCTTTTCTCTTTGTGAGCGTATATTTTCGGGTTCTCTGCTCTGTCATATTATCTCTGGTAGGCGCGGGGACTGGATGTAAAATATCACACAAGTGCTTATTCATTTCTCTCTCCTCTCTCTCTCTCTCCTCTCTCTCCTCTCTCTCTCTCTCTCTCTCTCTCGTGCGCACACGTTAAATCCTGTTCAGCTTTTCATAAGAGTAGGCCATCGTGTGCCGGTGGGAACAGATGACATTTACAAAACTGTATACACACGGGGACTGGATGTAAAAAAGCACAAGGTGCTTATTCCATTATCCTCGATATAAATGAATGAATGAATGAATGAATGAATGAATCAATCAATCAATCAATCAATCAATCTCTCTGTCTGTCTGTCTGTCTCTCTGTCGCTCAGTACTTAATGATCTTTTTATGAGGTAAAATAGCAACACTATTAAGTACTACGTCATTATCAATATTGTTTCCAGATGATATTGGACTCAGGTAGTCTTCTAAGAAGCAGGCTAAAATTAATGAAAATATCTGATCTGTATTTTGTACGCATGATTTGGTCTCAGTCAGCACTTTATGCGTCTTTATGAATATGCATGCATGGGTGTACACTACTGTGTTGCCAAGGTCCAAGCAAAGCTTGTTGTGAGAAGTCCTGATTACTAATTAAGTTTTCCTCTTTGTTTTCTCCTTTCTCCACCCTTATAGTATACCTTGACATGTCTTGTGGCCAAAGGCCGATGTGCACGAAACAATTTCAGAGTTCAGAGTTCAGAGTTCAGATTTCTCTCTCTCTCTCTCTCTCTCTCTCTCTCTCTCTCTCCTCTCTCTCTCTCTCTCTCTCTCTCTCTCTCTCTCTCTTTAAACCGAGGCCCCGTGTGCGAACGCACGCAGAATATCTTGCGCACACGTTAAATCCTGTTCCGCTTTTCGAAAGACCAGGCCATCGTGCGCCGGTGGGAACAGATGACATTTACAAAACGGCATACACACGGGGACTGGATGTAAAAAAACACAAGAGTGCTTATTCCATTATCCTCGATATAAAAGAATAAATCAAATCAAATCAAATCAAATCTCTCTCTCTCTCTCCTCTCTCTCTCTCTCTCTCTCTCTCTCTCTCTCTCTCTCTCTCTCTCTCTCTCTCTCTCTCTCTCCTTCGGATGAGACTTTAAACCGAGGCCCCGTGCGCGAACGCATGCAGAACATCTTGCGCATACGTTAAATCCTGTTCCGCTTTTCGTAAGAGTAGGCCATCGTGTGCCGGTGGGAACAGATGACATTTACAAAACTGCATTCACACGGGGACTGGATGTAAAAAACACAAGAGTGCTTATTCCATTATCCTCGATATAAAAGAATAAATCAAATCAAATCAAATCAAATCTCTCTCTCTCTCTCTCCTCTCTCTCTCTCTCTCTCTCTCTCTCTCTCTCTCTCTCTCTCCTTCGGATGAGACTTTAAACCGAGGCCCCGTGTGCGAACGCACGCAGAACATCTTGCGCACACGTTAAATCCTGTTCCGCTTTTCGTAAGAGCAGGCCATCGTGTGCCGGTGGGAACAGATGACATTTACAAAACTGCATACACACGGGGAC
>CM060343.1:1936372-1938872 GCA_030674155.1 Stramonita haemastoma
ATAGATAGATAGATAGATAGATAGATAAGATAGAGAGAGAGAGAGAGAGAGAGAGAGAGAGAGAGAGAGAGAGAGAGAGAGAGAGAGAGAGAGAGAGAGAGAGAGAGAGAGAGAGAGAGACTAGATTGAATTTCTTTCACGTTTTTTTGTGTGTGTGTTTTGTTTTTTTTTAGGGGATTGGGGGATTAGAAATATATTAAACATGAGAATAAACTTCCTTTTGGGGATTGGGGGATTACAGACATTTTTTAAAATTCTATTTCATTCTTTTCTACCGAGGATAATGGAACAAGCACTCATGTGCTTTTTTTCATCTAGTCACCGTGTGTGTATGCAGTTTTGTTGTTCTTCAATTTAACGTCTATTCACAATAAGTGATATTAGATACAAAAAGGCAAACAATTCAGAAAAAAGGAACTGTCTAACAACTATAACCATAATACAATGAAGTAATTGAATTCACACATTAAGTAACTGTATAACTAATGTAACTACAACATATTAAAAAGGCATATATATATATATATATATATATATATATATATATATATATATATATATATATATATATATATATAATACATTCCATGTGAAAAGAACAGGGGAGAAAAACAATGGCGAGAAATACACCATGGTGGGCAGAATGCCTTTGCTTAAAATCAATAAATGACATATTTACTTGCACTATAACAAATTACTGACACAACTCTCTTTCAATAGCATAGCAATTTCACATAGCAATTTACAATTATTCAACACTTTCTGCAAAGATCTCTCACGTATGGTGGGAAGGTACATTTTTAACACTTGACATTCCAAAAGAATATGAAAGTTTGAGAGTGCCCCACCACAGACACAATGCACATTTCTGGAATATTTTGTTTGGAAAGCATTTAACTTCAATCTATTAATAAGACTTAGTACTGGCCTTTGGCGGGATATGTCTAACCCGTAACGAGAAGAGAGAAAGAAATTTAATTCAAAAATAGAACAGCTACCATAGGAATACCCCGCATCTTCTTGTTTTTTTCCTTACATGTTTCCAGCAAGCACTTTCCAACAGGTTATAATTCTCATGAACTGACATTGGTACATTCAAGATAGCAGCAGAGTCTGAATGAGCTGCTGCACTTTTAGCAGCTCTGTCAACCTTTTCATTATAAAAAATATTGCAATGAGATGGTACCCAGCAAAAGGTGATACTAGTGCTTCTTAGAATGAGAAAGTGTATAAGATGATTTATTTCAGTTATAAGATCTTGTTTAATATTAGACCCAGAGTTTTTAAGAGATTGTAACACAGATTTTGAATCAACACATAACAGAACCTGTAAAATAGGCCGAGGAAAGTCAATTAAGTAATGTAAGGCCATCAGAATGGCAGTTAGCTCTGCTGTAAAAATAGAATGATTCTTTCCAATATGGTATAGTTTTTCAACCTTTAAGGTGGGAATTATGAAGGCTGCACCTCCATCAGTGCTATTTAGAAGAGAACCATCAGTATAGATTTTGAGATGTGAAGGGTAATTAGCTGTTATGTGCTCTTTTACCTGAATACTGAGAATGTGACTCCCTTTTTCTTTTTTACAGGTAGAATGGTCAATGTCAAACGAAGCTTTTTGAAGTTCCCATGAGGGATTAGGAGATAAATGAAACGAGGACTGTTTCATTACTCTAGGATTAACTTTTGACTTTTCAAAAAGATCTGCTGTGAACGTGCCAATTGTAGTCAGAGAACAAATATTTTTGGCTCTGTTAGGAAAATGCTCATCCGATCTCAGGTAGATTTCCTGATCAACATTGTTTTCAGTAGCTGAGCTTCTTATTATGTACTTTGCCAGCATCAATTCACGATATTCATCCAGAGGCAGAACTCCTATTTCTTTGTAGGTACCTAAGGATGAGGCATGTGATGGCACACCCAAAGCAAGGCGAAAGGCTTTACAATCAAGACTCCTAAGTTTTTTCAGTAAATATTTTGGAGCATTAAAAAAGACTTGTTGGCCGTATGTTAGTTTAGAACGAACTAGAGCCAAGGATAGATGTTTAAGTACCATAACGTCTTGTGCCCATTGTTGTTTACTCACTACTTTTAACAGATTTAATGTATTTCTGGTTTTATTTAACAAATATTCAATATGATAGTTCCATGTTAGTTTTGAAGTAAGATTTATACCCAGAAATTTAACAACAGATTTGTACTCAAGATACCTGTCTTCGAGTTTGAACTTAGGCAGGGAAGGGGAATTGGCTCCATTGTTGAAGAGTACAATGTTAGTTTTCTCTGGAGACAGTTTTAAACCATTTTCTATCATGTAAATACTAAGTTTATCAAGCTCAAGCTGGTATACTTTCTTCACATAATTTAGCTGTCTTTTTGGTGTTGACTTTTTCATAGTTGTCTTCATCCACGTGTGTGTGTGTGTGTGTGTGTGTGGTGTGTGTGTGTGTGTGTGTGTGTGTGTGTGTGTGTGTGTGTGTGTGTGTGTGTGTGGCAGTTT
>CM060343.1:1943872-1946372 GCA_030674155.1 Stramonita haemastoma
GTGCATGTTGTTATTAAGAGCTTGTCATGGCTGAAGGCAATCTCAAAACAACATTTTACAACATTACAACATTCTAGTGTAGGCCTTGGCAATTAGCTGACATCAATACCCCACACAGCTTTTGGCCTGGGCCAAACTCACTGCCTTACTAAACATAAACAAATTAAATAGTCTTTATCGATTAAAAAAAAAATTCTAGTCAGTTAATTATCTTTTTATATCTGAACTACTTGTTGATTTGTCTTGATTTTATTGCTTTTGTATGATTCATGTCAGTTCACCATGTTTTATACATGAAGAAAGGTTTTGTTTTCTTTCTTTATATTTCTTTGTTTTTCTGAACCATGTACACAAACAAATGAAAATTTTTATCATAATTCTTGTTAGTTACTGTTCATGACCATGTAATCATCAATTCCGTAATAAAAGTATTGTTGTACATCAACAGTTTGCTTTGTTTTTTATTCAAATGTCATAATTGGTGTCACGTGTAATGTTACCACACAAACTTTAAAGGCCCATATCAGAGTTGTGTTTTGCACAATCTGTTTTCCATTCCATGGCTTTAATCTACATGCAATAACTAATGATGCTGAGGTATTCATTGAATACTGGTCCAGAATGTCTTGGCTGTGTGATATTGTCATGACCCCCTTGTAACATGCATTACAGTGTCACACTTATTGCCGGTACCTACTCCCATAATTAAAAAAATGTTTTTGGTTTCTTTGTGTCTAGTGGTTGGCACTAAGTAGTAACTTCACTTCTGAATACTGTTTGTTGTAAATACATGTTTTCATTTAAAGTTATAGGCACAACAGTGTCACAGTGAAATGCTGTTACATTTTTTGGAACATGTGACTTCATTTGCATATATCTGAAGATACGAACCACCTGCTGCTGTTTTGATAATAGCTACAAAATCTTTAACCATTTGGCTTTTCAAAATTAACAGAATAAAGCCTTTATCACAATATTTAGAAATTGAGCCATTTTCCTGTTTTTGTTGCCAACAGTGGAGAAATAGTCTTATAGATACGACTCTGACTAGGAGGCTTGACTTGCTCAGTCCTAATGTACTGCAGCCCTGGGGGCCACAAACCAATAAAGCACACCCATGTTTTATTATTAAGACAAACCTATAAAGCACACCCATGTTTTATTATTAAGACAAACCTATAAAGCACACCCTTGTTTTATTATTAAGACAAACCTATAAAGCACACCCTTGTTTTATTATTAAGACAAACCTATAAAGCACACCCATGTTTTTTTTATTAAGACAAACCTATGAAGCACACCCATGTTTTATTATTAAGACAAACCTATAAAGCACACCCTTGTTTTATTATTAAGACAAACCTATAAAGCACACCCATGTTTTATTATTAAGACAAACCAATAAAGCACACCCATGTTTTATTATTAAGACAAACCTATAAAGCACACCCTTGTTCTATCATTAAGACAAACCTATAAAGCACACCCATGTTTTATTATTAAGACAAACCTATAAAGCACACCCTTGTTTTATTATTAAGACAAACCTATAAAGCACACCCATGTTTTATATTATCATATATATAGACAAACCTATAAAGCACACCCAGTTTTATTATTACCATGTATAGATAAACCTATAAACCACACCCTTGTATTATTATTATTATTATTATTATTATTATTATTATTATTATTATTATTATTATTATTGTATAGACAAACCTGTAAACTACACCCATCTTTTTTCATTATAATATAATGATAAAACAGGTTTTGTTTGTAGCTCTCTCTCTCTCTCTCTTCTCTCTCTCTCTCTCTCTCTCTCTCTCTTCTCTTTCTCTCTCTCTCTCTCTCTCTCTCTCTCTCTCTCTCTCTCTCTCTCTCTCTCTCTCTCTCTCTCTCTCTCTCTCTCTCTCTCTCTCTCTCTCTTTTCCGTCTTGGGGGGCGGATAGCCTAGTGGCCAGAACATTGCGCTGGCAATTTGACGACCCAGGTTCGAGTCCGGTCGAGATTTTTCTCCTGGAGTTAACATCAGTGCTGACTCCACTCTCCCTAAAAGTCTTTCGGATGAGACTTTAAACCGAGGCGCCGTGTGCGAACGCACACAGAACACCTTGCGCACACGTTAAATCCTGTTCTGCTTTTCGTAAGAGTATGCCATCGTGTGCCAGTGGGAACAGACGACATTTTCAAAACTGCATATACACGGGGACTGGACGAAAAAAAGCACAAAAGTGCTTATTCCATTACCCTCGATATAAAAGAAAAAGAGAATAAATCTCTCTCTCTCTCTCTCTCTCTCTCTCTCTCTCTCTCTCTCTCTCTCTCTCTCTCTCTCTCTCTCTATATATATATATATATATATATATGTATATATTATATATATATATATATATATATGATACATTATATATATAATATATATATAAAATATATATAAAAAATAATTATACATAACACACACACACGCGCGCGCACACACACACACACTTACACA
>CM060343.1:1951372-1953872 GCA_030674155.1 Stramonita haemastoma
GCATATGATTTTAAGGGTCAGTGGATATCTTCCCAGTTCACCTAAAGTGGGTAGTACTAATGCTTTTTTATGAACTTGCAGTTTTTGTTTGCAAAATTCTATATGAAAATGTTCGTACAGAAACTGATTTGATAAGCATGTCTTAAACAATTCGTCAATATGAAATTCTCTCTCCCCATGAAAAAAAAAAAAAAGGGAAACCAAACTTCTGCTCCATAAGTTAAAACGGGGGTTATTAGTGAGTCAAATAAACTCATTATTATAGTAGTCTTTAAATTCTGTCCGTGAATTGCTCTTTTAAAGGCGTACAATGCTTTGTTGCTTTGTTTTACTAAATGTTCTTGTGTTGCTTGAAACTTACCATTCTGATGAAAAATGACACCTAGATATTTATAAGTTTCTACTGTTTCAATTACCTGCTCTCCACATTTAAAATAAATTGGAATTTTACGAGGTGATCTCATAAAGGAGTGGGTTTTTTAAGTTTTTGTTTTGTTTATCCTTAAACCCCAGTTCAAAATGTACTCTTGCAGTTTATTCAGCTTAGTTTGAAGACCTACTTTGGTTGTTGATAGTAATGTTAGGTCATCAGCATAGAGTAAACAAGGAATTCTATCTGTTGCGGTTATGTACGGCGAATCTTTCTCGTCAATATATTGAACTATATCATTGACATACACATTAAATAATGTAGGGCTTAATGTTTTTCCCTGATGCGCCCCTCTTTTCACTATGATTTCAACTGTTTGTTTTCCTTGCCTGTTTGTAATTACTGTTGCATTCCAATACATGTTTTTAATAACATTAAACGTTTTACCTGTAACCCCTATTTCGTTTAGCTTTATTAGAAGACCCTCATGCCACACATTGTCAAAAGCTTTCACAACAAAGCAGCAATAAAGTCTTTTAGTTTTGACTTTTATTACCTTATCTATTAAATTGTTAAGTAGAAAAATATGATCCGTTGTTCTGCATGGTTTTCTGAATCCAGCTTGTTCTCTGACAATACTATTGTTATTTTCTAAATAATTATTCAGATATTCTTTGATTTAATATTTGACAAAAAAGTTTTCCAATAGTGTTTGTTAACGTAATTCCTCTGTAGTTTTCCGGGCTATATGTGCATCCACTTTTATAGATAGGAACATCCACTCCCACTTTCCAGTCCCAGGGATAGATAGCCGTTTCTAACAGTAAATTGAAAATATCTCGCATTGTCTCTATTTATAAGACTAAGTGAAGCTGATTTAATCAGTTCGTTTGTTACTCCCTCTTTTCCTGGTGATTTGTTAGTTTTTGATCTTTTGATTGTTTTTGTCATTTCCTCTGTCCTAATTCGCTTATCTCAGAGTGGGTTATCAGTTATTTTCAATTTTTCGAACATGATTTGTACTTGCTTATTGCGTTCTGGATCTATTTACGGTTCTTTTTCCTACTAGTGTTTTTAAGTGGGGAACAGATAGCCTAGTGGTTAGAACATTGCGCTGGCAATTTGACGACCCAGGTTGAGTCCGGTCGAGGAAATTTTTCTCCTGGAGTTAACATCAGTGCTGACTCCACTCTCCCCAAAAGTCCTTCGGATGAGACTTTAAACCGAGGCCCCGTGTGCGAACGCACGCAGAACACCTTGCACACACGTTAAATCCTGTTCCGCTTTTCGTAAGAGCAGGCCATCGTGTGCCGGTGGGAACAGATGACATTTACACAAATGCATACACACGGGGGCTAGATGAAAAAAAAGCACAAGAGTGCTTATTCCATTATCCTCGATATAAAAAAAAATCAAATCAAATCAAGTGTCCAGTCCACTTACTGTTACTAATAAGATTGTGATGTTTCAGTCCATCATCTTCGCTTTCTTTTAATTTTTGTCAAGTTTTCCACAAGATGCTCGGATCTTCTTCGATGGCGTCATGTAGCTGTGATACTAACTTATTTTTGAAGAATTTTTTTTATATATATTTTTTATCAAAGTATTGTACTGTTTTCTTTTCTTAAAGTATTTCTGCCGAAGTTCGATTTTATATGGATTTCTGTTCGTTGCATTCAGTAAAGGTTCTACTTCTTTTCTCGTCTTTTTACATTCTGAGTCAAACCATTTTTTTTTTTTATATTGCGTTTCATTCTTCTTAAAGGTTTTGCCTTTCTGGTCTTAAAGCTTAATTTCGCCACTTTGATAAAGATATCAAGCAGCTGTGTGTGTTGTGTGTGTGTGTGTGTGTGTGTGTGTGTGTGTGTGTGTGTGTGTGTGTGTGTGTGTGTGTGTGTGTGTGTGTGTGTGTGATAGGGGAGGGGGAGGGGGAGGGGGCTGTGACTGTTTTATTGTCAGTAGGTCTTTTTACAAAGGGTTCTCAGGGGCATTATTCTTAAGAGCGATTAAAAAAAAATGTTTGAATTGTATTACTGCATGACAAATAAATCAGTGCTACCCACAGACACACACACACACACACACACACACACACACACACACACACACACACACACACACACACACACA
>CM060343.1:1961372-1983872 GCA_030674155.1 Stramonita haemastoma
ACTCACTCTGGGTAGGAGCCGGCCAAAGTCTGAAAAACTCCCTATAACTCTTAAAGGATTCAAACTCGTGACCTTACCATCCATAACCCTAGTCGTTAACTACTTGATCTTATGATAAGGGCGGGGACTGGATGTAAAAAAAAAAGCGCATGAGTACTAATCCATTGTCCTCGAAATATAAGAAATTGACTTCACTTGACTTGACTCTGTTCAGTGTGTAAACTATGATCTTGGATATAGTTGAGAATTGCCCTGCAAATATCTATCTATATATATATCAAAATAGTGTAACATCATTTCAACATGTTGATCAGTTTTTCTGTGGCAATGGTTATTGTTAATAGGGTATACAGTATATGTATAGAGTATATATATGTATACATGTATATATAATATATACATGTATACATCAGTATATCAGTGTGTGTGTGTGTGACTGATACATCTATTACTGTGTTGATGAGTATGTATATATACACACTCATCAACACAGTGATAGAATTATGTCTGTCTTTTGTGTTGTAAACATGTACACAGAATGAAAGCACAATATATACAGTCACAAACTGTAATTTAATTAATGCAATCATCCCAGTTATGGACAGAATACTGTAAAAATATATACTTTGTGTGTGTATGAGAGTGTGTGTGTGTGTGTGTGTGTGTGGTGTGTGTGTGTGTGTGTGTGTGTTGTGTGTGTGTGTGACTGATGTGACTCTGTATGTGTGTGTGTGACTGATGTGACTCTGTATGTGTGTGTGTGACTGATGTGACTCTGTATGTGTGTGTGTGATGATGTGACCTGTATGTGTGTGTTGATTGTGACTCTGTGTGTGTGTGTGTGTGACTGATGTGACTCTGTATGTGTGTGTGTGTGTGTGACTGATGTGATTGTTGTGTGTGTTGTGTGTGTGTGTGTGTGTGTGTGTGTGTGTGTGTGTGTGTGTGTGTGTGTGTGTGTGTGTGTGTGTGCTCTGATGTGACTCTGTGTGTGTGTGTGTGTGTGTGTGTGTGTGTGTGTCTCTGATGTGACGATGTGTGTGTGCGCAGTGTGTGTGTTTTTATTTATTTATTTATTTATTCTTTTATATCGAGGATAACAGAATAAGCAATCATGTGCTTTTTTTCACCCGTCCCCATGTGTATGCAGTTTTGTAAATATTGTCATCTGTTCCCACCGGCACACGATGGCCTACTCTTAGGAAAAGCGGAACAGGATTTAACGTGTGCGCAAGATGTTCTGCGTGCGTTCGCACACGGGGCCTCGGTTTAAAGTCTCATCCGAAGGACTCTGTTGTGTGGGTGTGGTTGTGTGTTGTGTGTGTGTGTGACTGATGTGACTCTGTATGTGTGTGTGACGTATGTGAGTCTGTGTGTGTGTGTGACTGAAGTGACTGATATGACTCTGTGTGTGTGTATTTATTTATTTATTTATTTATTTATTTTATTTATTTATTTTTTTTCTTTTATATCGAGGATAATGGGATAAGCACTCTTGTGTGTGTGTGTGTGTGTGTGTGTGTGTGTGTGTGTGTGTGTGTGTGTGTGTGTGTGTGTGTGTTGATGTGACTGTGTGTGTGTGTGTGTGTGTGTGTTGTGTGTGTGTGTGTGTGTGTGTGTGTGTGTGTGTGTGTGTGTGTGTGTGTGTGTGTGTGTGTGTGTGTGTGTGTGTGACTCTGTGTGTGTGTGTGTGTGTGGTGTGTGTGTGTTGTGTGTGTGACTCTGTGTGTGTGTGTGTGTGACTCTGTGTGTGTGTGTGCCTCTGTGTGTGTGTGTGTGTGTGTGTGTGTGTGTGTGTGTGTGTGTGTGACTGTGTGTGTGTGTGCCTCTGTGTGTGTGTGTGTGTGCCTGTGTGTGTGTGTGTGTCTGATGTGTGTGTGTGCTTGTGTGTGTGACTGCACAGCGATGGCGGTGGTGAAGGAGCATGACCACACTCCCCGTCGCCTGTACGCGGCCTGTTCCCTCACCTACCTGGGAGCCATGGTGGCCAGCAACCATTCTCTGCAGCACGTGCCCTACCCTACACAGGTGAGTGAGACCCTACAGGTGTGTGTGGGGGTGTGAGTGTATTGTGTGTGGGTGTGTGTGTGTGTGGGGTGTGTGCGTGTATGTGTGGTGTGTGTGTGTGTGTTGTGTGTGTGTGTGTGTGTGTGGGGAGGGAGTTTGTGTGTGTGTGTGTGTGTGTGTGTGGTGGGGGAGGGGGAGAGTAAGTGTTGTGTGTGTGTGGGGGGGGGGGGGGGGGGTAGGTGTGGTGGGTGGCGCAGTGCAGCAACCATACTTTACAGCATGTGCCCTACCCTACACGCACAGGTGAGGGGTATACTGTGTGTGTGTGTGTGTGTGTGGTGTAGTACTGTGAGGTGTGAGGTGTGTATCTGTGTGTGTGTGTGTGGTGGGGTGGGGTGGTGTGTGTGAGACATACTGTGTCAGATGTGCTACCTCAATCAACTCAATCAGTAGGATCATCATCAATCAATTTTTAGTTTCCAGTGGTAGCATTTGAGTAAGCATTCGATGTGTGTGTTTTTTTTTTCCTAAGCTTACTCTAAAGTAGTAGACAATCAAATGCATCTGCAAAACAATAGTAGATACTACAATGGTTGCTGTGCTGGCCAAACCACCCGGTTGTAACAACACAACCCACACTCCACACACACACTAGCATTCTACACACACACTAGTAGTGTGTGTGTTGTGTGTGTGTGTGTGTGTGTGTGTGTGTGTGTGTGTGTGTGTGTGTGTGTGTGTGTGTCCAGCAACCATTTTTTACAGCACATCTCCTACCCTACACAGGTGAGATAGTGTTTTGTGGGGGGGTGTATACTGTGTGTGTATATGTGTGTGTATGTGTCTCTGTGTGTGTGTATGGGTGTGTCACTGTGTGTGTGTGTGTACTCTGTGTGTACTCTGTGTGTGTGTTTACTCTGTTGTGTGTGTGTGTGTGTGTGTGTGTGTGTGTGTGTGTGTGTGTGTGTGTGTGTGTGGGCCAGCACAGCAACCATTCTTTACAAATTACAGCACATGCCCTACCCTACACAGGTGGGGGGGGGGGGGGTACTCTATGTTTGTGTGTGTGTGTGTGTGTGTGTGTGTGTACTGTGTGTGTGTGTGTGTGTGTGTGTGTGTGTGTGTGTGTGTGTGTGTGTGTGTGTGTGTGTGTGTGTGTACTGTGTGTGTGTGTGTGTGTGTGTACTGTGTGTTGTGTGTGTGTGTGTGTGTTTGTGTGTGTGTGTACTCTGGTGTGTGTGTACTCTGTGTGTGTGTGTTACTCTGTGTGTGTGTGTGTGTGTGTGTGTGTGTGTGTGTGTGTGTACTCTGTGTGTGTGTGTTCTGTGTGTGTGTGTGTACTTTTGTGTGTGTGTACTTTTGTGTTTGTGTGTGTGTGTGTGGGGGGGGGGGGGTTATTTTTAAAACACGTTTTAAGGCAAAAGGAGACAAAATTATGATTTGATTTTTTCATTATGAGGTAGACTAATGGCTATACTTTAATAATCAATCAAAATCTCACAATCGCTAACTTGACCCCCACCTTCCTGCCTTTAAATGGTTCTTAGCCGAAAAGTGGTCTATGTGCTAAGCGACTCATTTCGGTCAAGGAAATTTTTCTCCTGGAGTCAACATCAGTGCTGACTCCACTCTCCCCAAAAGTCCTTAGGATGAGACTTTAAACCGAGGCCCCGCGTGTGAACGCACGCAGAACATCTTGCGCACACATTAAATCCTGTTCCGCTTTTCGTAAAAGTAGGCCATTGTGTGCCGGTGGGAACAGATGACATTTACAAAACTGCATACACGCTGGGACTGGATGTAAAAAAAAAAAAAAGCACAAGAGTGCTTATCCCATTATCCTCGATATAAAAGAATAAAAAAAAAAAAAAATGAATTAAATAAATTTTGTGGTGGACACAGTGCACAAATCCAACATCACTCAGTGAGTAAGGCCTAGTCAAGAGTGCTACATTTAGCGCACTCCTTCCTTTTACCTAGTCCATGTGTGGTCAGCTCCTGCTATAATAAATAGCCCCAGCTGGCCCCAGCTGGGCTGGGATGGGATGGGATGGGATGGGAGAATTAGCAGCTGAGAGGAGCTGAAAGTGGGGGGACGGGGGGGGACTGACAGCTGTGTGGAGCATCACATTAAATTTTCTGATTTTTTTTGTGTGTGCATGTGGAATGTTACGGAATTCATGCCATGATGTTAATTTGGGATGTGACGTATGAAGTTCTCATCAGAATGACTTTTCGTGTTTTGTGCCCAGCCCCCTTCCCACTGTCCCCTTGTGAGGGGGCATATTGCATAACACAATAAACCTTTGTCATTGTCATTTTTTAAATTTATTTTATTATATACCACTTTATGTCACAGCAGATTTCTCTGTGTGAAATTCGGGCTGCTCTCCCCGGGGAGAGCGCGTCGCCACAAGTGCAGCGCCTACCCTTTTTTTTTTTTTTCCCCCTCAGGGATGGTGTCTAAACACAACACCTGTGTGCATGCTGTTTTTGTTTTTTTTAATTTTGTCATCCGCTCCTACCGGCACATGATGGCCTGCTCTTCCGAAAGGCGGAACGGGATTTTAACGTGTGTGCAAGATGTTCTGCGTGCGTTCACACACGGGACTTCGGTTTATAGTCTCATCCGAATGACTTTGACATTCAGTTCGATTGTTTCGTCAAACTGGGAAGAAAGGGCGAGGCTGGGTACGAACCCAGAAACTCGCGGTTTACGTATTGGCAGGCAAACGTCTTAACCATCCTGCCACCGTCCTTCCTTCATTGTCATTGTCTGTGTCTGTGTGGTGATCAGGTGCTGGGCAAATCAGCCAAGGCCATCCCGGTGATGATGTTGGGGGTGGTGTGTGCGGGCAAGAAAAGAGAAGCAGAAAATAGAAAATACAAGCAACAACACTAACAACAACAAACAACCAACACAACAACCCACACAATAAACCTTTGTCATTGTCATTGTCATTGTCTCTGTCTGTGTGGTGATCAGGTGCTGGGCAAATCAGCCAAGCCCATCCCGGTGATGATGTTGGGGGTGGTGTGTGCGGGCAAGCGCTACCCTCTGGCTAAGTACGTGTTCGTGCTGATGATCGTGGTGGGGGTGGCGCTCTTCGTCTACAAGGACCACAAGGCGTCGGCAGCAGCAGCAGCAGCAGCCTCCTCCTCCGACACTCACAGCTAGGCGTTGGGGAAATGCTGCTGGTGTGTATTTTTTTTGGTATTTTATTTTGTACCACTTTACGTCACAGCAGATTTCTCTGCCGCGTGAAATTCGGGCTGCTCTCTCTCCCCGGGGAGAGCGCGTCGCCACATGTGCAGCGCCTACCCATTTTTTTTTTTCTTTTTCCTGCATGCAACTGTATTTGTTTCCCTATGTTAGGCGGCTTTGTTTGTTAGCCTGGTTGGTTTTTTGGGGGGGGGGAGTTGAGTTGGTTGTTTGTTTGATTATTTGGTGATTTGTTTATTTTATTTATTTGGTTATTTATTTATTCATTTATTTATTTAGTCATTTCTTTATTTGTTTAGACATTTATTTAGCCATTTATTTATTTAGTCATTTATGTATGTATTCATTTATTTAGTCATTCATTTATCTATTTCATCATTCATTTATTTATTCAGTCATACATTTATTTATTTATTTTATTTAGTAATCCATTCATTCATTTGTTTATCTATTTATTTAGTCATTTAGTCAATCATTTATTTATCTATTTAGTCATACATTTCTTTATCTAGGCATTTATTTGAGGATAGTGGGAATAAGCACTCATATGCATTTTTTACATCCAGTGTAGAGGTTGAAGTGTTGAGCATGTGACCTGGCAGAGCGTGTTGGAACCACCGCTATACAGGGGGAGGGACCTTGACCTCTTGATGAGGGACCTTGACCCCATGAGGTCACAGCAGCGCCAACTCCCTTCCCCCAGAATTCCGTCCCATGAGAAAATGGAAATAAATCAAAGTCCCATGTACACACACACACACACACACACACAACACACACACACACACACACACACACACACACACACACACACACAGACACACACACAGACACACACACACAGACACACACACACACACACACACACACACACACACAGAGCAACATGTGTGCACGTTAAAAACCTGTTCCGCCTTTTGGAAGAGTAGCATTGTATGCTAGTCGGATCGGGTGTCAAATTTGGAGAAAAAAAACAACATGCACACTGGTGTTGTGTTTAGACATCATCCCTGATGTTGGGAATGCAAGTAGGAAACTTGTGGGAAAATGGTCACATACACCTGACCGTGGATTTAGTTTAGTTTATTTTATTCTTTATATCGAGGATAATGGTATAAGCACTCCTGTGCTTTTTTACATCCTGTCCCCGTGTGTATGCAGTTTTGTAAATGTCAACTGTTCCCACCGGCACACGATGGCCTACTCTTACGAAAAGTGGAACAGGATTTAACTTGTGCGCAAGATGTTCTGCGTGCGTTCGCATACGGGGCCTCAGTTTAAAGTCTCACCCGAAGGACTTTGGGGGAGAGTGGAGTCGGCACTGATGTCAACTCAAGGAGAAAAATCCCCTCGACCGGGAATTGAACCCGGGCCTTCAAATTACAACTGCAATGTTCTGACCGCTAGGCTATCCTGTCCTTCTGAGCCTTGGAGCTGTGACCAGATAAATTATAGCAGCGGCAGAACACCCCAAGGAAAACACCCAGCATTTCATGGTGTTTCTATTATGGGCTTAACCTTGCTTTCTTGTAATAAGCACATGAGTGCTTATTCCATTTTCCTCGATGTGAAAGAATGAATAATAATAATAATAGTAATAGTAATGGTAATAATGATGACAATAATAATAATAATAGTAATAATGATAATAAAATAATAATAGTAATGGTAATAATGATGATAATAATAATAATAATAATAATAATAATAATAAATAATAATAATAATATTCATCATCTCATCATCATCATCATCATCATCATCATAATAATAATGATAATAATAATAATGATAATGATGATGATGATGATAATGATAATAATCCTCTCTGTGTTGACATTGTTCTTTTTATTGCCTCACTCTATCTCATGAAAACACACAAAGAAATAAACAAGCCTGGAAAGGTAGGCATCAGTCATAATTATGGTTTATATTAGACATGTTAAATCCTGTACCACTTTCTGTAAGAGCAGGCCATTGTGTGCCGGTGGGAACAGATGACAAGATTTACAATAACTGCATACACACAAGGACTGGATGTAAAAAAGCACATGAGTGCCTATTCTATTATCCTCGATATAAAAGAATAGATAAAATATAAAAGAATATAAATATATATATATATATATATATATATATATATATATATATATATATATATATATATATATATATATAAATATATATATATATTATATTATTATATATATATATATTATCTATATATATTATATATATATATAATTATATTATATATAATTTAAACCATATGAGTGATGCCTACCTTTCCAGGCTTGTTTATTTCTTTGTGTGTTTTCATGAGATAGAGTGAGGCAATAAAAAGAACATTGTCAACACAGAGAGGATTATTATCATTATATATATATATATATATATTATTAATATATACTTCAGCCTACCCTCGCACACAATCACAGAAACCCTTGTTTAGGGTTGTGCATTCACCAGTGCAACACATGTCTGACCTCAGTCAAGTGTTATGAGCACATCTGCATACACACAGGGACTGGATGTAAAAAAGCACACGAGTGCCTATTCTATTATCCTTGATATAAAAGAATAGATAAAATATAAAAGAATAAAATCTAAAAAAATTAATCTCTCTCTCTCTCTCTCTCTCTCTCTCTCTCTCTCTCTCTCTCTCTTTCTCTTTCTCTCTCTTCTCTCTCTCTCTCTCTCTCTCTCTCTCTCTCTCTCTCTCTCTCTCTCTCTCTCTCTTTCTCTCTCTCTCTCTCTCTACACATATATATATATATATTATTAATATATACTTCAGCCCACCCTCGCACACAATCACACAAACTCCTTGTTTAGAGCTGTGTATTCACCAGTGCAACACATGTCTGACCTCAGTCAAGTATTATGAGCACATCTGGCACAAACAATAGGATCATATGTGACGCTCCACCACATAAGGAGTCGCATTGCACAAGAGGTCAATTTTTAGTTATTGACAAGATTATTAATTTGCAATGAATTGGCTACACAATGCAAAAAACATATTAAAAATCGAACAATTTTATCAAAAGTTAATCTTATTACAAATTGGAATGATAGACTGCAGTAAATGACAAAATGAGGAATGGACAAGTTTAGCATCCTTTTAAGTGGTCAGAATGAGGGCTTGGCTATTTTCATAATACATTTTAAGGCAAAAGGAAACAAAATTATGCCTTGATATTTCACCAGACGGTAGAATAAGTGTTATAGTTTTATAATCATGCAAAATCTCAAAATCGACAGCCTCACCCCCACCTGCCTTTAATGGCTCCTAGCGGAAAAGTGGGTTATGTGCTAAGCGACTCATTTTGTGGTGGAGCGTCACATTTATTACATACATACATACATATTTATTTCCCAGATTAACACAGACAGTTTCTCCCGAGCCTTATTTATTTATTTATTTATTTATTTATTTATCTATTTATTTATCTATTCATTTATTATTTATTTATTCATTTAATCTTTTACATCGGGAATAATGAAAGAAGCACGAATGTGCTTTTTTTTTTTTTTTTTTTTTTACATCCAGTCCCCGTGTGTATGCAGTTTTTGTCAGTTTTGTCAACGGTTCCCAACACCAGCACACGATGGCCTACTCTTATAAAATGAAAAGCGGAGCAGACGTAAGAACACAAAGAGCTGTTATCAGTCATCACAAGCACATAGGTTCAATCCCCATCCATTACCACTCTCCCCCCCCCCCCCATCCCCCAGGTCCCCCCCCCCCTCCCATTCATGTGGGACAACAGCTAAGACTTACATGCTCAGGTCTAGTGTTGAAAAGACCAGTTGAACTCCTGAACATCTCCGATTATGGTTTTGAGCGATGGGCCAACAGGATATAGATAGATAGACAATTGGTTTAGGTTGGCATGAAAAGAGACCGAGATTAAATTGGCTTTGAGCAATTCGGGGTAAGATGATATAATTGGCTTTGTGAGCAGATTGGCAATGGACGAGAGATTATAGATAGATATGAAATTGGTTTGTGAGCAGATTGGCAATGGAAGAGATTAGATAGATATAAATTGGTTTGTGAGCAGATTGCAATGGAAGAGAGATTATAGATAGATATAAATTGGTTTGTGAGCAGATTCGGCAATGGAAGAGAGATTATAGATAGATATAAATTGGTTTGTGAGCAGATTCGGCAATGGAAGAGAGATTATAGATAGATATAAATTGGTTTGTGAGCAGATTGGCAATGGAGAGAGATTATAGATAGATATAAATTGGTTTGTGAGCAGATTGGCAATGGAAGAGAGATTATAGATAGATATAAATTGGTTTTGGTGAGAGTATGGCTACAATCGAAGGACGAGAGATTATAGATAGATATAAATTGGTTTGTGAGCAGATTGGCAATGGAGAGAGATATAGATATATATAAATTGGTTTGTGAGCAGATCGGCAATGGACGAGAGATTATAGATAGATATAAATTGGTTTGTGAGCAGATTGGCAATGGAAGAGAGAATATTAATTGCTTGAGCAATCGACAATGGACGAGAGTAAATAGATATAAATTGTTTGTGAGCAGATTGGCAATGGAAGAGAGAGAATATATATAAATTGGCTTGTGAGCAGATCGACAATGGACGAGAGATTATAGATAGATATAAATTGGTTTGTGAGCAGATTGGCAATGGAAGAGAGAGATATATATAAAATTGGCTTGTGAGCAGATCGACAATGGACGAGAGATTATAGATAGATATAAATTGGTTTGTGAGCAGATTGGCAATGGAAGAGAGAGATATATATAAATTGGCTTGTGAGCAGATCGACAATGGACGAGAGATTATAGATAGATATAAATTGGTTTGTGAGCAGATTGGCAATGGAAGAGAGAGATATATATAAATTGGCTTGTGAGCAGATCGACAATGGACGAGAGATTATAGATAGATAAAATTGGTTTGTGAGCAGATTGGCAATGGAAGAGAGAGATATATATAAATTGGCTTGTGAGCAGATCGACAATGGACGAGAGATTATAGATAGATATAAATTGGTTTGTGAGCAGATTGGCAATGGAAGAGAGAGATATATATAAATTGGCTTGTGAGCAGATCGACAATGGACGAGAGATTATAGATAGATAAAATTGGTTTGTGAGCAGATTGGCAATGGAAGAGAGAGATATATATAAATTGGCTTGTGAGCAGATCGACAATGGACGAGAGATTATAGATAGATAGAAATTGGTTTGTGAGCAGATTGGCAATGGAAGAGAGAGATATATATAAATTGGCTTGTGAGCAGATCGACAATGGACGAGAGATTATAGATAGATAAAATTGGTTTGTGAGCAGATTGGCAATGGAAGAGAGAGATATATATAAATTGGCTTGTGAGCAGATCGACAATGGACGAGAGATTATAGATAGATATAAATTGGTTTGTGAGCAGATTGGCAATGGAAGAGAGAGATATATATAAATTGGCTTGTGAGCAGATCGACAATGGACGAGAGATTATAGATAGATATAAATTGGTTTGTGAGCAGATTGGCAATGGAAGAGAGAAGATATATATAAATTGGCTTGTGAGCAGATCGACAATGGACGAGAGATTATAGATAGATATAAATTGGTTTGTGAGCAGATTGGCAATGGAAGAGAGAGAGATATATAAATTGGCTTGTGAGCAGATCGACAATGGACGAGAGATTATAGATAGATATAAATTGGTTTGTGAGCAGATTGGCAATGGAAGAGAGAGATATATATAAATTGGCTTGTGAGCAGATCGACAATGGAGAGAGATTATAGATAGATATAAAATTGGTTTGTGAGCAGATTGGCAATGGAAGAGAGATAATATATATAATTGGCTTGTGAGCAGATCGACAATGGACGAGAGATTATAGATAGATATAAATTGGTTTGTGAGCAGATTGGCAATGGAAGAGAGAGAGATATATAAATTGGCTTGTGAGCAGATCGACAATGGACGAGAGATTATAGATAGATATAAATTGGTTTGTGAGCAGATTGGCAATGGAAGAGAGAGAGATATATATAAATTGGCTTGTGAGCAGATCGACAATGGACGAGAGATTATAGATAGATAGAAATTGGTTTGTGAGCAGATTGGCAATGGAAGAGAGAGAATATATATAAATGGCTTGTGAGCAGATCGACAATGGACGAGAGATTATAGATAGATAGAAATTGGTTTGTGAGCAGATTGGCAATGGAAGAGAGAGAGATATATAAATTGGCTTGTGAGCAGATCGACAATGGACGAGAGATTATAGATAGATAAAATTGGTTTGTGAGCAGATTGGCAATGGAAGAGAGAGATATATATAAATTGGCTTGTGAGCAGATCGACAATGGACGAGAGATTATAGATAGATAGAAATTGGTTTGTGAGCAGATTGGCAATGGAAGAGAGAGATATATATAAATTGGCTTGTGAGCAGATCGACAATGGACGAGAGATTATAGATAGATAGAAATTGGTTTGTGAGCAGATTGGCAATGGAAGAGAGAGATATATATAAATTGGCTTGTGAGCAGATCGACAATGGACGAGAGATTATAGATAGATAGAAATTGGTTTGTGAGCAGATTGGCAATGGAAGAGAGAGATATATATAAATTGGCTTGTGAGCAGATCGACAATGGACGAGAGATTATAGATAGATAGAAATTGGTTTGTGAGCAGATTGGCAATGGAAGAGAGAGATATATATAAATTGGCTTGTGAGCAGATCGACAATGGACGAGAGATTATAGATAGATATAAATTGGTTTGTGAGCAGATTGGCAATGTAAGAGAGAGAGATATATAAATTGGCTTGTGAGCAGATCGACAATGGACGAGAGATCATAGATAGATAGAAATTGGTTTGTGAGCAGAATAGAAGAGAGAGAGATAGATAAAAATTGGTTTGTGCGTATAATAGAAGATTATATATATATATATATATATATATATATATATTTTTATATATATATATATATATATATTTATATATATATATATATTTATATATATATATTTTTATTTATTCATTTATCTATTTATTTATTTATTGGTTTGTGAGCAGAAGAGAGAGAAAATGATATAAATTGGCTTGTGAGAGAATGATGGTCGATAGAAGAGAGAGAGAGAGAGAGAGAGAGAGAGAGAGAGAGGAGAGAGAGAGAGAGAGAGAGAGAGAGAGAGAGAGAGAAATTGGCTTGTGAGCAGAATAGAACAGAGATGGGGTGTGATGTTGTGATGTGGTGTGATGTAGTCATGTGGCGTGGCGTGATTGATATGATGTGGTGGTGTGCTGTGATGTAGTGGTGTGATGTGGTGTGTCAGGTGGCGTGATGTGGTGGTGTGGTATATCGTGATGTGGTGTAGTGATGTGATGTGGCATGATGTTGTGGTATATCGTGGTGTGGTGGTGTGGTATATCGTGGTGTGGTGGTGTGGTATATCGTGGTGTGGTGGTGTGGTATATCGTGGTGTGGTGGTGTGTGTGGTATATCATGGGGTGGTGGTGTGGTATATCGTGATGTGGTGTAGTGATGTGATGTGGCATGATGTGATGGCATGGTGTGGTGTGTCAGGTGCCATGATGTGGTGTTGGTGGCATGGTGTCAGGTGGTGTCCCTGACGCTGGACGGGCTGACAGGGGCCACACAGGAACGCATGAGGGGCGATCACAGGACAGGGGCCACCAGCATGATGTTCGCTGTCAACGCCTTCTCCATTGCCTGGCTGGCTGCTGGTACGTCTGTCTGTCTGTCTGTGTCTCTGTCTGTCTGTCTGTCTGTCTGTCTGTCTCTCTCTCTCTCTGTCTCTCTGTCTCTCTGTCTGTCTGTCTGTCTGTCTGTCTCTCTCTCTCTCTCTCTCTCTCTCTCTCTCTCTCTCTCTCTCTCTCTCTCTCTCTCTCTCTCTCTCTCTCTGCATGTTGTTCGCTGTCAATGCCTGTTCCACTGCCTGGCTGGCTACAGGTCTGTCTGTCTGTCTGGCTGTCTGTCTGGCTGTCTGGCTGTCTATTTATTTTTTTTATATATATTTGTCTATCTATTTATCCGTGAGTTTCTGGGTTCATACCCAGCCTCGCTCTTTCTTCCCAGTTTGACGAAAAATCAAACTGAATGTCAAAGTCATTCGGATGAGACTAGGAACCGAGGCCCCGTGTGCGAACGCATGCAGAACATCTTGCGCACACATTAAAACTCTGTTCCGCCTTTTGGAAGAGCAGGCCATCGTGTGCCGGTAGGAGCGGATGACAAAATTATTATTAAAAAACCCAGCATGCACACAGTGTCGTGTTTAGACACCATCCCTGAGGAAAAATCGGGGAGTTGGAGTCCCAGGGCGGCTCGGGGCTGTATATGGCAACGTTCTGGTGACTCCTGCGACGGTACTGGAACCATTCGTATCGGTCATTGCCTTTCCAATGGATCATTCCAGTGGCGTGGAGAGGGGGGAGGGGGGGGGGGGTCTGCTGCATGGGTAACAGCTTGCCCTCCATACTTACTTACCCAGGCTTTGCGCTCTAAAGACTAGAGCGCAACTCCATAGTCTTCCGAGACTGATGGGTGCCTTCTACTACTTCTACTACTTCTACTACTTCTACTACTTCTACTATTTATTTATCTATTTATTTATTTACTCAGGGTGTCAGTTCACTTCACTTCCCTCTCTTTGGTACTGGGGAGTACTTTAAATATGTCGTGATGTAGTGGTGGTGGTGGTAGTTGTGGTGGTGATGATGGTGGTGGTGGGGGGTATGTGTGTGTGTGTGTTGTGTGTGTGTGTGTGTGTGTGTGTGTGTGTGTGTTGAAATTTGGCTTCAAAAGGTTTTGTGGAAAAATAACTTGTCATACAAAAAATAATGATGTTAGTTTAAAATTTGCTCTGACTTCTCATGCCAAGTCAAGTCGAGTCAAAAACACTTTAACCCTCCTAGTCCGGATCCGGAATTTTCCGGAATTGAATAATTACCCCCCCCCCCCCAAAGTCCTGTACCGGATTTGCGGGGATTTACACACAGTAGATTTCCTTCACGCTGTGCATCATTAATTGCTCACTCACTCACTCACTCATTCAGTCCCATGTCCCAAAGGACGTAGGGGGGACATGAGAGAATTAAATTGCTACCACATGTCAAAGCTCTATCAGGCTAGAAGGAGAAACCCAGTATAGTTTTTGGAAGTAATTATTGCTGCTGGTGTGTACTTAGAAGGAAGAAAAGGTAAGCAAGCGTTGTGTGCCTGACCTGATTTTGTGATGGAATGCGAAATCTAGGCACAGTTTGTGTTCAGAGAATAAGAATGCAAGAGGGTTAAAACAGTTTTTTTGTGTTTTGTTTTTACTGCAGTATATGATGAAGGAATTAACTTTTACTTCATGTCAAATGCAGCACTGCACTTACCTTATTTACCTTATACCACTTTATGTCTCCCTGGGGAGAGCGCGTCGCCACAAGTGCAGCGCCTACCCATTATTTTATTTTTTTTTCCTGTCTGCATTTGTATTTGTTTCCCTATCAGAAGATGACGATGGTGATGATGATGAAGGTGGTGATGATGGTGATGGTGGTGGTAGTGGTGGTGGTGGTGGTGGTGGTGGTAATGATGATGATGGTGATGATGACAATGATGGTGGTGGTGGTGGTGGTGGTGGTGGTGTGTGGTGGTGTGATGATGATGATGATGATGATGATGATGATGATGATGACAGTGATGATGACGACAGTGATGATGATGACGGTGATGATGATGATGATGACGACGACGACGACAGTGATGATGGTGACGATGATGATAATGATGATGATGATGGTGATGATGATGACAGTGACGATGATGACAGTGATGATGATGATGACAGTGATGATGATGATGACAGTGATGATGATG
This sequence comes from Stramonita haemastoma, assembly GCA_030674155.1. NCBI lineage: Eukaryota > Metazoa > Mollusca > Gastropoda > Neogastropoda > Muricidae > Stramonita > Stramonita haemastoma. Next base: position 1,976,502 of record CM060343.1, read on the forward strand.
ATGACGACGACGACAGTGATGATGGTGATGATGATGACAGTGATGATGATGATGACGACAGGTCTGGTGGGGACAGGAGAGATCTTTGAGTTTGTGGGGTTCGTGGGTCGATTCCCTCACGTCATCACCAACATGCTGGTCTTCAGTGTCTGCAGTGCTGCGGACAGGTGCGTGTGTGGTGTGTGTGTGTGTGTTTTATTTATTTTGTTTCATTCTTTTATATCACGGATAATGGCATAAGCACTCGTGTGCATTTTACATCCAGTCCCCGTGTGTATGCAGTTGTGTAAATGTCATGTGTGTGGGTGTGGGTGTGTGAGTGTGTGTGTGTGTGTTGTGTCTGTGTGCGTGTTTGTGTGTGTGTGGTGTGTGTGTGGGGGGGGGGGTTATGTAGGGGGGGTGTCTGTGTGTGGAGGGGTGGGGGGTGGGGGGTGTCTCTGTGTATGTGTGTGTGTGTGTGTTGTGCAGTGTGTGTGTGTGTGTGTGGCTGTGTGGTGTGCGTGTCTGTGTCTCTGTGTGTGTGGGAGGGCGTTAAGTGTGTGTGTGTGTGTGTGTGTGTGTGTGTGTGTTGTGTGTTGTGTGTGGTGTGTGTAGTGAGAGAGAGAGAGAGAGAGAGAGAGGAGAGAGAGAGAGAGAGAGAGTGTGTTGTGTCTGTGTCTCTGTGTGTGTGTCTGTGTGGGTGTGGGTGTGGGTTGTGTGTGTGGTGTGTGTGTGTGTGGTGTGTGTGTGTGTGTGTGGTGTGTTTGTCTGTGTGTGTGGTGTGTGTGTGTGTGTGTCTGTGTGTGTGGTCGTGTGTGTGTGTTGTCTGTGTGTGTGTCTGTGTGTGTGTGTGTGTGTGTGTGTGTCTGTGTGTGTGTGTGTGTGTGTGTGTGTGTGTGTGTGTGTGTGTGTGTGTGTGTGTGTGTGTGTGTGTCTGTGTCTGTGTGTGTGGTGTGTGGTCTGTGTGTGTTGTGTGTTGTGTGTGTGTGTGTGTGTGTGTGTGTGTGTGTGTGTTGAGTGTGTGTGTGTGTGTTTGTGTGTGTCTGTGTGATTGTGTGTGTGTGTGTGTGTGTGTGTGTCATGTGTGTGTCTGTGTGTGTGTTGTGTGTGTGTGTGTGTTGTGTGTGTGTGTTGTCTGTGTGTGTGTCTGTGTGTGTGTGTGTGTGTGTGTTTGTGTGTGTGTGTGTGTGTGTCTCTGTGTGTGTCTGTTGTGTGTGTGTGTATCTGTGTGTGTGTGTGTGGTGCGTGCGTGCGTGCGCGCGCGCGCGTTCGTGTGTGTGTGTGTGTGTGGTGTGTTGTGTGTGTGTGAGTGTGTGTGTCTGTGTTGTGTGTGTGTAAGTGTGTGTTTCTGTGTGTGTGTTTTTGGTGTGTGTGTGTGTGTGTTGTGTGTGTGTGTGTGTGTGTGTGTGGTTGGTTGATGCGTGCGTGCGTCGCGCACGCGCATGCGTGGTTTAGAATTCAGACATGTTGTATACTTTTTTTTATTTTATAAACTGTTTCAAAATCTTCAGAAGTGTAAATCGTAAATGGACTGTAAGTATGCACAACATGTTTTATACTTTTTCTATTATTTCATTTCAGTGCCCAACACTACTTTTTCCACAGCTGTCAGTTTCCCCCCCCCCCCCCCCACCCCCACTTTCAGCTCCTATCTGGGGGCGGCTGATTACTCCATCCCACCCAGCAGCTGTGCTGATGACAGCAGCAGACTGTCCACACTTGGATAGGCTAGGTGAAAGGAAAAAGGGGGCGCCTAATACAGCACTCTGGACTTCAACGGTGTCGGTTTGTGCGCTGTGCTTCGTCTTTTTTATTTTATTTTATTTTTTTAATAATTTTTTTTATACCTTTATATCGAGGATAATGGAAAAAGCACCCGTGTGCTTTTTTTTATTTTTTTTTTTTATTATTTTTTTTTTTTTACATCCAGTCCCCCTATTTCAGTAACACACCGGTTAGCACTCCCTACTTTGTTTCTTCTTCCTTCCAGATGTTCATCTTCAAAACGGGACGGACTTTGCCCCCTGACGTTTTATATCGAGGATAATGAATGGCCTTATTTTTTTACATCCAGTCCCCCCCATTTCAGTAACACATATAACTCACTGCTCCTTCCTTCCTTTCCAGATGTTCATCTTCAAAACGGTGACGGACTTTGGCCCCTTGACGTTTTGTATTGAGGATAATGGAATGGATAAATGTTTTTTTTACATCCAGTCCCCCCCATTTCAGTAACACACACCGGTAGCACTCCCCTACTTAATTTCTCTTCCTCTTCTTCCTTCCTTTGCAGATGTTCAAGACGGTGGCGGACTTTGGCCCCCTGACGTTTTATTGAGGATAATGGAAAAAGCACTCGTGTGCTTTTCTTTTTTTTTTACATCCAGTCCCCCCATTTCAGTAACACATACTCCTCTTCTTTCCTTGCAGATGTTCAAGACGGTGGCGGACTTTGGCCCCCTGACGTTTTATATCGAGGATAATGGAAAAAGCACTCGTGTGCTTTTTTTTTCTTTTTACATCCAGTCCCCCCATTTCAATAACACATACTCCTCTTCCTTCTTTTGCAGATGTTCATCTTCAAGACGGTGGCGGACTTTGGCCCCCTGACGTGTTCCATCTTCACCACCACGCGCAAGTTCTTCACCATCCTCTGCTCCATCTTCCTCTTCGCTCACCCCATGAGCGGCCGGCAATGGCTGGGCACCGTGTTAGTGTTCGCCGGCCTCTTCCTCGACAGTCTGTACGGGAAACAGCTGAAGAAGAAGAAACACCACCTCTGCCTCCACCTCCCCTACTGCTGCTGGGAACAGCAGGTGAGGTGAGGTGAAGGTGAGGTGAGGTGAGGTGAGGTGAGGTGATTGAGGTGAGGTGATTGAGGTGAGGTGAGGTGATTGAGGTGAGGTGATTGAGGTGAGGTGAGGTGATTGAGGTGAGGTGATTGAGGTGAGGGGAGGTGAGGTGAGGTGATTGAGGTGAGGTGACGTGACGTGAGGTGAAGGTGGTGAGGAGGAGGAGGAGGAGGAGGAAGATCATCGGGGCTGGAGTGGAGTGCAGCCTTGTTTGGAGAGTTGGGGGGGGGGGGGGGGGGGGAGGAGTTGTTGTTTAGTGTAGGTAAGGATGGGTGGAGTGTTTGCATCACTGTGGAGAGAGAGAGAGAGAGAGGAGAGGAGAGGAGAGAGAGGGGTTGTTTGTTATTGATGTGTGTGTTGTTTAGTGTAGGTTATGTGTTTGTTGTTTAGTGATGTGTGTGTTGTTTAGTGATGTGTGTGTTGTTTAGTGTAGGTTATGTGTTTGTTGTTTAGTGATGTGTGTGTTGTTTAGTGATGTGTGTGTTGTTTAGTGATGTGTGGTTGTTAGTGTAGGTTATGTGTGTGTTGTTTAGTGATGTGTGTGTGTGTTAGTGATGTGTGTGTTGTTTAGTGATGTGTGTGTTGTTTAGTGATGTGTGTGTTGTTTAGTGTAGGTTATGTGGTGTGTTGTTTAGTGATGTGTGTTGTTTAGTGATGTGTGTGTTGTTTAGTGATGTGTGTGTTGTTTAGTGTAGGTTATGTGTGTGTTGTTTAGTGATGGGTGTGTTGTTTAGTGATGTGTGTGTTGTTTAGTGATGGTGTGTGTTGTTTAGTGTGGTTAGTGTTTGTTTATGTGTGTGTGTTGTTAGTGATGTGTGTGTTGTTTAGTGATGTGTGTGTTGTTTTAGTGATGTGTGTTGTTTAGTGTAGTGTTATGTGTTGTGTTGTTTATTGATGTGTGTGTTGTTTAGTGATGTGTGTGTTGTTTAGTGATGTGTGTGTTGTTTAGTGATGTGTGTGTTGTTTAGTGATGTGTGTGTTGTTTAGTGTAGGTATGTGTGTGTTGTTTAGTGATGTGTGTGTTGTTTAGTGATGTGTGTGTTGTTTAGTGTAGGTAAGGATGGCTGAAGTGTTTGGCTATGTGTGGAGAGAGAGAGAGAGAGGGGGGGGGGTTGTTTGTTATTTATTGATGTGCTTTTTGTTTATTGATGCGTGTGTTGTTTAGTGATGTGTTTGTTGTTCTACTTCTAGTGCTGTGTGGATCTCATCCATTGTTCTACTTCTATTCTGTATGGATCTGATCTTGTTTGGCGAGCTGGAGAGGGGAGTAGGGGGTGTGTTGTTCAGTGTAGGTGAGGATGGCTGGAGTGTTTGGCTAGGTGTGGAGAGAGAGGGGGGTGTTGTTTGTTGTTTATTGATGTGTGTGTTGTTTATTGAGGTGTTTGTTGTTTATTGATGTGTGTGTTGTTTATTGATGTGTGTGTTGTTTATTGATGTGTGTGTTGTTTATTGATGTGTGTGTTGTTTATTGATGTGTGTGTTGTTTATTGATGTGTGTGTTGTTTATTGAGGTGTGTGTTGTTTATTGAGTGTTGTTGTTATTGAGTGTGTGTTGTTTATTGAGTGGTTGTTGTTTATTGATGTGTGTGTTGTTTATTGAGGTGTGTGTTGTTTATTGATGTGTGTGTTGTTTATTGATGTGTGTGTTGTTTATTGATGTTGTGTGTTTGTTTTTATTGATGTGTGTGTTGTTTATTGATGTGTGTGTTGTTTATTGATGTGTGTGTTGTTTATTGATGTGTGTGTTGTTTATTGATGTGTGTGTTGTTTATTGATGTGTGTGTTGTTATGTGTGTTGTTGTTTATTGATGTGTGTGTTGTTTATTGATGTGTGTGTTGTTTATTGATGTGTGTGTTGTTTATTGATGTGTGTGTTGTTTATTGATGTGTGTTGTTTATTGATGTGTGTGTTGTTTATTGATGTGTGTGTTGTTTATTGATGTGTGTGTTGTTTATTGATGTGTGTGTTGTTTATTGATGTGTGTGTTGTTATTGATGTGTGTGTTGTTTATTGATGTGTGTGTTGTTTATTGATGTGTGTGTGTTGTTGTTTTTATTGATGTGTGTGTTATTTATTGTAGGTGAGGGTGGGTGGAGTGTTTGGCTAGGTGTGGAGAGAGAGAGAGGGGGGGGGGGTTGTTTGTTATTTATTGATGTGTTTGTTTTTTCTACTTCTAGTGCTGTGTGCATCTAATCCATTGTTCTATTTCTAGTGCTGTGTGCATCTAATCCATTGTTCTATTTCTAGTGCTGTGTGCATCTAATCCATTGTTCTTACACAAAGACTCAGGTGTAACACAGACTCAAGTAGGTGTAACAAATTACATAGGCTCAGATAGGTGTAACACACTCAGATAGGTGTGACACAGACTCAGATAGGTGTAACACCGTCTCAGATAGGTGTGACACAGACTCAAATAGGTGTGACACAGACTCAAATAGGTGTGACACAGACTCAGATAGGTGTAACACACTCAGATAGGTGTGACACAGACTCAGATAGGTGTAACACCGTCTCAGATAGGTGTGACACAGACTCAGATAGGTGTGACACAGACTACTCAGATAGGTATGACACAGACTACTCAGATAGGTGTGACACAGACTACTCAGATAGGTGTGACACAGACTCAGATAGGTGTGACACAGACTCGGATAGGTGTGACACAGACTACTCGGATAGGTGTGACACAAGACTCGGATAGGTGTGACACAAGACTCGGATAGGTGTGACACAGACTCAGATAGATGTGACACAGACTCAGGTAGTTGTAACACAGACTACTCAGATAGGTGTGACACAGACTCAGATAGGTGTGACACAGACTGAGACAGGTGTGACACAGACTCAGATAGGTGTAACACAGACTACTCAGGTAGTTGGAAGACAGTCTGAGATTCTCACTGAAATCAGAACTTCCAAAGGTTGCAGCAGAGTTTGGTAGTTTGTGTTGCCAGCAGTGTTTAGTTTCATGGGAAAGAGTTTGTTTACAGTACAAGGTCCTTGTTGAGCGCTCCTATAGCAACTATTGCTGTCAGTCAGTCAGTCAAATGAGCCAAAATGTGGGATAGAAAAGAGGGAATTCCTAGCACAGAATCAATTTCGAGAAGGTGGGGATGTTGTTTATGCAGACACGCTTCCCCCCCCCCACCCCCCCACCAATTGGCATCTCTATGTGGGACAGTGACTTATGATGTGCAAGTGTATGTGTGTATGCCAACAATTTACATCTAGTCAAGAGCAAAAAATCACATTCCTGTTTCTGGAGAGATGCAATCAGATGCATGCCTGTTTCAGTGCGAGTATGCCCGTTTATGTGTATTATGCACACACACACACACACACACACACACACACACACACACACCACACACACACAACACACACACACACACACACAACACACACACACTTATCCTCGTGTGTGTGTGTGTGTGTGTGTGTGTGTGTGTGTGTGTGTGTGTGTGTGTGTGTGTGTGTTTGCTTTTGTGTGTTGTTGTGTGTGTGTGTGTGTGTGTGTGTGTGTGTGTGTGTGTGTGTGTGTGTGTGTGTGTGTGTGTGTGTGTTGTGTCTGTGTGTGTGTGTGTGAGTGTTTGTGCACTCACAGAGTCAAGTGTGCATGATTGTTTTCAGTTGTTGAATTCAGCATTGATGCCCTAGTCCAGGCTTTGTCTGCCGTGTCTTTCTTTTCTTTTCTTTTCTTTCTTTCTTTTATTCTTTTATACCGAGGATAAGCATTCATGTGCTTTTTTACATAATACATAATGATACATGGAATTTTTTATAGCGCTTTATCTTGCAACAACAAATCAGAACGCTGCATTCAGCCCCCGTGTGTTTGCAGTTTTGTAAATCTTGTCATCTGTTCCCACCGGCACACGATGGCCAACTCTTACAAAAAGCGGAACAGGATTTAACGTGTGCGCGAGATGTTCTGCGTGCGTTCGCGCACGGGGCCTCGGGTTTATAGTCTCATTTGAAGGACTTTTGGGGGGGAGTGGAGTCAGCACTGATGTTAACTCCATTGATGTTGTCTTTAGCTGTCTACAGTGTCTTTAGCTGACAGTAGTGTCTTTAGCTGACAGTAGTGTCTTTAGCTGTCTGCAGTGTCTTTAGCTGTCTGCAGTGTCTTTAGCTGTCTGCAGTGTCTTTAGCTGTCTGCAGTGTCTTTAGCTGACAGTAGTGTCTTTAGCTGTCTGCAGTGTCTTTAGCTGTCTGCAGTGTCTTTTAGCTGTGTGTAGTGTCCTTTGGTGTCTTTAGCTGTTGCAGTGTCTTTAGTGTCTGCAGTGTCTTTAGCTGTCTGCAGTGTTTTTAGCTGTCTGCAGTGTCTTTAGCTGTCTGCAGTGTCTTTAGCTGTCTGCAGTGCCTTTAGGTGTCTGCAGTGTCTTTAGCTGTCTGCAGTGTCTTTAGGTGTCTTTAGCTGTCTGCAGTGTCTTTAGCTGTCTTTAGCTGTCTGCAGTGTCTTTAGCTGTCTGCAGTGTCTTTAGGCTGTCTGCAGTGTCTTTAGCTGTCTGCAGTGTCTTTAGCTGTCTTCAGCTG
>CM060343.1:1988872-2008872 GCA_030674155.1 Stramonita haemastoma
TTGTTAATCTGGAGGTCAGCTTTTAGTTGTCAACATGTTGTTAATCTGGAGGTCAGCTTTTAGTTGTCAACATGTTGCTAATGTGGAGGTCAACATAGTTGTCAACATGTTGTTAATCTGGAGGTCAGCTTTTAGTTGTCAACATGTTAATGTGGAGGTCAACATAGTTGTCAACATGTTGTCAATCTGTGTATCAGTCAGTCTCGTTGCTCTTTGTGGCTCCCCGGAGAACATACCTGTGTTAATGTATGCCTTGTTAGGGTCAGCATGTGGTTATGCCACAACAGTTTGTTGTTTTTTTAGCATTGCATTCACTTTGTTTTTAAACCAAACTTGCACATAGAGAAAAATGTTGTAAATATCAAAAAGTTCATTATAAAAGTAAAACATTTAAAACATTCGGTTATCCTTGGATAGAAAACTGTTGTGAATATCAAAAAGTTCATGAAATGAGTTTAAAGCATTCCAGTATCACTGGATAAAAAAAAAAGTTGTTGTAAATATCAAAAGTTTATAAAAATGAGTGTGAAACTGACAAAGGATGTTTGTTTTATCATTGTTATTATCCTTGATTGATTTTCCAAAGGTCAAAATATTGTGATAACTAACGCTGTCACCACTATGGTACATCATTGTGTCACAAGTAACGCTGTCACCACTATGGTGCATCATTGTGTCACAAGTCATAAGTAACGCTGTCACCACTATGGTGCATCATTGTGTCACAAGTCATAAGTAACGCTGTCACCACTATGGTGCATCATTGTGTCACAAGTCATAACTAACGCTGTCACCACTATGGTGCATCATTGTGTCACAAGTCATAACTAACGCTGTCACCACTATGGTACATCATTGTGTCACAAGTCATAACTAACGCTGTCACCACTATGGTGCATCACTTCCATACCCTGGCTTTCTGCTGTCCATGTCGCATTACAGCAATGAGCAATATATATATATATAATATATATATATATATATATATGATATATATATATCTATAAATATCTATCTATCTATCTATCTATCTATCTATCTATCTATATATATATATATATATATATATATATATATATATATATATATATTTGTTGTTCATTATTTTTCTCATGATTTGATGGTGTGTTTCAGAGTTTGGGTTTTTTTTTAGGCATGTTTTCTGACTAGAAGTTGGTTTTAGCCAGACTTTTATCAGTCAATTGATGCGCCCTATTTGTTTTTGTTTGGGGTTGTTGTTTGTTTTAGTCTGTCGTTTATCAGTGAATTGATGCATCCTATTTTTTTTGTTTTGTTTTGGGTTGTTCACTTGTTGTTTTTTTTAGTCAGTCTTTTATCAGTGAATTGATGCATCCTATTTCGTTTTTTTTTGTGTCTGTATGGGTTTTTTGTTTTTTTTTAGCTTGGAAATGGTGCTTTTGACTGCAAGTTTATTGACAACTGTGGCCAATTCAACTGCAAACACTGTGAACCAAAATTGTACGAAAAGAGAGGATATTGTTTTTGCCATCCAAGAAAGAAAGCCATTTTTATGTGTTTTGATTCTGCCATAGAAAATGAAAAGCCAAGAGAGAGAGAGAGAGATAGATATATATACATGTGTTGCGGTAACACTGACTTGCTGTTTTTTTGTTTGGTTGGTTGGTTGTTGTTGTTGTTGTTGGAGCTGGGGGGGGGGGGGGGGGAGAGGGGTGTTTATTCCTTGGCTAGAGCTCCAAGATTCGCGGATGGTGAGATTTTGTTGTGCGCGACCATTGCGTGTGCGCTCACCACGAAGGTAGCGGCATTCCATGTTTGAGGATAGTGCAGATGTGGCACTGGCCAAAAGCTTGAAAGCAACACAGCTTCAAGTCTTGTGGGTGAACAAGTTTGGATAGTTTCTGTTTTAACTTTTCCTTTGTTGGTCGTCTTACCCAACAGTCTTATGTTGTTAACATTCTATTCTATTCTATTCTTTTCTTTCATAACGAGGATAATGGGACAAGCACTCTTGTGCTTTTTTACATACAGTCCCCGTGTGTTTGCAGTTTTGTAAATGTCATCTGTTCCCACCGGCACACATTGGCCTACTCTTGCGAAAAACGGAACAAGATTTAACGTGTGCGCAAGATGTTCTGCGTGCGTTCACACACGGGGCCTCGATTTACAGTCTCATCTGACGGACTTTGGGGGAGAGTGGAGTCAGCACTGATGTTAACTCCAGGGGGAAAATCCCCTCGAACGGGAACCGAACCCGGGTCATCAAATTGCGAGCGCAATGTTCTGACCACTAGGCTATCCCGTCCCCTTTGATGGTGGTGTTTGCGTGTGCGTGTGTGTGTGTATTTTTTTGGGGGGAGGAGGGGGTCTTGTTCCTTAGCTAAAGCCCTGAGGTTCACCAATGATGATATTTCGCGTATGCGACCGTTTTTGCCCACCATGAAGCGAAGGTGGCATGCTGCATTCCTACTCCGGGGATGTACGCTGGCCGGGTATGTTTGTGTGTCCGCCACCCGCCAAACGCTGACGTGAATGGTGGGATCTTCAACGTGCGTATTTGATCTTCTGCTGGACTGTGTATGTATCGATATGTCCACAAAGGGAATGAAGGCACTGGCAGGTCTGCACTGGAAGTTGACCTGAGGGGGGGGGGGGGGGGGGGGCAAAAATCTCCCATCCGTAGTTTAACAGCTGCCGTCACCGTCGAGAATGGAACCCACGCGTATAATTTATGTTTATCGTTACCAGGTGTGAAACGTGTGTGTGCGTAATTTATGTTGATCGTTACCAGGTGTGAAACGTGTGTGTGCGTAACTAATGTTTATCGTTACCAGGTGTGAAACGTGTGTGTGCGTAACTTATGTTGATCGTTACCAGGTGTGAAACGTGTGTGTGCGTAATTTATGTTGATCGTTACCAGGTGTGAAACGTGTGTGTGTATAATGTATGTTTATCGTTACCAGGTGTGAAACGTGTGTGTGTATAATGTATGTTTATCGTTACCAGGTGTGAAACGTGTGTGTGTGTGTGTAATTTATGTTGATCGTTACCAGGTGTGAAACGTGTGTGTGCGTAATTTATGTTTGTCGTTACCAGGTGTGAAACGTGTGTGTGTGTAATTTATGTTTGTCGTTACCAGGTGTGAAACGTGTGTGTGCGTAATTTATGTTGATCGTTACCAGGTGTGTTTGTGTGTGTGTGTAATTTATGTTGATCGTTACCAGGTGTGAAACGTGTGTGTGTGTAATTTATGTTTGTCGTTACCAGGTGTGAAACGTGTGTGTGTGTGTAATTTATGTTGATCGTTACCAGGTGTGAAACGTGTGTGTGTTAAATGTATGTTTATCGTTACCAGGTGTGAAACGTGTGTGTGTGTGTAATTTATGTTGATCGTTACCAGGTGTGAAACGTGTGTGTGCGTAATTTATGTTGATCGTTACCAGGTGTGTGTTTGTGTGTGTGGTAATTTATGTTGATCGTTACCAGGTGTGAAACGTGTGTGTGTGTAATTTATGTTTGTCGTTACCAGGTGTGAAACGTGTGTGTGCGTAATTTATGTTTATCATTACCAGGTGTGAAACGGTGTGTGTGTGTGTGTGTGTAATTTATGTTGATCGTTACCAGGTGTGTTTGTGTGTGTGTGTAATTTATGTTGATCGTTACCAGGTGTGAAACGTGTGTGTGTGTAATTTATGTTTATCGTTACCAGGTGTGAAACGTGTGTGTGCGTAATTTATGTTTATCATTACCAGGTGTGAAACTGTGTGTGTGTGTATAATTTATGTTGATCATCACCAGGTGTGAAACGTGTGTGTATAATTTATGTTTATCGTTACCAGGTGTAAAACGTGTGTGTATTATAAATTATGTTGATCATCACCAGCTATGAAACGTTTCTGTATAATTATGTTTATCATTATACCAGGTGTGAAACTTTTCTGTATTATTACGTTGATCACTAGCAGCTTTTCTGCCAACATTTCATCCAGGTGAAAATGTCCCTGTTATTTAAAAACACCAGGTGTAATTCAAATCAAAAGGTTTTTTTTTCTGGTTAAACCTGCGAGTGTTTGTGCTCCACACAGACTGTCAAAAGAAGAGAAGTTAGATGTCCTGCAAGATGAATGACAATCCGTGTTCAGTCAATGTTTCTGGCTGCCGTGAAGTAACAGAAACAGCGCAATCAACTGACCAGTGCAATCTGCATGTCAAAAACCCGTGACCAAATATTTAAGTGGATTTATTTTCCCTTTGTGTGCAGCGTTTGTTGATGTGTTGTTATTTCGTACAGTAGTGTTGTGTCGTTGTAATCGTGGACCATAACAGCAGATATTGAAAGAAGGGGAACAGGCGATGGAGGTGAGATGCTTTCGCCAACTTCTTGGCGTTTCCTACAGAGATCACATCACTGATGAAGAAGTGAAAACCAGAATAACGAATGCCATCTGTCCACATGAAGAGCGCTTAACAAAAGTGGCTGGGTTTGTTTATATCAAAGAGTTGGTGTTGATGTACAGGTGAATGTTATACAAGTGGCTGGTGTATTTATATCAGGCCAGGCATAGCAACAGCCCTTTTTTATATCGAGGATAATGGAATAAGCACTCGTGTGCTTTTTTACATCCAGTCCCCTGGTTTATTTATGTCAGGCAAAGCAACAGCTCTGATATGGCCTTCGTTGTCGGAGGTGGTATATCATAAACAACATGAAATGAACTGACTCCGTGTGTGGGCTGCACCCATAATTATCATACCTGTGACATTGTCATCAGGGACTGATATCTAACACATGTTGAACACATCACCTGACTCCGTGTGTGGGCAGTACCCACATCATACCTGTGACATTGTCATGTCCCTTTGTTATGTTTAACACATATCCTGAGTTAGTGTCTTGTCAGTACCCATATCATACCTGTGACATTGTCATGTCCCTGATGTTTAAGATATGAACTATTATTATGATTATGATTATGATGATGATGATTATTATTATTATCATCATTATCATTATTATTCTTTTATATCGAGGATAATGGGATAAGCACTCTCGTGCTTGTCTTTTTTTACATCCAGTCCCCGTGTGTATGCAGTTTTGAAAATGTCATCTGTTCTCACCACTGGCACTCGATGGCCTACGCTTAGGAAAAGCGGAACAGGATTTAACGTGTGCGCAAGATGTTCCGCGTGCGTTCACACACGGGACTGACCCAGTGACTGGGCAGTACCCCATATCACACTCATGCCCCTGATGTTGAACACATCAGGCATACATTTGTGTTTCTCTGTTCCCAGGCTGGAGCTCTGAGGTTTACTTACCCAAGGGGGAGATTTTCTGTATGCAAACCGTGTTTGCCCGCCTTGAAAGCCAAAGTCCTTCGGATGAGACTGTAAACCGAGGTCTCCCGTGTGTGAACGCACGCAGAACGTCTTGCGCACACGTTAAATCCTGTTTCGCTTTTCGTAAGAGTAGGCCATCGTGTGTGCCCGGTGGTGGGAACAGATGACATTTACAAAACTGCATACACACGGGGATTGGATGTAAAAAAAAAAAAAAACAGAACAAGAGTGCTTATTCCATTATCCTCGATATAAAAGAATAAAAAATTAATGAATGAAGGCAGCCGCATTCTGATTGCGGGGATGGTGTCTCAGCAATACACCAGTGTGTATGCGTTTTAAAAAAACAAAAAAACCATCCATTCCCACTGGCGCACAATGGCCTATTCTTCTGAGAGGTGTAACAGGTTTTAACGTGTGTGCAGAAGATGTTTTGCATTCATTCGCACAAAGAACTTTGGTTTATTGTTTAGAGAATTTTTATCACACAAAGGTCCTTGGTTAAATTATTGTTGAGATATTTTTATCACACAAAGGACCTCGGTTTATAGTTGAGAGAGATTTTTTTTATACACAAAGGACCTTGGTTTATTGTTGAGAGATTTTTTTATGACACAAATGATCTTGGTTAAATTATTGTTAAGAGAGATTTTTTTATGACACAAAGGACTCTGGTTTATAGTTGAGAGAGATTTTTTGACACAAAGGATCTTGGTTTATTGTTGATAGTTTTTTTATCACACAAAGGACCTTGGTTAAATTATTGTTGAGAAATTTTTTTATGACACAAAGGATCTTGGTTAATTTTATTTGAGAATTTTTTATCACATAAAGGACTTGGTTTATTGTTGAGAGATATTTTTATCACGCAAAGGAGTTTGGTTGAAAGTTGAAAATATTTTACACACAAAGGACCTTGGTTATATTGTTGAGAGATTTTTTTATGACAAAAAGTGAAAAGGTTAAATCTTTGATCCCGAGCATAGTCATCGGCCGGTGCTTATCGGTTTCGTGGCTAGCGACGAAGTCTAGACTCCCCTGGATTAGGACGCCAGTCTATCGCAGGATTAACCCCAACACAAGGTTGGTACCTTTAACCTGGTGGTGAGAAATAGCCGTAAGTCCTTTTCAAGGACACAGCCATAGGAATAGCTGGATCGAACGACCTTTGATTACGATTACAACGCCTAACACTGCACAGCGCGTTTTATGACACAAAGGATCTTGATTTATTGTTGAGAAATTGTTTTATGACACAAAGGAGGTTGGTTAAAATTATTGTTGATTGGGATGTTTATCACACAAAGGACCTTGGTTTATAATTGAGAGATCACGATGTACAAAAAGAATTGATACTGTGTGTGGTTCAGTTGGTGAAGAGAGGAGAGGGGGGGGGGGGGTGTCACAAAACCCCAACAAACAAAACCCAGTCCACATAAGAAAATTGCTTTAAAGTTTTGGTAAATGTGAATCCCCCTGAAAAGACTTGACCTACCAATATTTTCATTGTCATCTTAGCTCTGTGTGTGTGTGTGTGTGTGTTGTGTGTTTGTGTGTTGTGTGTGTGTGTGTGTGTGTGTGTGTGTGTGTGTGAAGTCGTCAAGTCAAGTCAAACTTTTATTTCCAGATGGTACATTGAAAAAGCTGTACAATTGCTTTTTTTTTCACCAAGCCATCCATCTAAGAAAAATATTTGTGTCTTTGTGTGTGTGTGTGTGTGTGTGTGGAGTGTGTGATGTGTGTGGTGAGAGGAGAGAGAGAGAGAGAGAGAGAGAGAGAGAGAGAGAGGAGAGAGTTGCACGTCGGCCTTGGGCCACAATGCAATATAGAAAAGAAAATAGGAAAAATAGCTGAGAGAGAGGGAGAGAGAGAGAGAGAGGGGAAGGAGAGAGAGAGAGAGAGAGAGAGAGAGAGAGAGAGAGAGAGAGAGAGAGAGAGAGAGAGAGATGATTTAGTTGCACGTCGGCCTTGGGCCACAATGCAATATAGAAAAGAAAATAGGAAAAATAGCTGGAGAGAGAGAGAGAAGAGAGAGAGAGAGAGAGAGAGAGAAGAGAGAGGAGAGAGAGAGAGATGATAAGTTGCACGTTGGCCTTGGGCCACAATACAATATAGAAAAGAAAATAGGAAAAATAGCTGAGAGAGAAGAGAGAGAGAGAGAGAGGGGGGGAGAGAGAGAGAGAGAGAGAGGAGATGATTTAGTTGCACGTCGGCCTTGGGCCACAATGCAATATAGAAAAGAAAATAGGAAAAAAAGCTGAGGGAGAGACAGAGGACAGAGCTAGCGTTGGGAAGGCTGGCTGGCCCGAAGTGAGGTAGATGGTGAAGTTAACACAGGCACAAGAGAATAGCAGCAGGCACCACACATTCCGCGCTGTCATGAGGGCTGGCCGGTGTAACACGCTCAAAACACCATCGTGCAATGAAGACTGCTGTCGTGGTTTGGGCGTAGGCTAAGGCTTTCAGGCCATAACCACTACCGTAGTGATTTTTTTGCACATGCTGTAAACACTACCTTAGTGACTTTGGCGTACCACGCTATGAACACTATCTCTAAGCTTACAAACACTTTATATATATATATAATATATATATATATTATATTATATATATATATATATATTATATATATATTATATATATATATATTATATATATATATATTTTATATATATCAAATACTAAGAAGGAGGGTGGCAGGATGTTCAAGGCGTACGCATGCCAACAAGTAAATCATGAGGTCCTGGGTTCGATTCCCAGCCTCGCGTAGGAGACATAGCCAAAATAGTGTTTTTGGCGTGTAGGCCTGTGCTATAAACACTACTGGTAGTGCTTTCAGCGTTGCCAAAATGACTATGGTAATGTTTCTGGCATAGAGTTTTAGTCGAATTACAGTCCTTCCCAGATTTCTCTGATATCAGGACTGTAGCCAGAAAGTCAGAGGTCCCACGCTTCGGCAAGTTCTCCCACTTCAGCACCTCGGGCCACCCCAAAAATGTTACAATTCTTGAAGCAACTGCATGATGCATAAGCATATCACATAGACATAAGAAATTGCATGGAGTGATTTGGGCTTCTTACACCGGCCATGCAGACAGACAGGCAGTCTTTGTTGGAAGAAGGCAGCTGTTGACGGCAGGACTGTTTTGTTTCGGGTTTTTTTTTTTTATATCTGGGTTGTTGTTTCTTTGTTATTTCACCGGTGCCTTCCTTTGAATTAAACAGAGACTGTTGACCGTGTTCTGTTTGTGTGAAAGAGTGTCTTATGTATGTAACTTGGGTTTTGTGTGTGTGTGTGTGTGTGTGCTTTCTGTCTGTCTGTCTGTCTCTGTCTCCTCTCTCTCGTCTGTCTCTCTCTCTCTTCTCTTCTCTCTCTCTCTTCTCTCTCTCTCTCTACTCTTCTCTTCCTCTTCTAGGGGGGGGGGGGGGGGGGGGGGGGGCGCGCGTGTAAATCACCATGAACTTGGTAATCGGGTTTTAATTTTTTTTAATTCCAAACAAAGTGGTCAGAGCACTCGCTTTCCCCAAGATAAAGCTAAGCAGCATTGAGCGTGGTTACCAGTTGGATGGGTGACCGTTTTCGCGCCTTGGCTTCAGTACAGTTCCTCCAGTTCACCCAGCTGTAATGGGTACCTGCCTTCTTTAGGGTCAGGGAAGGTAAAGCAGCGAGGAAGAGGAGATGGGCGCCGCCCTCAACATGCTGGCCCCTAGAGAAGCTGACCACATGGGTTATGGGACACCCGTAGCTTTTACGTTTATAAACAAGATTAAAACAAAAAATAGTTTCAGTAATTATTATCATCACTTCTTGCCGTGGGTTCTTTTACGTGCGCTAAATAGTGATGTGTAAACACGCGGGACCTCGGTTTATCGTCTCATCCGAAAGACTAGCGCCCAGACCACCACTCAGGGTCTAATGGATGGGGGGAAAAGTTTGGGGCCCAAACGGGGTACGAACCACCGCACACTCCGACCCGGACTTTTTGCTTTCTAGGCAAGGCGCGTTACCTCCTAGACCACCAGTCCACCGATCCTGTATGATCCATCGATCCTGTCACGATCCTGTATGATCCACCGATCCTGTATGATCCATCGATCCTGTCACCGATCCTGTATGATCCACCGATCCTGTATGATCCACCGATCCTGTATGATCCACCGATCCTGTCACCGATCCTGTATGATCCACCGATCCTGTCACCGATCCTGTATGATCCACCGATCCTGTATGATCCACCGATCCTGTCATCGGTCCTGTATGATCCACCGATCCTGTCACCGATCCTGTATGATCCACCGATCTGTCACCGATCCTGTATGATCCACCGATCCTGTCATCGGTCCTGTATGATCCACCGATCCTGTATGATCCACCGATCTGTCATCGGTCCTGTATGATCCACCGATCCTGTATGATCCACCGATCCTGTATGATCCACCGATCCTGTATGATCCACCGATCCTGTATGATCCACCGATCCTGTCATCGATCCTGTATGATCCACCGTCTGTCACCGATCCTGTATGATCCACCGATCCTGTTTGATTCAGCACGATCCTGTATGATCCACCTGATCACTGTCCACCGATCCTGTATGATCCACCGATCCTGTATGATCCCACCGGTCCTGTCACCGATCCTGTATGATCCACCGATCCTGTATGATCCACCGATCCTGTATGATCCACGTCTGATCCACCGATCCTGTATGATCCACCGATCCTGTCACCGATCCTGTATGATCCACCGGTCCTGTCACCGTCCTGTATGATCCACTGATCCTGTATGATCCACCGATCCTGTATGATCCACCGATCCTGTCACCGATCCTGTATGATTCACCGATCCTGTGACACCGATCCTGTATGATCCACCGATCCTGTCACCGATCCTGTATGATCCACCGATCCTGTATGATCCACCGATCCTGTATGATCCACCGATCCTGTCACCGATCCTGTATATCCACGATCCTGTCACCGATCCTGTATGATCCACCGATCCTGTGTCACCGATCCTGTATGATCCACCGATCCTGTATGATCCACCGATCCTGTAATCCACCGATCCTGTCGATCTGATGATCCACCGATCCTGTCACCGATCCTGTATGATCCACCGATCCTGTCACCGATCCTGTATGATCCACCGATCCTGTATGATCCACCGATCCTGTATGATCCACCGATCCTGTCACCGATCCTGTATGATCCACCGATCCTGTCACCGATCCTGTATGATCCACCGATCCTGTCACCGATCCTGTCACGATCCTGTATGATCCACGATCCTGTATGATCCACCGATCCTGAGAGACGCTAAACGAGAACGAAGCCTCCTCAGCAAGAGAATTTGGGTGGTGGTGCTGCTGCTATGGATCCCTTCCCACTGTTTGCTTTATTCTTTTTTTTATCGAGGATTTTAAAAAAAAAATTATTTATTTTATTCTTTTTATATCGAGGATAATGGGATAAACACTCTTATGCTTTTCTTTTTTACTCCAGTCCCCATGTGTATGCAGTTTTGTCAATCTTGTCATCTCTTCCCACCGCCACACAATGGCCTACTCTTACGAAAAGCGGAACAGGAATGTAACGTGTCGCCAGATGTTCTGCGTGCGTTTGCACACGGGGCCTCGGTTTATAGTCTCATGCGAAGGACTTTTGGGGAGAGTGGAGTCAGGCTGAGGTTAACTCCAGAGAGAAAAATCCCTTGAACGGGAATCGAACCCGGGTCGTCAAATTGCTACGCAATGTGTGACTGTGTGTATGCATTGTACTGCACTGCGCATTTTCTTGATGATATTGCTCTTATTTTACTTTTATTCTCTGGCCATGTAATATGCTGTGTATTGTATGTGCATGCATTTTTTTTTCCTTATTTTTTTGTGCTAGTCAAATTTTTCACGTTCATATGTAACCTATTTAAATTGGTTTGATTGTACAGCGCGGTGAGCCCTTTTTTTTTTGGGGGGGGGGGGGAATTCGCGCTATATAAGCCTCCATTTTTTTTTTATTATTATTATTATTATTATTATTATTATTATTATTATTATTATTATTAATTATCATTATCTATTATTAATATTATTATTATTATTTTATTATTATTATTATTATTATTATTTTATTATATATTATATATATTCATCATCATTATTATTTTTATTATTATCATCACCATTATTATTTATTATTATTATTATTATTATTATATATTATTATTATATTATTATTATTATTATTATTATTATTATTATTATTATATTATTATTATTATTATTATATTATCATTATTATCATATCTTCTTCTTCTTCTTCTTCTTCTTCTTCTTTCTTTTCTTCTTATTATATATTTATGTTCAGACCACGAAGCTATGTCCCGTCCCCAGCTGTAGTGTAGGGAGCAGCGGAGAGGCAGACCATCTGTCCCAGACAGGCAGCACTTGGACCTGCCAGCCCATCCAGTGTCCTCTTTATTTATTTATTTATTTATTTATTTATTTATTTATTTATTTATTATTTATTTATCTATTTATTTGTTTGTTTATCTCTTTTTTCATATCGAGGATAATGGAATAAACACTCTTGTGCTTTCTTTTTTTCTACATCCAGTCCCCGTGTGTACGCATTTTTGTCAATCTTGTCATCTGTTCCCCCCAGCAGGCACACGATGGCCTACTCTTACAAAAAGCGGAGCAGGATTTAACGTGTGCGCGCGCAAGATGTTCTGCGAGCAAGCGAGGCAAGGACAATCCTGAGAAACAGCTCCAGGAAAATATGGCGCCATCACCTGGACATCATCTGGACGTCTGAAGAAGAAGGAAGAAAAAGAAATGCGAAGAGGAATTGCGGAGAAGAAAAAAAAAGAAGAGAAGAATTGCGAAGAATTGCGAAGAATTGCGAAGAAGAAGAAGAAGAAGAAGAAGAAGAAGAAGAAGAAGAAAAAGAAGAATTGCGAAGAAGAATTGCAAAGAGGAATTGCGGAGAATAAAAAGAAAAGAAGAGGAAGAATTGCGAAGAAGAAGAATTGCGAAGAACAAACGAAAAAGAAGAAGAAGAATTGCGAAGAGGAATTGCTGAGGAAAAAAAAAAGAAAAGAAGAAGAATTGCGAAAGAGAAGAAGAAAGAAGAAGAAGAATTGCGAAGAAGAAGAATTACACCAACTGCAGATATCATCAGGACTGGCCAAGACATTCATACAGGGAACAGTAAGGGGAGGGAGACGAAGAGGCAGACAAGAAGAAACGATGGAAGACAACATCAGAAAGTGGACAGGCACTAGGTGGAGCGACCTGCTACGGAGGGCGGAGGACCGTGGGTGTGGAGGAAGCTGGTTGCAGAATCTTCAGTCCTACCCACACGGGACTACGAGACAAGTGAAGGTGAAAATATCATCTCCCTGTTCATCAAAATCACGAAGTTTGTTCAGGCTTCGATCAAACAAACGCTCACCACACGACTTCAGTTTTCAAAGCAAACAAGAAAGGAAGGGGCTCGCTCTTCGATGAAAAGAACTCAAAAAACTGCGCTGTCTTCCCTCCGGCGTTTAGTTCTGAACCAGACGACCGGCCATGCTAGCAAATAGTAAGTCCGAACAGGCTGACAAAGAAGGAACACACCACACAGCGACAACACGGAAGACACAAACAGTGGAGGAAAAAGGAACACTCAGTACAAAGGCGTCATCGTGAAAGAAGCAAAGAACATACCCAAGAACAAACTCTGTCGTCTTCTTCTTCTTCTTCATCGGATTGTGCTTCGTACAACATTGCTGCTGCTGCTGCTAGTGCTTCTTCTACCTCCACGAATACTCCTCAGCCCCACAACACGGATTGGGCTTCTTCGCGCGGTGGCGATCTTTTAGACACGTTTCAGAACTCCATGTCCCGAACCACTGACAAGATCATGAGCGATCTCAGCCTCCCTGATGGACCCTCCTGGACGGGGAAGTCCTACCTGCAGACGACGACAACAACACCCAGGAACAAGACAAACCAGACCCCCCCCCCCGCAAGTAAGTAGCACCAGTGCGATTTCTCCTGAAAACGTGTTGGAGTTAGATTCGAACCCAGGCACTAGAAGCTCGCATCTGGCGATCTGGTCAACCCAACGTGGTCGTGACGATGATGCGCCATCTGGGGTAGTAGCACTCTCCCCTTCTCAAAATGTCAGCGTGGGGTCAAGGTCAGGGTCAAGGTCAGGGCCAAGGTCAGGGCCAAGGTCAGGACGCTCGGTTCCTCTGACGGAGAGTGGGGTTGGGACGGACACGCTGCCTTCAACACGTGACGCGACTCCTGCAGGTTCCGTGAGGGCAGCGGCGTCACGTGTAGATAGTCCAGTGATGAGGGCAACGTCACGTGTGGATAGTCCTGTGAGGCAACGGCGTCACGTGTAGATAGTTCGGCGAGGGCAGCGGCGTCACGTGTGGATAGTCCTATGATGGCGGCGTCACGTGTGGATAGTCCTGTGATGGCGGCGTCACGTGTAGATAGCCTATGATGGCGGCGTCACGTGGGGATAGTCCTGTGATGAGAGCAACGGCATCACGTGTGGAGAGTTCGGCGAGGGCGGCGTCACGTGTGGATAGTCCTATGGTGGCGGCGTCACGTGCGGAGAGTCCTGTGAGAGCAGCGGCGTCACGTGTGGGAGTCCTGTGGAGACAGCGGCGTCACGTGTGGAGAGTTCGGCGAGGGCGGCGGCGTCACGTGGAGGGGCTGCATCCTAGACTAATTGCGGCAGTAGCAGAGAGTGGCTCCACCTCAGGCCTGTTCCTCTGATAACTCCTCCTCTTCCTTCTTCTTCTCCTCCTCCTCTCTCCTCCTCCTCTCCTCCTCCTCTTCCTTCTTCTCCTTCTCCTCCTCCTCTCCTTCTCCTCCTCCTCCTCCTCCTCTCCTCTTCCTCCTCTTCTTTCTTCTCCTCTCCTCCTCCTCCCCTCTTCCTTCTTCTCCTCCTCCTCCTCCTCCTCTTCCTTCTTCTCCTCCTCCTCTTCCTTCTTCTTCTCTCCTCCTCCTCTTCCTTCTTCTCCTCCTCCTCCTCCTCCTCTTTCCTCCTCTTTCCTTCTTCTCCTCTCCTCCTCCTCCTCCTCTTCCTTCTTCTCCTCCTCCTCCTCTTCCTTCTTCTCCTCCTCCTCCTCTTCTTCTTCTCCTCCTCCTCCTCTTCCTTCTTCTCTCCTCCTCTCCTCTCTCCTCCTCCTCTTCCTTCTTCTCCTCCTCCTCCTCTTCTCTTCTCTCCTCCTCCTCCTCTTCCTTCTTCTCCTCCTCCTCTCTTCCTTCTTCTCCTCCTCCTCCTCCTCTCCTCCTCCTCCTCCTCCCTCCTCCTCCTCCTCCTCCTCCTCTTCCTTCTTCTCCTCCTCCTCCTCTTCCTTCTTCTCCTCCTCCTCCTCCTCCTCCTGCTGCTGCTGCACCCTCTGAGGAAGAAGCAGCCTCAAATGGTTCACCTTCACCACCACTCAAAATTTATATGCCTTTCTCATCGCCTGACTCTTCAGTGCCCAAAGCCTCAATGCCCAGAACACCCTCAATGCCAGAACACCCTCAATGCCCAGAACACCCCAATAGAGGACACCTCAATGCCCAGAACACCCTCAATGCCTAGCCTCAATAACCGGCACCTCAATGCCCGGAAACCTCAATGCCCAGAACACCCTCAATGCTCAGAACACCCCATGGGTGGCACCTCAATGCCCTGCGCCTCAATACCCGACACCTCAATGCCCGACACCTCAATGTCCAGTACATCCTCAATGTTTGGCTACTCAATGCCTAGGACACCCTCAATGCCCAGAACACCCTCAATGCCCGACACCTCAATGCCCAGAACACCCTCATTGGATGAAACCTCCATGCCCTACACCTCAATGCCCAGAAGACCCTCAATGCCCAGAACACCCTCAACAACCGACACCTCAGTGCCCAGAACATCCTCAATGCCCGGCATCTCAATGTTCAGAACATCCTAATGTCTGACTACTCAATACCCAGAACATCCTCAATGCCCAGAACACCCTCAATGCCCAGAACACCTCAATGGATGACACCTCAATGGCCAGAACACCCTCAATGCCTGGCGCTTTAATGCTCGACATCTCAATGCCCTACACCTCAATGCCCAGAACACCTCAATGTCTGACACCTCAATGCCCAGAACACCCTCAATAACCGACACCTCGATGCCCAGAAAACCCTCAATGTCTGACACCTCAATGTCAAGAACATCCTCAATAACCGACACCTCAATGTTCAGAACATCCTCAATGTTCGACTACTCAATGCCCAGGAAACCCTCAATGCCCCGGAAACCCTCAATGCCCAGAACACCCTCAATGCCTAGAACACCCTCAATGTCTGACATCTCAATGTTTGACACCTCAATGGCCGGAATACCCTCAATGCCCAGAACACCATCAATGCCCAGAAACCCTCAATGCCCGACACCTCAATGCCCAGAACGCCATCGATGCCCGACACCTCAACACCTGATGCCTCGATGTTTCACACCTCAACGCTCGACACCTCAATGCCTGATGCCTCAATGCCCAGAACACCCTCAATGCCCAGAACACCCTCAATGCCCAGAACACTCTCAATGGATGACACCTCAATGCCCTACACCTCATGTTCGGAGGACCCTCAATGTCGAGAACACCCTCAATAACCGACACCTCAATGCCCAGAACACCCTCAATGCCGACACCTCAATGCTCAGAACTTCTTAATGTTTGACCACTTAATGCCCAGGACACCCTCAATGCCCCGAACGCCCTCATTCCCTGACACCTCAATGTTCGACACCTCAATGCCCAGAACACCCTCAACGCCCAGAAGACCCTCCTTTCCTTACACCTCAATGCTCGACACCTCAATGCCCAGAACACCCTCAACGCCCAGAACACCCTCATTCCCTGACACCTCAATGCCCAGAACACCCTCATTTCCTGACACCTCAATGCTCGACACCTCAATGCTCGACACCTCAATGCCCAGAACACCCTCAACGCCCAGGACACCCTCAACGCCCAGGACACCCTCATTTCCTGACACCTCAATGCTCGACACCTCAATGCCCAGAGCACCCTCAATGCCCGAGCACCCTCATTTCCTTACACCTCAATGCTCGACACCTCAATGCCCAGAACACCCTCAACGCCCAGAACACCCTCATTCCCTGATACCTCAATGCTCGACACCTCAATGCCCAGAACACCCTCAACGCCCAGAACACCTCAACGCCCAGGACACCTCAACGCCCAGGACACCCTCATTTCCTGACACCTCAATGCTCGACACCTCAATGCCCAGAGCACCCTCAATGCCCAGAGCACCCTCATTTCCTTACACCTCAATGCTCGACACCTCAATGCCCAGAACACCCTCAACGCCCAGAACACCCTCATTCCCTGATACCTCAATGCTCGACACCTCAATGCCCAGAACACCCTCAACGCCCAGAACACCCTCATTCCTGACACCTCAATGCTCGACACCCCAATGCCCAGAGCACCCTCAATGCCCAGAACTCCTTCGTTTCCTGACACCTCGATGCTCGACACCTCAATGCCCAGAACACCCTCAATGCCCAGGACACCCTCATTTCCTGACACCTCAATGCTCGACACCTCAATGTTCGGAACACCCTCAATGCCCAGGACACCCTCAGTGCCCAGAACACCATCATTCCCTGACACCTCAATGCTCGACACCTCAATGCCCAGAGCACCCTCAATGCCCAGAACACCCCATTTCCTGACACCTCAATGGATGACACTTCAATGTTCAGAACATCCCCAATGCCTGACGCTTCAGTGCTCGACACCTCAATGCCCTACACCTCAATTCCCCACACCTCAATGCCCAGAACACCCTCAATGTCTGACACCTCAATGCCCAGAACACCCTCAATAACCGACACCTCAATACCGTACGCCTCAATGCACGACACCTCAATGCCCAGAACACCCTCAATGCCCAGAACACCCTCTGATGCCCAGAACACCCTCAATGCCCAGAACACCATCGATGCCTGATGCCTCAATGTTTTACACCTCAATGTCCGACGCCTCAATGCCTGACACCTCAATGCCAGAACACCCTCAATGCCCGACACCTCGATAACCGACACATCAATGCCCGACACCTCAATGCTTTACACCTCAATTCCCAGAACACCCTCAATGCCCAGAACGCCCTCAATGCCCGGAACGCCCTCAATGCCCAGAATATCCTCAGCTCCCTCAGCACTCAACACGCAGTGGTGTGTGACCTTCCCGACCTCTCTGACCTCCTCCGAGGACTGTGACCCGGCAGGACTTAGTGCAGAGGCAGGGAGGTCGGCGACCTTGACCTCTTCTTACGTGCTGGGCAGCGGAGCAGAAAAAGTCCCAAAGGTGGCGCCGGACTGCGGCGACGGCGAGGGCGAGGAGGGCACATGTGACTGTTTGACCTGCTGTCGTCGTAGACAAGTTCAAGTTCGTCCTTCCGGACAACAAAGTCAAGGTCGTCGTGGTGGACAAGAACGTCAAGGTCAGTGTCTAGCTATCATTTTGATTTCTCCTTCTTCTCCCCCCCTCCACCTCCTTCTCTTCCTTCTCTTCCTTCTCCTATTTCTTCTTCTTCTTCTTCTTCTTCTTCTTCTTCTCTTCTTCTTCTTCTTCTTCTTCTTCTTCTTCTTCTTCTTCTTCTTCTTCGCAATTCTTCGCAATTCTTCGCAATTCTTCTTCGCAATTCTTCTTCTTCTTCTTCTTCTTCTTCTTCTTCTTCTTCTTCTTCTTCTTCTTCTTCTTCTTTTCTTCTTCTTTTTTCTTCCTCCTCTCTTCTTCTTCTTCTTCTTCTTCTTCTTCTTCTCTTCTTCTTCTTCTTCTTCTTCTTCTTCTTCTTCTCTCTTCTTCTCGCTTTTCGCAATTCTTTTCGCAATTCTTCCTTCTTCTCTTCGCAATTCTCTTCTTCTTGCAATTCTTCTTTGCAATTCTTCATCTTTGCAATTCTTCTTCTTCTTGTTCTTCTTCTTTTCTTTCTTTCTTCTTCTTCTTCTTCTTCTTCTTCTTCTTCTTCTTCTTCTTCTTCTTCTTCTTTGCATTCTTCTTCTTCTTCTTCTTCTTTTCTTCTTCTTCTTTTCTTCTTCTTTGCATTCTTCTTCTTGCATTCTTCTTGTTCTTCTTGTTCTTCTTTCTTCTTGTTCTTGCTTCTTCTTGTTTTCTTCTTCTTCGTTCTTCTTGCTCTTCTTTCTTCTTCTTCTTTTTCTTCTTCTTCTTTGTTCTTCTTCTTCTTCTTCTTCTTCTTCTTCTTCTCTTCATTCTTCTTCTTCCATCTTCTTCTTCTTCTTTCTTCGCAATTCTTCTTCTTCGCAATTCTTCTTCTTCGCAATTCTTCTTCTTCGCAATCCTCTTCTTCGCATTCTTCTTCTTCACAATTCTTCTTCTTCGCAATTCTTCGCATTCTTCTTCTTCCAATTCTTCTTCTTCGCAATTCTTCTTCGCAATTTTCTTCTTGCAATTCTTCTTCGCAATTCTTCTTCACATTCTTCTTCTTCGCAATTCTTATTCGCAATTCTTCTTCTTCGCAATTCTTCTTCTCTTCGCAATTCTTTTCGCAATTCTTCTTCTTGCAATTCTTCATCTGCAATTCTTCTCTTCGCAATTCTTCTTCTTCGCTTCTTCTTCTTGCAATTCTCTCTTCTTCGCAATTCTTCTTCTTCGCAATTCTTCTTTCTTCGCAATTCTTTCTTCGCAATTTCTTCTTCGCAATTCTCTTCTTCGCAATTCTTCTTCTTCGCAATTCTTCTTCGCAATTCTTCTTCTTAGTAGGATATCACTACTGTCTGGCACAGGTTGTTTGTTTTTTTTTCCGCGGAACAACTAACTGTGCTAAATGAAACCTGTAGACTGATGAGGAAAAGAGTTGTGTGTGTGTGTGTGTGTGTGTGTGTGTGTGTGTGTGTGTGTGTGTGTGTGTGTGTGTGTGTGAGTGTGTGTTGTGTGTGTGTGTGTACATTGTAATTTGTTAATGCTGTGATGTTGGTTGCTTGTGTAAGATATCGTGTGCAGTGGTTGTGATGTTTTGTTTTTATAGTTGTTTATTGTAATTTAAAATGCTGATTGATTTCGTGCTGTGTAGCTATCTTGAATGCAATGTTTGATTTTTTTTATTTTTATAAGATATGCCTTATGATATAATGATGATTATCATGTCATCATCATTATTATTTTTCATCATTATTATTTCATTATCATCATTATCATGATTTATTATCAATCATCATCATCATCATCATCAATCATCATCATCATCATCATCATCATCATATCATCATCATCATCATCATCATTTTCAGTATTGTATGTAGTAGTAGTAGTAGTAGTAGTAGTAGTAGAGTAGTAGCAGTAGCAGAGTAGCAGTAGCAGAGAGAGTAGTAGTAGTAGTCGTAGTAGTAGTATCATATTATTGTCATTAATGGGTTTATGATGATGTGAGTATGATGATAGATGAGATGATGATGATGATATGATGATATGATTTTTATATTATTATTATTATATTATTTTATTATTATCATCATTATATATGATGATGATGATGATGATATGATGATGATTTTTTTATTATTATTTTTTATTTATTATTATTTTATTATTATTATTATTTGTATTATTATCGATCATTAGTTGTTGTTGTTGTTGTTGTTGT
>CM060343.1:2013872-2016372 GCA_030674155.1 Stramonita haemastoma
TGAAAGTATACATCTGGGATTTGGGTCAGTGAAAACAGACCCTCATCTGGGATTTGGGTCAGTGAAAATAGACCCTCATCTGGGATTTGGGTCAGTGAAAACAGAGCCTCATCTGGGATTTGGGTCAGAGCTCATCTGGAATTTAGGTCAGTGGAAACAGACCCTCATGTGGGATTTGGGTCAGTGAAAACAGAGCCTCATCTGGAATTTAGGTCAGTGAAAATAGACCCTCATCTGGAATTTAGGTCAGTGAAATTAGACCATCATCTGGGATTTAGGTCAGTGAAAATAGACCCTCATCTGGGATTTGGGTCAGTGAAAATAGACCCTCATCTGGAATTTAGGTCAGTGAAAATAAACCATCATCTGGGAAATTGGGTCAGAGCCTCATCTGGGATTTAGGTCAGTGAAAATACAGCCTCATTTGGGATTTAGGTCAGTGGAAACAGAATCTCTGCGGTGAGATGTGACGCAAAATGCTAGCTGTGATACATCTGGGAATTGGGTCTGTGGGGACAGTGATAGAATCTCTTGGAATCTACCTCACTGCGATATTGAAATCCCTGGGGAAATGGTGAAGAAATTGAAATTTGGGTCAGTGAAGGTGGCATCTCCGTTGTGATACGGGGTCTCTGTGAAATGATGCTTCTAGGATTTGGGTCGGTGGAAACAGAACCTCTGGAAAACTTTGGTGTGATATTGGACCCCTGTGAAATGAAGCATCTGGGTTTTGGGTCAGATTACACAATCTTATGTTTGTAGTTTCACCTGAAAAAAGTTTTAGAGGAGTGCATTTAGTACAAGTTTACATAATCCTATGATTCTAGTTTCACCTGAAAGAAAGTTTTAGAGGGGGGGGGGGGAGTGGATTTAGTACAAGTTTACACAATCCTATGTTCCTATTTTTCACCTGAAAACAGTTTTAAGGGAGTGGATTTAGTACAAGTTTACACAATCCTAAGTTCGTAATTTTACCTGAAGAAAAAAAGCATTCAGGGGGAGTGAAATCGGTACCAATTTGGACAATCCTGTATTTCCATTTTTGTCTGAAGGACTTTTAAAAAAACAATCTTAATTCGGTCTTTTACTTTGAGGAAAATGGAATAAGCGCTCGTGTGGGTTTTTGTTGTCGTTGTTGTTGTTGTTTTACATCCTGTCTCTTTGAGCATGCAGTTTTGTTAAATGTTTTCATCCCTTCTTTGAAAAGTACGTTATGGGCTGAGGGGGTTATCTTGTTCTTTTCTTTTTTTTAAATACTTTTTTGTCACCTGGGCATTCTAAATTAAGCGAAATAGTCGAAGTCCTCAGCACAGCCTGGTTTAGTGGCCTTAAGGCATGAAACGGTTATGGTATTTTGTCATTTCTTTTCCAGATTGTGAATGTTTAATATAGAAGGGATTGGGGGTGGATATTAGTGGAGTATGACTTGTGATATCAACATTTATGACTCTCCACCACGAAATGAGTCACCTAGCATATACCCCACTTTTCCGCTAGAAGCCCTTAAAGGCAGGTGGGGTCAAGTTGGCAATTTTCAGATTTTGATTGATTATAAAACTATAGCCATTATTCTACCTTGTAATGAAATATCATTGCATAATTTTGTATCCTTTTGCTTTTAAACGTGCTTTAAAAATGCCCAAGCCCTCATTCTGACCATTTATTATGATGCTAAACTTGTCCATTTTCTCATTTCCTGCAGTCTATCATTTCAACTTGTAATATCTTTTCATTGCATTGTACGATTTTCAATCTGTTTTTTTTTTTTTATTGTATAGCCATTTCATTGCAGATTAATAAATGTCAATAACTAAAACTTGACCTCTGGTGCAATGCGACTCCTTATGTGGTGGAGCGTCACATTGACTGGGGTAACAGCCCTGATAAATGTGGCCTCCGTGGTCGGCGGGGCTGTAAACAACATGGAGTAAAATGATTGTTATTTAGTTAACACAAACCCGGTGGGTACGGCCGGGGGCTCTTTCAGTATAAATAGCATCCCCACCTTCTGGAAATTCTGTGCTGGATATTTCACTTCTCTCTCTCTCTCTCTCTCTCTCTCTCTCTCTCTCTCTCTCTCTCTCTCTCTCTCTCTCTCTCCCCTCTCTCTCTCTCTCTCTCTCTCTCTCTCTCTCTCTCTCTCTCTCTCTCTCTTCTTCTTGTTTCTGTCTTTCTCCTTATCTTTCTGTAATTTTTTGTGCTTATTTTCTGACTCCCAAGTCCACTCTCGTGCATTTTTCCCAAGCAACTCTTTTAAAACAGTTTCTGTTTTCATAACATGACACTCTGCCTGTGTTTTTTGTTGTTGTTCAGGCGACCAGGTAGTGAGACTTAGACATGGGATGGGCACAGAATGTCCATTCTGCAGTGGTATTTGCCATGTGGCACTTTTCATGGATTTTTTTTGTACTTAAACAGGTTTCAAACTTCAAAAACTCTATGTTTTCTCACAGAGAAATTCAAGCGGGGACATGCCACACATTAAAACGGTTAAACAGAT
>CM060343.1:2026372-2028872 GCA_030674155.1 Stramonita haemastoma
TGCGTGCGTTCGCACACGGGGCCTCGGTTTAAAGTCTCATCCGAAAGACTTTTGGGGAGAGTGGAGTCAGCACTGATGTTCACTCCAGAGAAAAATCTCCTCGACCGGACTCGAACCGGGTCGTCAAATTGCGAGCGCAATGTTCTGACCACTCGGCTATCCGTGTGAGGTCCCGTGTGGTTACACATCATTATTTAGCGCACGTAAAAGAACCACGGCAACAAGAGCGTTGTCCCTGGCAAAGTTCTGTAGAAAAAGCCACTCCGATAAGGAAACAAATACAACTGCAGACAGAAAAAAGAAAAAAATATTAATGGATAGACGCTGCACTTGTGGCGAAGCGCTCTCCCCTGGGAGAGCAGCCCGAATTTCATGCAGAGAAATCTGCTGTAACATATAGTGAAAATAAATAGATAGATAAATTATTAAATAAATAAATAAATAAATAAATAGATAAATAAATAAATAAATAAATAAATAAATAAATGAATGAATAAATAAATAAATAAATAAGTGCAGGGAACTCCACTGGATGTCTTTCGGATGAGACGATAAACCGAGGTCCCGTGTGTTACACATCACTATTTAGCGCACGTAAAAGAACCCACGGCAACAAGGGGTTGTCCCTGGCAAAATTCTGTAGAAAGAAGCCACTCTGATAGGGAAACAAATACACTTGCATGCAGAAAAAGAAAAAAAAATGGGTAGGCGCTGCACATGTGGCGACGCGCTCTCCCCGGGAGAGCAGCCCGAATTTCACGCAGAGAAATCTGCGTGACATAAAGTGGTACAAAATACAAATACAAAATACAAAATACAAAATACTGATGCAAGGGGACTTGGTGGGTTTGTACAGTGCAAGGGAGAGAACTGATGTATATTCAGTTATAAACAGATTACTTGGTTAATCCCCTTGGTAGATCACAGGTTGGGTTTAAAATTAAAAAAAATTTCTTTCTCTAGCAGCTCTGTGGGCAGACGATGATAATCATCATCATTGTCAACGTTGTTGTCATCGACGCTGTAATCTTTTTTTTTAAACAGTTGCAAACGCAAAATATCACCATTGCTGAACACGGGAACAAAAAGAAGAAAAAAAAAGAAAAAGAAAAAGAAAAACACACACACATACACACACACATGCACACGCACGCACACACACACACACAAACACACACACACACTAATATAATAAAAAAAATATATATATATATAGATATTATATATATATATTATATCTATCTATCTAATCTATCTATCTATCTATCTATCTATCTATCTATCTATCTATCTATTATCTATATCTATATATCTATCTATCTATCTATCATATCTATTATCTATCTATCTATCTATATCTATATCTATATATTATATATCTGTTTTATGTATATGTATGTATGTATGTATGTATGTATGTATGTATGTATGTATGTATGTATGTATGTATGTATGTATGTATGTATGTATGTATGTATGTATGTATGTATGTATGTATGTATGTATGTATGTATGTATGTATGTATATGTGTATGTATGTATATGTGTATGTTATATATATATAATATATATATATAGATAGATAGATAGATAGATAGATAGATAGATAGATAATAATACATAATACATACATACATAATAATACATAGATAAAATACATACAACATACATACATACATACATACATACATACATACATACATACATACATACATAATACATACTACATACATACATACATACATACATACAGTACATACATAACATAATAATTACTACATACCGCATGGCGACATGTGTGTGTGTGTGTGTGTGTGTGTGTGTGTGTGTGTGTGTGTGTGTGTGTGTGTGTGTGTGTGTGTGTGTGTGTTGTGTGTGTGTGTGTGTGTGTGTGTGGTGTGGTGTGTGGTGTGTGTAAAGGATACAAATGTCATACTGACAAACACAAACCTTTAAATAACCCGATACCCCCCCCCCCCCCCCCCCCCCACACACACACACACCCTCTCCCTTCCTCTCCCTCCTCACTTCCCCTATCAGCTTTGACCTATTTTCAATAATTTAGTTTTTTGTGCTTTTTTTTTTGTTTGTTTTAGGCCCTATTGCTTCCTGCCTAAAGTCTCCCCGCGCAAAGGCTTAGTGCGTTTTCCGTTTCGCATTAAAATTTTTGTTTGTAGTTGTGTTGTTTGTTGTTTGTTTGTTTGGGGTTTTTTTTTGGGGGGGGGAGGGAGAGGGATGTTCTTTTACTCTCCCCTTTTCTGTTTCCTTTTTTTTTTTTTTTTTATTCCACTTTTATGTCACAGCAGATTTCTCTGCGTGAAAATCGGGCTTGCTGGAAAGCGCGTCGCTTCAAGTGCTGCGCCTACCCATTATGTTTTTTTTTTTTCTTTTTTCCTGTCTGCAACTGTTTCCCTATATCTACCAGAGTGGCTTTTTTTCCCTACAGAATGTTGCCAGGGACAACCCTCTTGTTGCCGTGGGTTCTTTTACGTTCACTAAA
>CM060343.1:2056372-2064476 GCA_030674155.1 Stramonita haemastoma
GTGGCGGTCAGTGTACTAGGATTCAATGGGATAAGTTTGACCGCTCCTTTCTGTGGGCAGCCTTTTTGTCTTAGGCTTATTTCACTAGGGACATATAGGAGATGAAAACAGAAGGCAAAAATCTTAGGTTTGAAGTAAGTGTGTCGTGAGGTTGGATTAAGAGTGTCAAAAGTAGGCTTTTGCCGAAGGGAGAGAGGGAGGTCATTCCAGATTGATGGACCAGAAATAGAGAAAGAGCGGCGGCCAACGGTAGATAGGTTGAATCTAGGTATTCTTAAGATAAAGTATCTGCAGCCGAGCGGAGGGAACGAGAAAGTGTGTACAAGTGAAGACATTCACTGAGGTAGGAGGGTGCTGTTTTGTGGAGACATTTGTAACAGAGGGTACTGATCTTGTAGTTTACTCCATGTGGTACGGGCAGCCAGTGGAGAAATTGCAAGAGAGGGGTAATGTGCTCAGATTTTTTTCTTTCTGAGGACCAATAGAGCTGCAGAGTTTTGTATACGTTGAAGGGAGGTGGATAGATGATGCTGGCAGACCAGCCCAAAGAAAATTTCAATATGATGATGATGATGATGATGGTGATGGTGATGATGATGATGATGATGATGATGATGATGATGATAATGTTGATGATGGTGAACACTTAAGGGCACTTTACAAACAAGTGTGCACCATAATTATCATCTAGCTGATGAGCTAAAAATAAATTATTAGGTGTTGTAAGACAACATTTTTTTTATTTGATACAGAGTAACTAAAGATGCTATTAATAATAATAATAATAATACATGGAATTTATATAGCGCTAAATCTTGTAATGCAAACAAATCAAAGCGCTTATTCACACACAATGATCAACACACATCTTCCAAAGATCAACACAACATCTTCCAATGATCAATAGATCTTCCAATGATCAGCACACATCTTCCAATGTCAACACACATCTTCCAATGATCAATAGATCTTCCAATGATCAACACAAGATCTTCCAATGATCAACACAGATCTTCCAATGATCAATAGATCTTCCAATGATCAACACACATCTTCCAATGATCAACACACATCTTCCAATGATCAACACAAGATCTTCCAATGATCAACACAAAATCTTCCAATGATCAACACACATCTTCCAATGATCAACACAAGATCTTCCAATGATCAACACAAGATCTTCCAATGATCAACACACATCTTGCAATGATCAACACACATCTTGCAATGATCAACACACATCTTCCAATGATCAACACACATCTTCCAATGATCAACAGATCTTCCAATGATCAATAGATCTTCCAATGATCAATAGATCTTCCAATGATCAACAGATCTTCCAATGATCAATAGATCTTCCAATGATTAGCACAAAGTTCCCCTGTAGGAATGTCGGGATCCTGTCAGTATCACCAGCATCCCCTCCTTCTGGAATTTCTGTGCTAGTAAGTTCCTCTTTTCTATCCCTCTCTTTCTTCTTGCCTAGATTCCTCTTCTTCCTGTCACCTCCTCCTTGTCTCTTTTTTGCCTCCTTTGTCCATCCTCGTATCCTTTTTTTACCCAAACAGACTTAAAAGATAACAGTTCTCTCCCACGCTGAAGTTGGATGCGCTGGGTCTGACTTGTCAGGCGCTTAACGGCAGCGCAACATACTTTCGCTCACATGACATACAACAAGTGTTGCTGTCTGAGTGTTGGAAACGACAAAGAAGAACTATATATATATATATATATATATATATATATATATATATATATATATATATATATATATATATATATATATATATATATATATATATATATATATATATATAAAAAAGATTGAAGCCTTCAGTAAACCTATATCTTGACACAGCGAAACTCAAGGTGCCATTCACATACAGAGAGAGATAAAAGGTATATCTGATCTTCGAACGATTAAAAACAACAACAAAGAAGTGAGCATTAAATTTTAGCAAGCCTAGACACCTTGACATATCTATCACAAAGAGTTAGTTAAGTGTATGACTATCTATCTAGGTCTTGTAACAATAGATTTAATGCTGGTAAGATATGCAAACAAAGGGAAGAAGAAGAAGAAGAAGAAGAAGAAGAAGAAGAAGAAGAAGAAGAAGAAGAAGAAGAAGAAGAAGAAGAAGAAGAGAAGAAGAGAAGAAGAATTGCGAAGAATTGCGAAGAATTGCGAAGAATGATGTGAAGAATTGCGAAGAATTGCGATGAAGAAGAAGAAGAAGAAGAAGAAGAAGAAGAAGAAGAAGAAGAAGAAGAAGAAGAAGAAGAAGAAGAAGAAGAAGAATTGTGAAGAATTGCGAAGAATTGCGATGAAGAAGAAGAAGAAGGAGAAGAAGAAGAAGAAGAAGAAGAAGAAGAAGAAGAAGAAGGAAGAAGAGAAGAGAAGAAGAAGAAGAAGAAGAAGAAAAATTGCGAAGAAGAAGAAGAATTGTGAAGAAGAAGAAGAAGAAAAGAAGAAGAAGAAGAAGAAGAAGAAGAAGAACAAGAACAAGAACAAGAACAAGAACAAGAACAAGAAGAAGAAAAAAAAAATTGCGAAGAAGAAGAAGAATTGCGAAGAAGAAGAATTGCAAAGAAGAAGAAGAATTGCAAAGAAGAAGAAGAATTAAGAAGAAGAGAAGAAGAAGAAGAAGAAGACGAAGAAAAGGAAGAAGAAGAAGAAGAAGAAGAAGAAGAAGAAGAAAGAAGAAGGAAGAAGAAGAAGAAGAAGAATTGCAAAGAAGAAGAAGAATTGCAAAGAGGAATTGCGAAGAAGAATTGCGAAGAAGAAGAAGAATTGCGAAGAATTGCGAAGAATTGCGAAGAAACAAGAAGAACAAGAAGAACAAGAAGAACAAGAAGAACAAGAAGAACAAGAAGAAGAATTGCGAAGAAGAATTGCGAAGAAGAATTGCGAAGAAGAAGAAGAAGAAGAAGAAGAAGATGAGGAAGAAGAAGAAGAAGAAGAAGAAGAAGAAGAAGAAGAAGAAGAGAAGAAGAAGAAGAAGAAGAAGAAGAAGAAGAAGAAAGCAAATAAGAAGAATGCAAAGACGAAGAATGCAAAGAAGAAGAAGTGGAGGAGGAGGAGGAGGAGGAGGAGGAGGAGGGAGGAGGAGGAGGAGGAGGAGGAGGAGGAGGAGGAGGAGGAGGAGGAAACGAAGCAAAGAAAGAAAGAGAAAAGAAAGAAAGAAGGAAGAAAGCAAAGAAGAGAGTGAGCGGAAGGGGAGATAAAAAAGAGAGAAGGGAAGCAAATCAAAAGAAAGTAAGCAAGAAAAAAAGAAAGTTTAATCAAAGTTGGTAAGAATAAAATAAAGAAATGGATGTAAAGGATGGAAGACAGAATGAAAGAAGAAAAGAAAGAAAGAAAGAAAGCAAGAAAGAAAGAAAGAAAGAAGAAGATAAGAGAAAGAAAGAAAGAAAGAAAGAAAGAAAGAAAGAAAGAAGAAAGAAAAAGAAAGAAAGATAAAGAAAAGAAGAAAGAGAGAAAGATAAAGAAAAGAAGAAAGACAGAAAGAAAAACAGAAAGAAAGACAGACAGACCGATAGAAAGAACGAAAATAAGAAGGAAAGAAAAAATGAAAGAAAGAAAGACAGACAGACAGACAGAGTGACAGACAGAAAAAAAAGAAATAAGGGAGGAAGGAAAAAAGAAAGAAAGAAAGAAAAGAAAGAAAAGAGAGTGAAGGAGGGGGGGGGGGGGGGGGGGGGGGGCGGGAAGGGAGAGAAGAAAAAAAAAGAGAAAAGAAGTGGACAGATAAAGTGAAAAAGGAACACGAAAGAAAGAAAGAAAGAAAGAAAAGAAAGAAGAAAGAAAGAAAGAAAGAAAGCAAAAGAAAGAAAGAGAGAAAGAAAAGAAAGAAAGAAAGAAAGAAAGAAAGAAAGAAAGAAAGAAAGAAAGAAGAAAAGAAAGAAAGAAAGAAAGAAAGAAAGAAAAAAGAAAGAAAGAAGAAAGAAAGAAAGGAAAGAAAGAAAGAAAGAGAGAAGAAAAGAGAGAGAGAGAGAGAGAATGAGAGAGAGGAGAGAGAGAGAGGAGAGAGAGGAGAGGAGGAGGAGAGGAGAGGAGAGATGAGAGAGGAGAGAGAGAGAGAGAGAGAGAGAGAACTGAACTGAACTGAACTGAACTGAACTGAACTGAACTGAACTGAACTGAAACTGAACTGAACTGAACTGAAAGATTTATTCACAAAAAGGCCATTGGCCCATACATGAAGGGGGTTGCCGAACTATTTAGTATTTGGTGATGGAGAAAAAAAAAACAAACTACAAACAAAAAAACAACAACAATAACAACAACAAAAATCAACAAGAGTAATAACAAAAAAAAAGAAAAAGAATTAACAGAAAAGTCAGTTACAAAAAAAGGGACTTAAGATAACAAAATATCTCTCATTCTGAAAGCTTTACACAAATATAAAGTCAAGCTACGCACAACCTCAGGCTGACTTGACGCCATGAGTAAACAGAGCCTAAACGAAGTAGGCTGTCTACTATATTTTACAGGGATATAATTCTGCCTAATATCCTCTAACACTGGACAGCATAACACAAAATGTACTTCATCCTCAGGAGCTTGTTTACATAGTGGGCATAGTAACCTGGGGTCATCAACCTCTTATTCTCTGTATCTGAATTTATGGACGTTTATATTGATACACCGAGTCTAAACTTAGACATAATTCTTTTCAAATGAATGTCCATATCAAGCTTTAGATAAGGTTTGACATCATGTGAATTATAAATTGTCTATACATTTGGTATCTTTCACTGGTTTGTATATGATCACTCCATTGCTGCCATCGGCAGTCAATCAACCTTTGCCTGGAAAACGTTTATAAACACTCTACAATTTCCAACACCTTGACTGAACCAAACAAATCCAAATCCGAGTTCACACAAACAGGTGCGTATTTGTGTAGCCCAGTTGTTTTTCCCTTTGGCATCTAGATCATAAAGCATCTTGTAAGATTTAAAAGGAAGCCTGTTCTCATCCATATGTAGAATCTTAATCCAGTATCTAATACATCTTACAGCAGCATTAACAGAGAGAGGATATCTATTAGTTTCACTATACACAAGATCATTGGGTGTACGCCTATCTACGCCTAAAAACTGCTTTAAAGCAAAGAGATTGCACTGATTCGCAGTGTGTTACAGCTGCATCCAAGCCCCAAATTTCTGCACCATATAACACAATGGGTTGTATTTGGGCATCAAATATCCTAATCAGCAAGTCAAAAGAGTTATTATTCAATAATCGCATTTTTTTCAAAACTAGTAACAAGCTACGTTTACCTCGACTTGCCAGATCTTTACATGCAGTAGTGAAACTAAGCTTTGTAGAAAAAAGATTCCTAAGTATTTATATTCATTAATCACAGGCATGACTTTTCCCTTGTAAAACCCCATTTTTCATGAGCAGCCAAATAACCACCTTTTTTGGAATACAACGATATTACTTTATTCAGATTGACCTTTGATCAAGGCTGATGAGCATGCTAAAGGTATTTAATGCTTTTGTAAGCCAAAACTGTTTCAGATAGCAAGATAACATCTCCGGAGTAGGAGAATAAACAATTTGTGAAATTTTGGGGGGAAAAAGTGGCACCATGTTTACCATTTTTGATGACTTCTCTAGCTAACTCATTAAAAAAAAACAGAAAAACAATAATGGGTACATACACCCCCTGTTTAACCCCCAGTGGTGCAGTATTTTATGTCAGTCAGTTTAGTAAACATCTTATTCTTTTTTTTTCATTTTGTACATGGTTCAAGAAAAACCTAATATTTTTCTCTTCACACCATTTTTCGGAGAATAGCCATAACAAGTTTCTATTAACAGAAATCAAAGGCTTTTTCAAAGTAAAATAAATCCCAAATGAGTTACGGTTATGAACAAACTGTTTCTGTACAAACGTAAACAGAGTAAACATGTGATTATAGTGGAGTAGAAAAAGAGAGAGAGAGAGAGGAGAGAGGGAGAGAGAGAGAGAGGAAGGAGAGAGAGGAGAGAGAGAGAGATGAGGGGAGAGAGAAGAGAGAGGGGGAAGAGAGAGAGAGAGAGAGAACAAAGGAACAAAGTCAGTAAGAAGAATGAAAGAAAAAGAATCAAAAGAATGAAGCATGAAAGAAAGAACAAGATAAAGAGAGAGAGAGGAGAGAGGAAGAGGGGGAGAGAGAGAGAGGGAGAGGAGAGAGAGAGAGTGGGGGAGAGGGAAAGAGATGAGAGAGAGAGGAGAGAGAGAGCAAAATAAGAAAAATACAGAACCATGTCTTTTCCCCCTGACTTTTTCTCTACCTATGCCACTGGGTTTTTTGTGTTGACTTTTTTTGGTAACCAATTGAGTGGGGGTGCTCTTGTGGCGACACGC
This sequence comes from Stramonita haemastoma, assembly GCA_030674155.1. NCBI lineage: Eukaryota > Metazoa > Mollusca > Gastropoda > Neogastropoda > Muricidae > Stramonita > Stramonita haemastoma. Next base: position 2,062,741 of record CM060343.1, read on the forward strand.
TCTCCCAGGGTGGCAGCCTGAATTTCCGCAGGAATTTTCCCTGACTTAAAATAGTGGTGTAAAAAAAAAAAAAGAAAAAGAAAAAAAGTGACTTCAATTACTTTTGCATTTGTATTTTCGGAACTGCCCTGAGGAAGAAAGGTGGCAGCATGGTTAAGACGTTCGTGCCAATATGTGAACGTGGGGGTTTTGGGTTCGTAAACCCCGCCTCGCCCTTTCTTCCCAGTTTGACGAACAATCCCAACTGAATGTCAAAGTCATTTGGTGAGGGGCTAAACCCAGGTCCCGTGCGCCGAACGCACGCAGAACATCTTGCGCACACGTTAAAATCCCGTTCCGCCTTTCGGAAGAGCAGGCCATCGTGGGCCGGTAGGGGGCGGAAAGACAAAATTATATATATATAAAAAACCAGCATGACGCAGGTGTCGTGTTTAGACACCATCCCTGAGGGGAAAAAAATAATGGGAGGCGCCTGCATTTGTTTTGGGGGCGGGCTCTCCCCGGGTAGAGCGCCCGAATTTCCCGCAGAGAAACTGCTGTGAATAAAGTGGTATAAAATTTTTTTAAAAATAATAAAAAATAAAAGAATTGCAGTCAAAATGGGATTTGGCTCTTGGATTTTTTTTTATTTTTTTTAGTAGGTTAGATTTAAGATAATGGAAAGAAAAATTTTTTTTAACATAGTAAACCTTGATGCCCGGGTTAGTACCAAACCCCATTAGGGACATAAGGTGTTCAGGAGTGGTTGTTTTTCACTGTGCACCCAATTTTCTCTCTGAAAGTTAAGAACACAAAATATGTTAACCGACATTTTGTTCAACCCCAAACACATGTCACCCCCCGACCGGTTTCACTTCCAAATGGGGTGACACACACAGCGCGCGCCGGTGCACACACAGACACACCCCAGACACACCACAAAACACACACACACACAAACACACACACCACACACACACCCATACATAATAAAACACACACACACACAATACAAAAACTGCATACACACGGGAATGGGTGTAAAAAAAAAAAAAGCACAAGAGTGTGCTTTTCCTTTTATCCTCGATATAAAGGAAAATTAAAAAAAAAAACACACATACACACAGACAACACAGACCAGAGAACAAACACCCCACACGCCGCGGCGCGCGCGCGCGAGACCGCAAGTCTACTCTCTCTCCTCTCTCTCTCTCTCTTCTCGTGTCTCTCTCTCTCTCTCTCTCTCTCTCTCCTCCTCTCTCTCTCTCTCTCTCTCCTCTCTCTCTCTCTCTCTCCTCTCCTCTCTGCTCTCTCTCTCTCTCTCCTCTCTCCTCTCTCTCTCTCTTTATATTATTTATTTTCTATTTTATTTCCTTGCCTGGTATATTGATACCCCTTTCCGGTTTCACTTTTTGTGTGGAGGGTTGTAGAATTGAATACTACGACTATTTTTACACACAAACACACACACACACCACACACACACACCAACACACAACCCCCAAAACACAAAAACCCCACACACACACACAAAAACCACCAAAACCCCCCACACCCCAAAACACACATTTCGCCCCCGGGCCCTGATATCATTTAATGGAAAAGACGTTTTAAATTTTAAGAACATTTTAAACCCCCCGGCCCCCCCCCCCCCCCCCCCCCCCCCCCCCCCCCCCCCCTTTTGCAAATAAAACCAAAACACATTTTACACACACCCCCCCCCACCAAAACCCCCCCCCCCCCTCCCCCCATCTTTC
>CM060343.1:2072076-2074576 GCA_030674155.1 Stramonita haemastoma
ACCACTACTACTGCTACTACTACTACTCATCATGGCTTGGCTTCGCGAACGAAGATTAAGGGCACTGTCCACGTCTGGTGCAGGCTCGCTGGTGGCCGTTCAGTCCAATGCGTGACAAACAAACCCGGCCGCAGCGGTTGCAGGGGAAAGTCGATTCTGGGGTTGATGTAGAGGGGACGCGGTTCTTCCTCCTCATTCGCCTCTCCTCAAGGGCCGCTCTGCGATTGACCTCAAAGGAGGAGACCGACTGATGCACAGTGTGTCGCCAGGCCTGCCGGTCAGCAGCAAGGACTGACCACTGGTTATGGTCTATGAGACAGGCTGACAGAGATTTCTTCAGAGAGTCTTTAAATCTCTTCTTTGGTGCGCCTCTGTAGCGGTGTCCGGTGGAAAGTTCACCGTAGAGAACCATCTTCGGTAGGCGATGGTCCTCCATTCTAGAGACATGCCCTGCCCATCGTAGCTGCGTTTTCAGCAACATGGCCTCAATGCTGGTGATCCCTGCTTGCTCCAGCACCTCAGCATTCGTGGTGAAGTCGCTCCAGTGGATGTTGAGGATGGAGCGGAGACAGCGTTGGTGGAAGCGTTCCAGAATTCGCAGGTGGTGTCTGTATGTGACCCATGACTCAGAGCCGTACAGGAGGGTGGTTAGTACCACGGCTCTGTAGACACTGATCTTGGTGTCTTTCTTCAGGTGTTTGTTTTTCCAGACACGGTGGTAGAGTCTGCCAAAAGCACTGTTTGCCTTTGCCAGTCTGTTGTCTACATCTTTATCAATCTTTGCGTCAGAGGAGATTGTGCATCCCAGGTAGGTAAACTGCTGGACTGTCTTCAGTTCTGTCTCACCAATTGTAATGTGAGGTGGGTGGTACGCTACCTGAGGTGCGGGCTGGTAGAGAACCTCTGTCTTCTTCAGACTGACTTCGAGTCCGAAGAGCTGGGCTGCCTCTGCAAAACAGGATGTTACATGCTGCAGGGCGGTTTCTGTGTGGGCTACAAGGGCAGCATCATCAGCGAAAAGTAGCTCTCGAATTTGTTGCTCCAGGGTTTTGGTGTGGGCCTGAAGACGCCGCAGGTTGAATAGGCTGCCAGCTGTGCGGTAGCGTATGAAAACTCCGTCTTCGTCATCAAGATCTTCTGTGGCCCGCTGAAGCATCATGCTGAAGAAGATAGTGAAGAGGGTTGGTGCAAGAACGCAGCCCTGCTTCACCCCGTTTGTGATTGGGAAAGGCTCTGATAGGTCGTTGCTGTTTTTGACCTGGCCACGCTGGTCTTCATGTAGCTGGATCACCATGTTGAGAAACTTTGGGGGACAGCCAAGACGCTCCATGATCTGCCACAGGCCCTTCCTGCTCACAGTGTCAAATGCCTTGGTTAAATCAACGAAGGTGATGTACAGTCCCTTGTTCTGTTCGCGGCACTTTTCTTGAAGTTGTCTGAGCACGAAGACCATGTCAGTGGTACCCCTGTTAGCTCTGAAGCCGCACTGGCTCTCAGGGAGGTGGTGTTCTGCAACAGCAGGTACTAGTCTGTTGAGGAGAACTCTTGCAAGGATTTTGCCAGCGATGGAGAGAAGAGTTATCCCCCTGTAGTTGGAGCAATCTGATTTTTCCCCTTTGTTTTTGTAAAGGGTGATTATGATTGCATCACGAAGGTTTTGTGGTAACTTTCCCTGCTCCCAGCAGCAGACAAAAAATTCATGGAGCTTGCAGTGCAGTGTTTGCCCCCGTTTTTCCATAATTCTGGTGGAATACCGTCGACGCCTGCAGCCTTCCCACTCTTCAGTTGTTCTATGGCTTTAGTTACCTCTTCCAGGGTTGGGGCTTCGTCCAGTTCTTCTTTCACTGGTTGCTGTGGGATCTGGTGGATCACTGTGTCATCAACAGTGCGATCAGCGCTGAAGAGGGTTTGAAAGTGTTCAGCCCAGCGGTTCAATATGGACATCTTATCTGTGAGGAGTGCCTGGCCGTCAGTGCTGCGCAAAGGACTCAACACTTGGTGAGAGGGTCCATAGACTGCCTTCAAAGCTTCGTAGAAGCCTCTGTAGTCACCTGTGTCAGCGCAGAGCTGAGTTTTCTGGGCGAGGTTAGTCCACCACTCGTTTTGGATAACTCTAAGCTGGCGCTGGAGGTTGCTGCATGTAAGACGAAAGGCAGCTTTCTTTGCTGGACAAGATGGTTGTGCAAGGTGAGCCTGGTGGGCACTTCTCTTCTTCGCCAGCAGATCTTGTATTTCTTGGTCATTTTCGTCGAACCAGTCCTTGTTCTTCTTGGTGGAAAAGCCCAAGACCTCTGCAGAGGTCTGCAGGATGGCAGTTTTTAGGCGGGTCCAGAGCGTTTCTGGACAGGGGTCAGAGGGGCAGTCCTCGACTTCCAGCTTTGACTGGAGGTTGGACTGTAGCTCAGCCTTCACTTCAACGGACTTGAGGCTGCCAACCTGGAGTTTCTTTCTGGGGGGACCTCCTCGTTTTGACTTTGGTTTGATGTGAAGGCTGAGGTTG
>CM060343.1:2089576-2094576 GCA_030674155.1 Stramonita haemastoma
GATAATTAATAAATATTGCAGGTACCCCAAAACATAGTTATGGAGTGAGGTCTATACATGATAATTAATAAATATTCCAGGTATCCCAAAACATAGAGTGAGGTCTCTACATGATAATTAATAAATATTCCAGGTACCCTAAAACATATAGAGTGAGGTCTATACATGATAATTAATAAATATTCCAGGTACCCCAAAACATATGGAGTGAGGTCTATACATTATGAATAAATAAACTATTCCGGGTGCCCCAAAAACATATGAAGTGAGGTGAGGCACACTACATGATAAACAAACAAACTATTCCGGGTACCTCAAATTGCATGGTGGCTGTGTTAAAGTCTGTCCCGAGCCTAAGGCTCATCAGGCCGGTGCTTATCCCGGTTTCTGTGGCGTTAAGCGACTGAGAGTCATAGAGTCCCCCCTGGATAGGACGCCAGTCTATTGCAGGGTTAACCCCCAACACAAGGTTGGTCAAGTCAAGTCGAGTCAAGTCAAAAACACTTTAATCATCCCTGAAGGGCAATTACAATACTGACAGGCAGTATTTTGCACCTGGGTGGGGTGAGAAAATAGCCGTAAAGTGCCTTTTCCAAGGGCACAACGCCATAGCTGAAAGCTGGGATCGAACCCGCAACCTTTAGATTACGAGTCCAACGCCCTAACCACTAGACTACAGCGGCGGCAGGGTGGATGTGTGCAGAATCAGAATCCCTTCCAGCTGATGGACAAATTGAAGGAGGAAGGAAGACTTCCCGACAACATCTACAAGATCGAGTAAACTGCCCGGATGGTCACGTCACTTCCGTCGTCGCAGCAGCTTTGACTTGCAGCGGTCCAGCCGGAAGTGTCCTCTGCCTTCCCATCATGCCCTGCTTCGTGACCACTTTTAAGCTTGTTTCTGATTGGCTACAGACGTTTTCTCGGCCTTCAAGTTTTCCTTTCCCTCCCACTCCCACCCTTTTTAAACTTTTTTTTTTTTTTTTTTTGTTACTTTACTTTACACCTCGGTATAACCAGACTGCAGTTATTCAATAATCGTTTCAGTGTTGTTGTTGTTTTTATATAATGATGTTTTTGTTGTTGTTCTTGTTGTTTTGTCATTGTAAGCAAGTGTGTCTGTTCAGTTTCTGATCGGGGTGAGGATTCACAAGGTTCAGGACATGTCAAACATCAGATGGAGATTGCTTAATATGTCTGTGGTGACGTTTTCGTTGTTTGTTGTTGCTGTTGCTGCTGCTGCCGATGATGATGATGAGGAGGAGGATGTTGGAGGTGGCTGTGCTGGCGGTGATGGTGGCGGTGCTGTTGCTGTTGTTGGCGGTGATGGTGGCGGTGCTGTTGTTGTTGTTGGCGGTGATGGTGGCGGTGCTGTTGCTGTTGCTGTTGTTGGCGGTGATGGTGGCGGTGCTGTTGCTGTTGTTGTTGCTGGCGGTGATGGTGGCGGTGCTGTTGTTGTTGCTGGCGGTGATGGTGGCCGTGCTGTTGCTGTTGTTGTTGCTGGCGGTGATGGTGGCGGTGCTGTTGCTGTTGTTGTTGCTGGCGGTGATGGTGGCGGTGCTGTTGCTGTTGCTGTTGCTGGCGGTGATGGTGGCGGTGCTGTTGCTGTTTCTGTTGCTGGCGGTGATGGTGGCGGTGCTGTTGTTGTTGCTGGCGGTGATGGTGGCGGTGCTGTTGCTGTTGCTGGCGGTGCTGGTGGCGGTGCTGTTGCTGTTGTTGTTGCTGGCGGTGATGGTGGCGGTGCTGTTGCTGTTGTTGGCGGTGATGGTGGCGGTGCTGTTGCTGTTGTTGTTGTTGGCGGTGATGGTGGCGGTGCTGTTGCTGTTGCTGTTGTTGGCGGTGATGGTGGCGGTGCTGTTGCTGTTGCTGGCGGTGATGGTGGCGGTGCTGTTGCTGTTGTTGTTGCTGGCGGTGATGGTGGCGGTGCTGTTGCTGTTGTTGTTGCTGGCGGTGATGGTGGCGGTGCTATTGCTGTTGTTGTTGCTGGCTGCTGGTGGTGATGGTGGCAGTGCTGTTGTTGCTGGCGGTGATGGTGGCGGTGCTGTTGCTGGTGGTTGTTACTGTTGAACATCTTTCCGCACGATTGTTGTTGTGTTGTGTTGTCAGCACGGCTGTGGCAGGAATCTTTGTGTTTAGAGCTGTCTCTGGCAGCAGAACTCTTTGTGTGTGGAGTTGTCTCTCTGAAATCTTTGTGTTTAGAGTTGTCTGGCATAAGGAATCTCTGTGTTTAGAGTTGTCTCTGGAAGAAGAATTCTTTGTGTGTAGAGTTGTCTCTGGCAGAATTCTTTGTGTGTAGAGTTGTCTTTCAGAAGTCTTTGTGTGTAGAGTTGTCTTTCAGAAGTCTTTGTGTGTAGAGTTGTCTTTCAGAAGTCTTTGTGTGTAGAGTTGTCTCTGGCAGAATTCTTTGTGTGTAGAGTTGTCTTTCAGAAGTCTTTGTGTGTAGAGTTGTCTTTCAGAAGTCTTTGTGTGTAGAGTTGTCTTTCAGAAGTCTTTGTGTGTAGAGTTGTCTTTCAGAAGTCTTTGTGTGTAGAGTTGTCTCTGGCAGAATTCTTTGTGTGTAGAGTTGTCTTTCAGAAGTCTTTGTGTGTAGAGTTGTCTTTCAGAATTCTTTGTGTGTAGAGTTGTCTTTCAGAAGTCTTTGTGTGTAGAGTTGTCTTTCAGAAGTCTTTGTGTGTAGAGTTGTGTTCTTCTTGTTGTCAGTGAAAGGAACAGGATAAGGCTCTGCTGTAGTCATATCTGAAAGTCGACACAGCCACAGAAAATCCTACAGAGAAATCATGTCTTCCATTCCAATCTACAAAGACAAAGAAAATCCTACAGAGAAATCATGTCTTCCATTCCAATCTACAAAGACAAAGAAAATCCTACAGAGAAATCATGTCTTCCATTCCAATCTACAAAGACAAAGAAAATCCTACAGAGAAATCATGTCTTCCATTCCAATCTACAAAGACAAAGAAAATCCTACAGAGAAATCATGTCTTCCATTCCAATCTACAAAGACAAAGAAAATCCTACAGAGAAATCATGTCTTCCATTCCAATCTACAAAGACAAAGAAAATCCTACAGAGAAATCATGTCTTCCATTCCAATCTACAAAGACAAAGAAAATCCTACAAAAAAATGACTTCTTCCATTCCAATCTACAAAGACAAAGAAAATCCTACAGAGAAATCATGTCTTCCATTCCAATCTACAAAGACAAAGAAAATCCTACAGAGAAATCATGTCTTCCATTCCAATCTACAAAGACAAAGAAAATCCTACAGAGAAATCATGTCTTCCATTCCAATCTACAAAGACAAAGAAAATCCTACAGAGAAATCATGTCTTCCATTCCAATCTACAAAGACAAAGAAAATCCTACAGAGAAATCATGTCTTCCATTCCAATCTACAAAGACAAAGAAAATCCTACAAAAAAATGACTTCTTCCATTCCAATCTACAAAGACAAAGAAAATCCTACAGAGAAATCATGTCTTCCATTCCAATCTACAAAGACAAAGAAAATCCTACAGAGAAATCATGTCTTCCATTCCAATCTACAAAGACAAAGAAAATCCTACAGAGAAATCATGTCTTCCATTCCAATCTACAAAGACAAAGAAAATCCTACAGAGAAATCATGTCTTCCATTCCAAAAGTCTACAAAGACAAAGAAAATCCTACAAAAAAATTATTTCTTCCATTCCAATCTACAAAGACAAAGAAAATCCTACAAAAAAATTATTTCTTCCATTCCAATCTACAAAGACAAAGAAAATCCTACAAAAAAATTATTTCTTCCATTCCAATCTACAAAGACAAAGAAAATCCTACAAAAAAATGATTTCTTCCATTCCAAAAGTCTACATACCCAAAGAAAATCCTACAAAGAAATTATTTCTTCCATTCCAATCTACAAAGACAAAGAAAATCCTACAAAAAAATGATTTCTTCCATTCCAAAAGTCTACATACCGAAAGAAAATCCTACAAAGAAATTATTTCTTCCATTCCAAAAGTCTACAAAGACAAAGAAAATCCTACAAAGAAATATTTCCTTCAATTCCAAAAGTCTACATACCGAAAGAAAATCCTATAAAGAAATATTTTCTTCCATTCCAAAAGTCTACATACCCAAAGAAAATCCTACAAAGAAATTATTTCTTCCATTCCAAAAGTCAACAAAGCCAAACAAAATCCTACAAAGAAATATTTTCTTCCATTCCAAAAGTCAACAAAGACAAAGAAAATCCTACAGAGAAATTATCAAAATTTATCACAAATTGAAATGATAGACTGTAGGAAATGACAAAATGAGAAATTGACAACTTTAGCATGGCAATAGGTGGTCAGAATGAAGGCTTGGCTGTTTTCAAAACAAAAGAAAACAAAATTATGCATTGATGTTTCACTAAGAGATAGAATAAGTGCTATAATTTTATAATCCATCAAAATCTCAAAATCGACAACCTCCACCTGCCTAAAATGGCTCCTAGCGGAAAAGTGAGTTATGTGCTAAGCGACTCATTTCGTGGTGGAGCGTCACATTTACCAGGCTGACTAGCCTTGTTCTTCTCCAGCTAAGCCGTCAATGTCATCGGCAAAACGTAAGTTTGTGATTGTTCTGCCTCCAATGCTGACTGTTCTCTCATGATTTTTAAATTCGTCAGCCATTATTCTCTCTAAGGAGACGTTGAAGAGGGTGGGAGAGAGCAGGCATCCTTGGCGTACTCCAGTTGTGGTTCAGAGCCAGTCTCCTACGCTATTGTCACAGTTGACTGCGCTGGTCACCTTGAAAACTGAAAAGAAATACCGCTGGACAAAGAGCAAGGAACACTTAAAAGGAAAAAAAAAATTAAATAGGGTCACAAATAATGCTGGTGGCAATTTCTATTCGCGTTGTTATCAAATACAATTATCCTTCACCTTCGCCTTCACAGATCCCGCAGTCTAGCAGACCGTTGGAGCACCACTGAAGATTTTGCAGCCAGCTTCCTCCACTCCTCTCTGCTTT
>CM060343.1:2139576-2142076 GCA_030674155.1 Stramonita haemastoma
GTATGTGTACGACAGGAATGAGGGCACTGGCAGGTCTGCATCTGAAGCATTACCAAGTGGATGGGTGACCGTTTGCGCACCTTGGCTTCAGTACAGTTCTCCAGTCCACCCAGCTGTAAATGGGTACCTGCCCTCTTTAGTCAGGGAAGGTAAAGCAGCGAGGGAGAGGAGATGGGCACCACCCTCAAATGCTGGCCCCCTAGAGAAGCTGAGGTCTCTGACGCCTCGCTCCCCTACACTACACAGTTTATGGGACACCTTTGACTTATGCCTGTGAATTCCCTTGGGAACAAAGGGCCGCAACAACACTCCTCCAACGGACTCGGTTCTGGGAGATCCTCTTCAGCTCGGCCCATGTCATTCCGGCTGCCTTCGTCTCTGCTTCAATGCTTCTGCGCCAGGTCTGTTTTGGTCGACCTACTTTCTGCTTTCCTTGTGGATTCCAGTCAAGAGCCTGCCTGGTGACGTTTAAAGCAGGCTTGCGGAGCGTATGGCCAATCCATCCCCATTTCCTTTTCTTGATCTCCGTCTCGATTGGAGCGTGTCTGGTCCTGTCCCAAAGTTCTTCGTTTGAGACGACTTCTGGCCACCTGATACCGAGGATGTTCCTAAGACATCTGTTGGTGAATGTCTGGAGTTTATGGGTGTTGGTCTTTGTTAATGGGACACCTTTACCTTTATCTAAAACTCTACACTTAGTCCCAACAAATGTATGCAGTAAAAACAACCATCAAAAAACTTCCCTGACCTCTAACGAAAGCTAGATAATACCTGTCTTGAATAATTCTTACGTACAACAAAAACACTCACTTTTCTAACAAGATCTAAGAAATGAACACTGAAAACCGTATTTCTAACAATAATCAATAAAAGAAACATTCCACTAAAAGTTTATGTCTTTAAAGTCCAAAATAATTATAATTAAGAACCAACTAGAGTATGTTCCTGCGTGTGCGCGCGCGTGTGTGTGTCTGTGTGTGTGTGTGTGTGTGTGTGTTGCGTGGTGCGTGTGTGTGTATGTGCGTGTTTGTGTGCGCGTGCGCTCGAGGTACTGTATGTACGTGTGGCGGCGTGTGCGTATGTGCGTGTGTGTGTGTGCGTGTGAGTTTGTGTGTATGTGCGTGCGTGGTGTTGTGTGTGTATGTGGTGGTGTGTGTGTGTGTGTGTGTTGTGTGTGTGTGTGTGTGTGTGGTGTGTGTGTGTGTGTGTGTGTGTGTGTGTTGTGTGTGTGTGTGTGTGTGTAAAACAAATTTACACTTTCTCGCAGATGTGCGTGTGTTTGTGTGGGTGTGTGCTTTTTATTTCTTTTTTTTATTCTTTTATTTCGAGGATAATGGAATAAGCACTCGTGTGCTTTTTACATGCAGTCCCCGAATGTATGCAGTTTTTTTAATTGCGAATGTGCTATCAACACATCAGCCTCCTAATGGTGGACAGCTGTCTGCAGTGGACCAACACCTAGCACAATGGCTGCAGATCTGGCCCAGTCGTGATCATCTGCTTTCCCTTCACTGGTTCCATGACCCTCAGTTCATCTGCAATCATTTTGATGACTGGCTGCTTGTTAACAGGCTGTCCCATTCAAGACCAATGTTTGCTTTAAAGAGATGTGCTCTCACTGAGGGTGTACAACTGGCTGAATCCTTTCTGTCACCCAGCAGGACAACATGACTTGGTACTCACTTCAAAGTAGCTGTCAAACACCACATGCAGAACTTGTGAAGTAGTTTCAGCATAACGAAGAATGATAGCAACAGCTGCATTAAAAAATAAACTAACACTTTTGCAAGCTGGCCAGGCCAGACACAGTGCACAGTACAGCACAGGCATCCAGGATGACAACATCTGCAGGGTCCAGACGACGTGTTCCGTGTGCAGCCAGGAGCTTGTTCTTCAATGCAGACTTAGCTGTTGTGTGCATAGCGCCATGGACATTAAATAAAGGGTGCTAACTCATGAGAAAAGAGAGTTTCTAGTAAGATACTGTCCTTCATTTAGGCCATGATTCCAAGATCACGCACAAAAATGAACTCAGTGTGTATGCATGAATGTCCAGCCTGGTCGTTGGGGGCTCTCCTTGTTACAGAAGCCATTGTTCTGATGCATCTTATCCATTTTATGTGGAAACCAGTGGGCCGGTGGCTTTCAAAAATCAAATCTTCACGTCGCTGGGATTTAATTTCAGCAGTTTCATGAACGTTCAGGGAGGGCTCATCTACTACATTGCTTGATTAACATAGATATTGATGATGCGCCATTTTCTGGGTGTTTATTGATGTCAAACTCATCAGTGCTTGTTGACAGGGCCTCTCTTATTCTCCTTCTGTCTGCAGCATCTTCTTTCAGGCGAGTATTGCATTCTTCTTTGGGAGATTCAACAGCTGTGTGGGATTCTTTCCCTCTCTTCATCTCCTGAAGATCGTGCAGGATTGGTATCATTGTACTGTGAGAGTTTGCCCAAATAACCAATGTGGACTCATTCAGTGTCGATCCAATAATC
>CM060343.1:2147076-2157076 GCA_030674155.1 Stramonita haemastoma
TCTTCTCCCAGAGATTTGACACGAGCGAAAGTTGAATGGAACCGACAAGTTGATTCGTGGTTGATTCATGCACTTATATTTATAATAGAAGGTTATGTTGAGCACTGTGGGAGCGATTGCTTCCAAACCGATTTGAAAGTAAAACGATCTTTTTGTATTGGAAAAGATTTTCGATGTTCACATCTGAATCATTCGCTTAGCTATTTTTATGGCGCTGAATTATCAATCTACTTCTCTTGCAGTTTCATGGCACAGTGCCAAAAGATTGTGGCTGCGGCCGTGCGGGGTAGATACAGTCTAGTGTTTATAGAATTTGAAATAAACTACCCATAGGCCTACTACTTTTTCTTTGGTTGATTGTGAAATTCTGTCACTGTACCATCAAAACAATAAAAGATAAATACCACAACATCAGGAAGATGGCTTTATTTAAGTTTGATACTATAATGATAGATGGATACATTTTGTTATTATTTAAAGTAATAATACAATTGAAAGAAAATGGTCAAAATCCCAAATTGGGACAATTTATGCCATAAAGATTGTGTCTATAGCATACGGCTGTTCTAAACTTGAAACAAAAGTTTTAACTTGTGAAACAATTGCTAAAACTAAAAGTAAAACACACCTTTGCCAACATTTTCATCCCCAAATCATGGACACAGTTTTTTTGGTGAAGTTTGTGTCAAATGAGAAACTGAGAAAGCTGATCAAACTGTTCTGATAAAGTGATATTAATTTTAATGATCTAATAATAATATTTAATAATAATAATAAAATAACACTAGCCTAATCACAATGCCCAAGACTCAAGAGATCATATGTAGCCTGATTTTGATCTTGTCGATTTTTGCTATATTGCAAAGAAGGCAACATTTAAGTAAATTAAATCATGATTTGTCAGTGACACAATAAACAGTATTAAACCTATTCAGGAAGATGTTTAGTTTGTTGTTAGAATTTCCATGCTCTGAATTTAATTTACACACATAGTGACAAACATGTGTGTGTGTGCGTGTGTGTGTGTATGTTGTGTGTGTGTGTGTGTGTGTGTGTGTGTGTGTGTGTGTGTGTGTGTGTGTGTGTGTGTGCATTGTACTGCACTGCACATTTTTTGATGATATTGCTTTATTTTACTTTTATTGTCTGGCCATGTAATATGCTGTGTATAAGTAATAGTATATAATATTGTATTTGCATGCATTTTTCTTTATTTTTTTATGTTAGTCAAATTTTTGACGTTCATATGTAACCTATTTAAATTGATTTGATTGTACAGCGCGGTAAGCCCATGTTTTTTTTTTGAATTCGCGCTATATAAGCCTCCATTTTATTATATTATTATTAATATTATGTATTGTATGTCCAGCCAAAAATCATTGTAACTGACCATCTTGCAGGAGAAATTTGATCGATGTTGTCTCCATCCGTGCTATTTGTACTACTTCAATACTTGTACTTCAATACTTGTAGTCTGTTTTGTGTTTTTTCTCCAGGTCACGTGTTCTTCAGCATTTGAAGCAAAGCCAGGACTACAGGTTACAGGTGATATGAGACAGTCGAAATGTGTGTGTGTGTGTGTGTGTGTGTGTGTGTGTGTGTGTGTGTGTGTTGTGGTGTGGTGTGTGTGTGTGTGTGTGTGTGTGTGCGTGTGCGTGTGCGTGTGTGTGTCCATTCAAATTTGCTAAGACTATTAATTGTTATTGATTGCTTGTGTGTTGTATAGGTCGAATGCAAGCGCTTTGATGTGTTTTTGCAAGATATAGCGCTATATAAATTCCATGTACTATTATTATTATTATCATTATTATTATTATTATTATTATTATTATTATTATTACTACTATTACTACTATTACTATTAGTACTATCATTATTATTTCCAGTAAACTGCAGTGAAAAACATACACACACACGCACACGCACTGTTAACTAGTATCAACCCTCATTTAAGTGTGCCTATTTGACAATTTTCATGTCTTCTAAGTTCTATCATGTAATGTTTTTAGTAAGAGTAGGCCGTTGTGTGCCGGTAGGAACAGATAACAAGATTTACAAATCTGCTTACACACGGGGACTGGATGTAAAAAAGCGTATGAGTGCTTATTCCATTATCCTCGATATAAAAGAATAAATATATGACACTCCGCTACATAAGGAGTCACATTGCACCAGAGGTCAATTTTTAATTATTGATGTGCTATTGATTTGCAATGAAATGGTTATAAATTATACAATGCAAAAAAACAGACTGAAAATCAAACAGTTCTATCAATACTTATTACAATTTGAAATGATACTTTTGATAGATTGCAGGAAATGTCAAAATGAGAAATTGACAATTTTAGCATCGTAATAGGTGGTCAGAATGAGGGCTTCGCTATTTTCAAAGCACATTTAAAGACAAAAGGAAACAGAATTATGCCTTGATATTTCACTACAAGGTAGAATAAGAGCTGTAGTTCTATAATCAATCAAATTCAAAATCTCAAAATTGACAACCTCACCCCCACTTATTTTTAATGGCTCCTAGGGAAAAGTGGATTATGTGCTAAGCAACTCATTGTGTGGCGGAGCGTCACATATGTGACGCTCCACCACATGTTGACATAAGGAGTCGCATTGCACCAGAGTTCAATTTCTAGTTATTGACAAGGTATTAATCTGCAATAAAAAGGCTATCCAATAGGAAAAACAGATTGAAAATCGGACAATTCTGTGCAAAGTTATTACAAATTATAATGATACACTGCAGGATGTGCCAAAATGAGAAACGGGCAAGTTTATTTTTGTAACAGGTTGTTAGAATGAGGGCTTAGGTATTTTCAAAACACATTTAAAAGCAAAAGGAATAAAAATTATGCCTTGATCTTTCACTACAAGGTAGAATAACGGATATTGTTTAATAATCCATCAAAATCTCAAAATTGACAACTTGACCCCCACCTGCCTTTAGTGGCTCCTAGCGCAAAATTGGGTAATGTGCTAAGCGACTCATTTCGTGGTGGAGTGCCACATATATATGGAAAATATATAAAATATATTATATATTAAATATTAAATATTTTGTCTGCAGACCAATGTCCACAATGAAGGGTCTACGTGCTGAGCTGTTAGCCATTGCTGAGAAAGAGGACAGAGAAGCGTTGGTACAGTTTGTGAAAAATGTAAGTTTGATTTAAAAAAAAAAAAAAAAAAATTATTATTATTTTTTATACCACTTTATGTCACAGCAGACTTCTCTGCGTGAAATTCGTGCTGCTATCCCCAGGGAGAGCGCATTGCCACCTTTTTTTTTTTTTTTTTTTTTTCCTGTCTGCAGCTGTATTTGTTTTCCTATCACAGTATCAGAGAGAGGCTTTTTTCTACAGAATTTTGCCAGGGACAACACTCTTGTTGCTGTGGGTTCTTTTGCGTGCGCTAAATGATGATGTATAACACATGGGACTTTGGTTTATTGCCTCATCCGAAAGACTAGCGCCCAGACCACCACTCATGGTCTAATGGATGAGGAAAAAGTTTTGGGCTGAAACGGGATTCGAACCATCATCATATTTCCTTTTCAGTTTATTTTGTTGTTATGCAGTGTAACAATGTTGTACATAGCTAAATATTTCTTTGGTGGGGTTTTCTTGGTTGTACTCTGCTTGTTTGCTTGCTGCTTCATTTTTGTTAGTTTGTCTGGGTTTTAAAATAAAAAAATAAAAAAGAATTATGTGGTTATTTGGGGGGATTTTTTTTTTTTTTTTTTTTAATAGATAGATGGCTTATCAAAAAAAGCAAAATTTATTGCTTACTCAATGTACATACCATCTGGGAATAACATTTTGACTTTGACTATAACCCCATGGGTCCATGAAATCAGGGGTTCGAATCTGGGCAGCGCCTGATGAATGAAGGGTGGGGATTTTTACCAGGTCAGCTTAAGTGCCGACCTGCCTGTGCCTTCCTTCCCTTCTGTGTATTATACTGTATACATACATGTTATACATGTATACATACATGTTATACGTATGTATATATATGTATATATATGTATATACATGTGCAGAAGATCAAATTTGTATACAAATTGGCCGTCGCTCTTTTCTCTGTTTCTGGTCCAGTGATCTGGAACGATCTCCCTCTCTCCCTTCGGAAAAAGCCTACCTATGATACATTTAAATCCAGCCTCAAGACACACTGATTTCAAAGCTAAGACTTTCCTATCCTTTTTTCATCTTCTGCCCCTGCTCTCAACAGCCGAAATATCCACCACCCTGCCAAAGTGTTTAACCTCTGTGTGTGTGTGTGTGTGTGTATGTGTGTGTGTGTGTGTGTGTGTGTGTGTGTGTGTGTGTGTGTGTGTGTGTGTGTGTGTGTGTGTACATTGATTTCGTTAAAAATCTAAATTGTTGTTGGCTGCATGCGCAAGAATTGGTTGAATGCAAGCGCTTTGATTTGTTTTTGCAAGATGTAGCGCTATATAAATTCCATTTATTATTATTATTATTATTACATGTTAAAAAGATCCCGCAATTCTTGTCAGCGTTTGTTGCAACCCAGAACAGGAAAAGCGGAACAGGATTTAACGTGTGCGCAAGATGTTCTGCGTGCATTCACACACGGGACCTCGGTTTATAGTCTCATCTGAAGGACTTTGGGGGAGAGTGGAGTCAGCACTGGAATAGGTAAAGGTAAAAGGTAAAGGTGTCCCATAACCTGTGTGGTCGTAAAGGAGTGAGGCATCAGAGACCTCAGCTTCTCTAGGAGCCAGCATGTTGAGGGCGGCGCCCATCTCCTCTCCCTCGCTGCTTTACCTTCCCTGACCCTAAAGAGGGCAGGTACCCATTTACAGCTGGGTGAACTGGGGGACTGTACTGTAGTCAAGGCGCGCAAACAATCACCCATCCACTTGGTAACCACGCTTGACGCTGCTTAACCTTGGCTGGGGGAAAGTGAGCGCTCTGACCACTGAGCTATAGATCCCGTCCCCAGGATAAAATAATAAATACATAAATAGTAATAAAAAAAATATACATGATTGTTGTTGATATTGTGGCGGACAGTTGAAGCAGCGGGGCAGGGATGTGGGGCCCTTTACCTCTATATTATATATATACATGTTGTTGTTGTTGTTGTTGTTGTTGAAGCAGGGATGTGGGGGCCCTTTACCTCTATATTATATACATGTTGTGTTTGTTGTTGATGATGATGATGAGGATGTTGTTGATGCTGTTGATGTTGATGATGTTGATGATGATGTTGTTATTGTTGTTGTTGTATATGTTGATGCTTCTGCTGCTGCTGCTGCTGCTGCTGCTGCTGCTGCTGCTGCTGCTGCTGGCGATGTCAGATGATCATGTTGTTGATGCTGTTATTGATGTTGATGTTAATGCGGTTATTGATGTTGATGCTGTTATTGATGTTGATGCTGTTGTTGATGCTGATGTTGATGCTGTTGTTGATGTTGATGCTGTTGTTGATGATGATGCTGTTATTGATATTGATGCTGTTGTTGATGTTGATGCTGTTGTTGATGATGCTGTTATTGATGTTGATGCTGTTGTTGATGCTGTTGTTGATGTTGATGCTGCTGTTGTTGGCGGACAGTTGCAGCAGCAGCGCGGTGTGGATGTGGGGGACCTTGTGGCCGAGTACAGCCGCCGTCAGCAGGAAGAGCTGTGGGAAGCACTACGCGGAGCCTGCAGCCACATCCTCTGCCTCGACAGCTGGGAGGAAGGGGGGGAGGAGGAGGAGGAGGTGAGGGGAGGGAAGGGAGGGAGTGAGGGAGAAGAAGGGAGGAAGGAGGAGAGCCTTCTGCCACATCCTCTGCCTTGACAGCTGGGAGGAAGGGGGCAGGAGGAGAGGGAAGGGGAGGGGAGAGAAGGAGGGAGGGGGAGGGAGGGAGGTGAGGGGGAGGAAGGGGGGGAGGAGAAAGAGGAAGGAGAGGGAAGGGGAGGGGAGAGAAGGAGGGAGGGAGGGGAGAGGGAAGAAGTGAGGGAGGAGGGAAAGAAGGAAATGAGGGAGGGAGAGGAGGAAGAGACGGGAGGGAGAAGTGGGGAGGGAGAGAAGGTAAGGAGGGAGGGAGGAAGTGAGGGAGGGGGGAAAGGAGGGAGAAGAAGGGAGGGGAGGAAGAGGAGAAGGTGAGGAGGGAAAGGAGGGAGGGAGAGGGAGGGAAGGCGAGGTAGCAGAGGAGGAGGAGGAGGATGATAAGGTGAGGGAAGGGGAGAGGGAGGGAAGGAGAAGTTCGGGAGGAGGGAGGGAGAGAAGGGAGGGAGAGAAGGGAGGGAGAGAGAAGCCTGAATCAATGATTGATAATGGTGGTGGTGGTGATGGTGATGATGATTGTGATGATGGTGATGATGATAGCATTGTGTGTTTTTGATGTAGCCTGAATCAATGATGATGATGATATTGATGATGATCATGATCATGATAGTATCACGGATGATAGTGATAATGAATGAACTCGTTATCATTCATCAGCATTATTATTAGTAGTAGTACTCATTATTGTCATCGTTATTATCGTCACTATCTTTGTTATCTTCATTGTTGTTATTATTATCATCATCTTCATCATTATCATCTTGTCGTCATTGTCATTGTTATTATCATTTATTTTTATTATTTCATTGTTATTCTTTTCATTACTGTTATCCTCCTCCTCCTCCTCAACAACATTATTATCAATTTCATTAAAGCACAGTTTATATATATAGATCTATAGATGACCTGTGATTTATGTATACATAGTTTGATTAAAGCACAGATTATATAGATCTATAGATGACCTGTGATTTATGTATGCATAGTTTGATTAAAGCACAGTTTATATATAGATCTATAGATGATCTATGGTGTATGCATAGTTTGATTAAAGCACAGTTTATATATAGATCTATAGATGATCTATGGTGTATGCATAGTTTGATTAAAGCACAGTTTATATATAGATCTATAGATGATCTATGGTGTATGTATAGTTTGATTAAAGCACAGTTTATATATAGATCTATAGATGATCTATGGTGTATGTATAGTTTGATTAAAGCACAGTTTATATAAATCTATAGATGATCTATGGTGTATGTATGCATAATTTGATTAAAGCACAGTTTATATAGATCTATAAATGATCTATGGTGTATGTATGTATAATTTGATTAAAGCACAGTTTATATAGATCTATAAATGATCTATGGTGTATGCTTAGTCTGTTTATCTCTATCATCATACTGTATTATATATCTTATTTTATTTATTCTTTTATTTATTTATTGTTTTACCTCAAGGATAGATGAATAAACACTCTTGTGCTTTTTTACCACCAGTCCCTGTGTGTATGCAGTTTTCTCAATTTTGTCATCCGTTCCCACCGGCACTCAATGGCCTGCTCTTCCGAAAAGCCAAACGGGTTCTAATGTGTGCGCAAAATGTTCTGCGTGCGTTGGCACACGGGACCACCTCGGTTTACAGTATCATCCGAAGGAAGACGGAGTGTTTACGTTTTATACGTTAATTAAAAAAAAAAATTTTTTAACCCCCCCCCCCCCCCCCATTTTTGTCCGTTCTTTTTTCAGACTGCTGACCACGGTGCCTTCCTGGACTGTCTGGTTACCCTGGCAACGGCCACGCTTCACCAGGATGACCTTGACCTTCCCCAGGCCTTTCAGGACACCGCGGCTTTGCTGCATGGTCAGTCAGTTAGACATGTGTAGATTCAGCTGTGGCTTTGCTGCATGGTCAGTCAGTTAGACATGTGTAGATTCAACTGTGGCTTTGCTGCATGGTCAGTCAGTTAGACATGTGTAGATTCAACTGTGGCTTTGCTGCATGGTCAGTTAGTCAGTTAGACATGTGTAGATTCAACTGTGGCTTTGCTGCATGGTCAGTCAGTTAGATGTGTGTAGATTCAACCGCGGCTTTGCTGCATTGTCAGTCAGTCAGTTAGACATGTGTAGATTCAACCGCGGCTTTGCTGCATTGTCAGTTAGTCAGTTAGACATGTGTAGATTCAACCGCGGCTTTGCTGCATTGTCAGTTAGTCAGTTAGACATGTGTAGATTCAACCACGGCTTTGCTGCATTGTCAGTCAGTCAGTTAGACATGTGTAGATTCAACCGCGGCTTTGCTGCATTGTCAGTCAGTCAGTTAGACATGTGTAGATTCAACCGCGGCTTTGCTGCATTGTCAGTCAGTCAGTTAGACGTGTGTAGATTCAACTGCGGCTTTGCTGCATTGTCAGTTAGTCAGTTAGACGTGTGTAGATTCAACTGCGGCTTTGCTGCATGGTCAGTTAGTCAGTTAGACGTGTGTAGATTCAACTGCAGCTTTGCTGCATTGTCAGTTAGTCAGTCAGTTAGACATGTGTAGATTCAATCGCGGCTTTGCTGCATGGTCAGTCAGTTAGACATGTGTACAGTTAGACATAACATACATACATACATACATACATACACACATACATACATACATACATACATACATACATACATACATACATACATACATACATGTATGCATACACATAACATATATTTAGAGAGGAACCTTACAGCTCTTCAGACTTCTTTTTTTTTTTTAGACGGAAATCTAATCGGTCACAGGCAAACAGAATCGGTACGCCATACCGGCTGCTTCGAAAATTTTCAGTATTCCCTGTTTACAATTGGTAAAATACCGAAAATTACCGGTTATCGCGAACCCTGGCCTACCCATTTTTTTTTTCCCTTAGGGATGGTGTCTAAACACGACACCTGTGCGCATGCTGGGTGTTTTAAAAATAATGTTGTCATCCGCTCCTACCGGCACACGATGGCCTGCTCTTCCGAAAGGCGGAACGGGGTTTTAACGTGTGCACAAGATGTTCTGCGTGCGTTCACACATGGGGCCTCGGTTTATAGTCTCATCCGAATGACTTTGACATTCAGTTCGATTTTTTCTCCGTCAAACTGGGAAGAAAGGGCGAGGCTGGGTACGAACCCAGAAACTAACGGTGTTACTTGTTGGCAGGCGAACGTCTTAACCATCCTGCCCCCTTCCTTCCTTCCTTCTGTAGGTGTTTGAGTCACATCTTTCCAGCACATGAAACTCCAAGGTGGTGGGGCAGACAGAATGGCTGTAGATCGGTGGTCTAGGTGGAAACGCACCTTGCCTAGAAAGCAAAAAGGCCGGGTCGGAGTGTGCTGTGGTTCGTACCCCGTTCGGCCCCAAAAGTCTTTCCCCATCCACTAAACCCTGAGTGGTGGTCTGGGCGCTAGTCTTTCGGATGAGACGATAAACCGAGGTCCCGTGTGTTACACATCACTATTTAGCACACGTAAAAGAACCCACGGCAACAAGGGGGCTGACCCTGGCAAAATTCTGTAGAAAAAAGCCACTCTGATAGGGAAACAAATACACTTGCAGGCAGGAAAAAGAAAAAAAAAAGGGTTGGTGCTGCACATGTGGCGACGCGCTCTCCCCGGGGAGAGCAGCCAGAATTTCACGAAGAGAAATCTGCTGTGACATAAAGTGGTACAGAATACAAAAATACATATCTTTGAGTCACATCTTTTCAGCACATCACATGCCACTGTGGTAGGAGAGACTGAGAATGGCTGTGTTTTTTTTGTTTTTTTTAATGAATGAACAAATTTTATTTGATAAAAGCTAAAAGCCCATCCGTCATAGGGGGCTAATTATAAACGTCATGCTAATAATGTAGGGATGCATAGGAAAGAAGACTTGAGTAACAACCCGAAATCCGGACAAATGTCAACAAATATGTTTACCTAGAGAAGTTGAGGTCTCTGATGCCTCGCTCCCCTATGACCACACAGGTTATGGGACACCTTGACCTTGACCTTGACCTTTGCCTTGTGCACAGCTGTCAGTTTCCCCCACTTTCAGCTCCTCTCAGCTGCTAATTATCCCATCCCAGCCCAGCTGGGGCCAGCTGGTGCTATTTATAGCAGGAACTGACCACACATGGAGAAGGTAAAAGGAAGGACCGTGCTAAATTTAGCACTCTTGA
>CM060343.1:2159576-2164576 GCA_030674155.1 Stramonita haemastoma
TTTAACTGTGTGTGGTGGTGGTGTGTGTGCGGGCAATGGCCTACTCTTATGAAAAAGCGGAACAGGATTTAACTGTGTGTGGTGGTGGTGTGTGCGGGCAATGGCCTACTCTTACGAAAAAGCGGAACAGGATTTTAACTGTGTGTGGTGGTGGTGTGTGTGCGGGCAATGGCCTACTCTTACGAAAAAGCGGAACAGGATTTTAACTGTGTGTGGTGGTGGTGTGTGTGCGGGCAGTGGCCTACTCTTACGAAAAAGCGGAACAGGATTTTAACTGTGTGGTGGTGGTGTGTGCAGGCAATGGCCTACTCTTACGAAAAAGCGGAACAGGATTTTAACTGTGTGTGGTGGTGGTGTGTGCGCGGGCAATGGCCTACTCTTACGAAAAAGCGGAACAGGATTTAACGGTGTGTGTGGTGTTGTGTGTGTGCTGTGCAGGAGTGATGCTGAGGGTGGGGGGGGGGATGGAGGGGGTGAAGCTACGTCTGGCCCGGCTGTTCGAGTCTTGGTGGCGCCACAACAGACCCGGCCGCGAGGACATTGTCGCCAACACTTTCCTCTTCTTTCTGCAGCGGAGTCTGGCCAAGGGCGCGGTGAGTGAGTGAGTGAGTGCTACATGGCCAAGGGCGCGGTGAGTGAGTGAGTGCTACATGGCCAAAGGCTCGGTGGGTGAGTGAGTGCTACACGACCAAGGGCTCGGTGAGTGAGTGCTACATGGCCAAGGGTGAGTAAGTGCTACATGGCCAAGGGCGCGGTGAGTGAGTGAGTGAGTGCTACATGGCCAAGGGTGAGTAAGTGCTACATGGCCAAGGGCTCGGTGAGTGAGTGCTCCATGGCCAAGGGTGAGTAAGTGCTACATGGCCAAGGGCGCGGTGAGTGAGTGAGTGCTACATGACCAAGGGTGAGTGCTACATGGCCAAGGGCTCTGAGTGAGTGAGTGAGTGAGTGAGTGCTACATGGCCAAGGGTGAGTGCTACATGGACAAGGGGAGTGAGTGAGTGAGTGAGTGAGTGCTACATGGCCAAGGGTGAGTGCTACATGGCCAAGGGCGCGGTGAGTGAGTGAGTGCTACATGACCAAGGGTGAGTGCTACATGGCCAAGGGCTCTGAGTGAGTGAGTGAGTGAGTGCTACATGGCCAAGGATGAGTGCTACATGGCCAAGGGCGCGGTGAGTGAGTGAGTGAGTGAGTGCTACATGACCAAGGGTGAGTGCTACATGGCCAAGGGCGCGGTGAGTGAGTGAGTGAGTGCTACATGGCCAAGGGTGAGTGCTACATGGCCAAGGGCTCTGAGTGAGTGAGTGAGTGAGTGCTACATGTCCAAGGGTGAGTGCTACATGGCCAAGGGCTCGGTGAGTGAGTGAGTGCTACATGGCCAAGGGCTCGGTGAGTGAGTGAGTGCTACATGGCCAAGGGTGAGTGAGTGCTACATGGCCAAGGGCTCGGTGAGTGAGTGGGTGCTACATGGCCAAGGGTGAGTGAGTGCTACATGGCCAAGGGCTCGGTGAGTGAGTGAGTGAGTGCTACATGGCCAAGGGTGAGTGAGTGCTACATGGCCAAGGGCTCAGTGAGTGAGTGAGTGCTACATGGCCAAGGGTGAGTGAGTGCTCCATGGCCAAGGGTGAGTGCTCCATGGCCAAGGGTGAGTCAGTGCTACATGGCCAAGGGTGAGTCAGTGCTACATGGCCAAGGGTGAGTCAGTGCTACATGGCCAAGGGTGAGTGCTACATGGCCAAGGGTGAGTGCTACATGGCCAAGGGCTCGGTGAGTGCTCTCCCCTCACTATCGAAACGGCCGAAATATCCACACCACCCTGCCAAAGTGTTTAGCCTCTGTGTGTGTGTGTGTGTGTGTGTGTGTGTGTGTTCGTGTGTTTATTTATTTATTTATTTTTTTATATCAAGGATAACAGAATAAGCAATCATGTGCTTTTTTTCATCCGGTCCCCGCGTCTATGCAGTTTTATAAATGTCATCTGTTCCCACCGGCACACGATGGCCTACTCTTACGAAAAGCGGAACATGACTTAACGTGTGCGCAAGATTTTCTGCGTGCGTTCGCACACGGGGCCTCGGTTTAAAGTCTCATCCGAAGGACTTTTGGGAGAGTGGGATGTTTGTGTGTGTGTGTGTGTGTGTGTTTGAGTGAGTGTGTGTGTTTGAGTGAGTGTGTGTGTGTGTGTGTGTGTGTGTGTGTGTGTGTGTGTGTGTATGTGTGTGTGTGTGTGTGTGTGTTTGAGTGTGTGTTTGTGTGTGTGTGTGTGTGTGTTTGAGTGAGTGTGTGTGTGTGTGTGTGTGTGTGTGTGTGTGTGTGTGTGTGTGTGTGTGTTTTGAGTGTGTGAGTGTGTGTTTTGAGTGTGTGTGTGTGTGTGTGTGTGTGTGTTTGAGTGAGTGTGTGTGTGTGTGTGTGTTTGAGTGAGTGTGTGTGTGTGTGTGTGTGTGTGTGTGTGTGTGTGTGTGTGTGTGTGTACATTGACTTTGTTAAAAATCTAAATTGTTTTTGGCTGCATGCGCAAGAATGGGCTGAATGCAAGCGCTTTGATTTGTTTTTGCAAGATATAGCGCTATATAAATTCTATTTATTATGATTATTATTATCATTTACTATCGCTCCCCCCTCTCCCCCTTCTCCCCCTCTCCCCCTCTCCCCCTAGAGTAAGCGCTCCTGTTTCGGAATTGAAGCCACAGCGCATGAATTCCAACATCACTCAGTAGTAAGGCCTAGTCCAGAGTGCTAAATTTAGCATGCTCCTTCCTTTTGAAATAAATAAAAAAAATTGATAAATTTAAAAAAGCGCACAAATTCCAACATCACTCGGTAAGGCCTAGTCCAGAGTGCTAAATTTAGTGCGCTCCTTCCTCTTACCTAGTCCATGTGTGGTCAGTTCCTGCTATAAATAGCACCAGCTGGCCACAGCTTGGCTGGGATGGGTTGGGATGATTAGCCTCTGAGAGGAAAAGTTTTGGGGTCCAAACGGGCACGAACCGCCGCACACTCCGACCCAGACTTTTTGCTTTCTAGGCAAGGCGCGTTACCACCTAGACCACAGATCCACCTGTGTGCAGGTGCGTGACCCTAGGGCCGTGTGCAGACTTGACCCCATGCCGACCTTGGTGACCTAGCGACCCCAGTGTCGTTGTTGGCTAGTTTATTGTATTTATTTATCCATTCTTTTATATCGAGGATAATGGGATAAGCACTCTTGTGCTTTTTTTTTTTACATCCAGTCCCCGTGTGTATGCATGCAGTTTTGTAAATGTTGTCATCCGTTTCCCCACCAGCAGGTACACGATGGCCTACTCTTACGAAAAGCGGAACAGGATTTAATGTGTGCGACGCAAGATGTTCTGTGTGCGTTCACACACGGGGGCCTCGGTTTATCGTCTCATCTGAAAGACTATTGCCCAGACCACCACTCAGGGTGTAAACTGTAGTGGATGGGGGGAAAAGTTTTAGTCTCATTCGAAGGAATTTTGGGGGGAGAGTGGAGTCAGCACTGATGTTAGTTAACTCCAGGAGAAAAAAAATCTCGAATGGGAGTCAAACCCAGGTCGTCAAATTGCCAGCGCAATGTTCTGACCACTAGGCTACATCCCGTCCCCCTAACAGTACCCCTGATTCAGATTCAGATTATTTATTGCCATTTAAGTCATGCAGACCTATTTGACACAACAAAACAAACGTCAGGTTTAATTATCTTTCTGCCCAAATGATGTCCACTAAAGACGTGTTGCATTCTACTTTTCTTTGTCTCGTTTCTCCATACATTCATTCACATAATTATCTAATGATATCTGCTTGCTAGACATCAACTATGATTATGTCGCTTACCTTATCTATACATTGTTTACATCCTTCGTCTCCGGTTTTGATCTTTAGTAACAAATTGTTTGCACCTGTGTGTGTGTGTCTGTGTGTGTGTGTGTGTACTGCCCTGTGTGTGTGTGTGTACTGCCCTGTGTGTGTGTGTGTGTGTGTGTGTCTGTCTGTCTGTCTGTCTGTCTGTCTGTCTGTCTGTCTGTCTGTCTGTCTGTCTGTCTGTCTGTACATGTCTTGTCTGTGTTACTGCCCTGTGTGTGTGTGTGTGTGTGTGTGTGTGTGTGTATGTGTGTGTGTGTGTGTGTGTGTGTGTGTGTGTGTGTACTGCCCTGTGTGTGTGTGTGTGTGTGTGTGTGTGTGTGTGTGTGTGTGTGTGTGTGTGTGTGTACTGCCCTGTGTGTGTGTGTGTGTGTGTGTGTGTGTGTGTGTACTGCCCTGTGTGTGTGTCTTCTTCAGATGTCTTGTCTGTCTACTGCCCTGTGTGTGTGTGTGTGTGTCTGTCTGTCTGTCTGTCTGTCTGTCTGTCTGTCTGTCTGTACATGTCTTGTCTGTCTACTGCCCCGTTTCTGTGTCTTCTTCAGATGTCTTGTCTACAGGTCTACTGCCCTGTTTCTGTGTCTTCTTCAGATGTCTTGTCTGTCTACTGCCCTGTTTCTGTGTCTTCTTCAGATGTCTTGTCTGTCTACTGCCCTGTTTCTGTGTCTTCTTCAGATGTCTTGTCTGTCTACTGCCCTGTTTCTGTGTCTTCTTCAGATGTCTTGTCTGTCTACTGCCCTGTTTCTGTGTCTTCTTCAGATGTCTTGTCTGTCTACTGCCCTGTTTCTGTGTCTTCTTCAGATGTCTTGTCTGTCTACTGCCCTGTTTCTGTGTCTTCTTCAGATGTCTTGTCTGTCTACTGCCCCGTTTCTGTGTCTTCTTCAGATGTCTTGTCTGTGTACTGCCCTGTTTCTGTGTCTTCTTCAGATGTCTTGTCTGTCTACTGCCCTGTTTCTGTGTCTTCTTCAGATGTCTTGTCTGTCTACTGCCCCGTTTCTGTGTCTTCTTCAGATGTCTTGTCTGTCTACTGCCCTGTTTCTGTGTCTTCTTCAGATGTCTTGTCTGTCTACTGCCCTGTTTCTGTGTCTTCTTCAGATGTCTTGTCTGTCTACTGCCCTGTTTCTGTGTCTTCTTCAGATGTCTTG
>CM060343.1:2169576-2177076 GCA_030674155.1 Stramonita haemastoma
CTGATCCCCTACCTATGTCCCCAAGTCAGTTTTCTTATGATCCCTTATCTATGTCCCCAAGTCAGTTTTCTGATCCCCTACCTATGTCCCCAAGTCAGTTTTCTTCTGATCCCTTATCTATGTCCCCGAGTCATTTTCTGATCCCCTATGTCCCCGAGTCATTTTCTGATCCCCTATGTCCCCAAGTCAGTTTTCTTCTGATCCCCTACCTATGTCCCCAAGTCAGTTTTCTTATGATCCCTTATCTATGTCCCCGAGTCATTTTCTGATCCCCTATGTCCCCAAGTCAGTTTTCTTCTGATCCCCTACCTATGTCCCCAAGTCAGTTTTCTTATGATCCCCTATCTATGTCCCCAAGTCCGTTTTCTGATCCCCTACCTATGTCCCCAAGTCCGTTTTCTGATCCCCTACCTATGTCCCCAAGTCATTTTGTGATCCCCTATCTATGTCCCCAAGTCCGTTTTCTGATCCCCTATCTGTGTCCCCAAGTCCGTTTTCTTATCCCCTACCTATGTCCCCAAGTCCGTTTTCTTATGATCCCTTATCTATGTCCCCAAGTCATTTTGTGATCCCCTATCTGTGTCCCCAAGTCCATTTTCTTATGATCCGTTATCTGTGTCCCCAAGTCCGTTTTCTTATGATCCCCTACCTATGTCCCCAAGTCAGTTTTCTGATCCCCTACCTATGTCCCCAAGTCATTTTGTGATCCCCTATCTGTGTCCCCAAGTCCGTTTTCTTATGATCCGTTATCTGTGTCCCCAAGTCCGTTTTCTTATGATCCCCTACCTATGTCCCCAAGTCAGTTTTCTGATCCCCTACCTATGTCCCCAAGTCAGTTTTCTGATCCCCTACCTATGTCCCCAAGTCAGTTTTCTGATCCCCTACCTATGTCCCCAAGTCAGTTTTCTGATCCCCTACCTATGTCCCCAAGTCAGTTTTCTGCTTGTGCATAACTGCCTTCCAGAAACAACAGACAGCAGCAGAGACTACAGCCAAGGGTCTAATGTTAATGATAAATGGAATTTACATGGCGCTATATCCTGTGAAATCTCGGGGCAGTTTGTGTTCAGTTTGCGCGGTGAATGGTCAGGCATTTTGATTTGTTTTTACAAGGTATAAAAAAAAATGGTAAAGGTGTCCCATACCCTAAGTGGTCTTAGAGGAACAAGGTGTCAGAAACCTCAGCTTCTCTAGGGGCCAGCATGTTGAGGGCGGCGCAAAATACAAAAATACAAAAATATCTTCCAAAGGGGACGCGATAGCTCAGTGGTCAGAGCGTTCACTTTCCCCAAGCTAAGTTAAGCAGCATCGAGCCTGGTCACCAGTTGGATGGGTGACCGTTTGCGCGCCTTGGCTTCAGTACAGTCCCCCCAGTTCACCCAGCTGTAAACGGGTACCTGCCCTCTTTAGGGTCAGGGAAGGTAAAGCAGCGAGGGAGAGGAGATGGGCGCCGCCCTCAACATGCTGGCCCCTAGAGAAGCTGAGGTTTCTGACACCTTGTTCCTCTAAGACCACTTAGGTTATGGAACACCTTTACCTTTTTTTTATACCTTGTACAGGGTTCGCGATAACCGGTAATTGTCGGTATTTTACCGATTGTAAACAGGGAATACCGAAAATTTTCGAAGCAGCCGGTACCGCGTACCGATTCTGTTTGCCTGTGACCGATTAGATTTCCGTCGGAAAAAAAAAAAGTCTGAAGTGACGTTTTCTGACAGTCTGTCATGCGCCTGTACTGTGCTTACGCACCTACCCCTTGTTACCCCTTCCGACGAACATCTTTGACGCCAGCCTCATTTAATTAGCCTAGCACGCAGAACAGCAAGCTTTACTGTTAAAGAATAGAGCTTCGCACTCTTCTTGGCATGACAGTGACTTCCATTCACAATGAGTAAATGGGACCTAGATTTATTTATTCTGTATTCTTTTATATCGAGGATAATGGAATAAGCACTACTGTGCTTTTTACATTCAGTCCCTGTGTGTATGCAGTTTTGTAAATGTCATCTGTTCCCACCGGCACACTATGGCCTGCTCTTACGAAAAGCGAAAGCGGAGGGTCTTTGACTATGAATTTGCGCGTTGCTTTGAGAGAGAAGAGTCAAAAACTATATATAAAGTGAACGAAAGATCTAGATGAGCGCTAAGCATAGAAACAAGAAAGAAGAATATGTCACACGAATGATGCCATGCAAAACAACAGACTGACGCAGACAGTGACACAGGCGCTAGAAAAAAAATCCTATTTCCTGCGTGGCTTCGTGCCCAAGAAGCGAGTGGCTGCAGCACGGCAGTCAAAATCTGAGAGATTCGCGTTCAATTTAGATTTAGTTTTGCTGCCTTACAATCCCCCCCTCCCCCAGCCCATCACTGAATAGTTTCGTTTTGTTCACAGTACGTACAGGATTTTCTTTTCTGGGGACCGATTTTGGGGGAGTTGGTCAAGATATCTCTGAAATGGCAACTCCCAGTACCAGTTTTAAAAAATCCTAGCGCGAACCCTGTTGTAAAAACAAATCAAAACGCCTGACTATTCACCGCGCAAACTGAACACAAACTGCCCCGAGATTTCACGTTCCATCACGAAATCAGGTCAGGCATGCTCCCTCGCCTTTTCCTCCTTGTCAGTACATACCGCCGCTGCTGTAGTCTAGTGGTTAGGGCGTTGGACTTGTAATCTAAAGGTTGCGGGTTCGATCCCAGCTTTCGGCTATGGCGTTGTGCCCTTGGAAAAGGCACTTTACGGCTATTTTCTCACCCCACCCAGGTGTAAAAGGGGTACCAACCTTGTGTTGGGGGTTAACCCTGCGATAGACTAGCGTCCTATCCCGGGGGGAGTCTATGACTCTCAGTCGCTTAACGCCACAGAAACCGGGATAAGCACCGGCCTGATGAGCCTTAGGTTCGGGACAGACTTTAACTTTTAACTAACAAGAACATACCAGCAGCTATAATTACTTCCAGACACTCTACAGGGTTTT
This sequence comes from Stramonita haemastoma, assembly GCA_030674155.1. Lineage (NCBI taxonomy): Eukaryota > Metazoa > Mollusca > Gastropoda > Neogastropoda > Muricidae > Stramonita > Stramonita haemastoma. The sequence continues at coordinate 2,172,558 of CM060343.1, forward strand.
TCCTTCTGGCCTGATAGAGGTTTAACATGTCGTAGCAATTGGTGATGGTCACAGCGTGATGGATATCTACTGTGTGTAAATCCCGGCAAATCTGGGATTGGGACTTGGGGGGGGGTAATTATTCAATCCCGGCAAATCCCGGATCGGGACTTGGGGGGGTGGGGGGGTGTAATTATTCAATCCCGGCAAATCCCGGATCGGGACTTAGGGGGGTTAATTATTTATTTTCCGGCAAATCCCGGATCAGGACATCGGGGGGGGGGGGGGGGGGGGGGTAATTATTCAATCCTGGCAAATCCCGGATCGGGACTAAGAGGGTTGATTAGCAACTGCTTTTGCTCACCACAAAGGTAGCCGCATTCCAACTTGTGGAAATGTATTCTGGGTCAGTGTGTTTGTTTGTTTTTCATTTCAAGTCTGTTCACTCTGGGTGATATTAGACTAAGTTAAACAAGCATTAAAAGTAGCTAAAACAAACCCAACAAATAAAACGAATAAATTCAAAAGAAAACCTATAACAGAACATTAATAGCAGACCGAGAAAGAACTTTAGCAAAATCAACAATTTCTGGTCTACGAGTGAGTAAACCCACAGATTCCCTTTTCAGATCTATGATACCAGACTTTTTGTATAATGATGTCAAGATAGGGCAATCGAAAAGAATGTGTTCACAAGATACAGGGTGAGAACAAGCACATACCACATTTTGAGAATACTTGGTTTTCCATGAGTTTAAACGCAGCTTAAATATTCATGTGTTCATGTTTCTGTAACCACCAAACGCTGACATGAGCTGTGGGATCGTACATACATATTTGATCTTCTTCTTGCATGTGTATTATATATATATATATACACGAAAGGAATGATGAAGGCACTGGCAGGTCTGCACTCTAAGTTGACCTGGGAGAAAATCCCCACCCTTCATACACCTAGACACCAGGGGGGAGGGGGGGAGAATGAATCACATTTGCAAAACTCTCACCATTGATGAATTTCAGAGCTCTAGCCAAGAAACACAACCCCCCCCCCCCCCCCCCCCCAAAAAAAAAAAAAAAAGCCAAGAAAACAACAAAAACTCACCCAAAATGGCCAGGAATGTTGATTTGGTGTCCAGTGTAACTAACGGTTTTGTTGACATTGTGTCCAGTGTAACCAACGGTTTTGTTGACATTGTGTCTGGTGTAACTAACGGTTTTGTTGACATTGTGTCTGGTGTAACTAACGGTTTTGTTGACATTGTGTCCAGTGTAACTAACGGTTTTGTTGACATTGTGTCCAGTGTAACTAACGGTTTTGTTGACATTGTGTCCAGTGTAACTAACGGTTTTGTTGGCATTGTGTCTGGATGTAACTAACGGTTTTGTTGACATTGTGTCCAGTGTAACTAACGGTTTTGTTGACATTGTGTCCAGTGTAACTAACGGTTTTGTTGACATTGTGTCCAGTGTAACTAACGGTTTTGTTGACATTGTGTTTAGTGTAACTAACGGTTTTGTTGACATTGTGTCCAGTGTAACTAACGGTTTTGTTGACATTGTGTCTGGTGTAACTAACGGTTTTGTTGACACTGTGTCTGGTGTAACTAACGGTTTTGTTGACATTGTGTCCAGTGTAACTAACGATTTTGGCCTAGGCCAAAAGTTGTGTCAGTTATTGATGTCAGCTCATTGCCAAGGCCTACACTAAAATGGTATGATGTTGTAAATTGTTGTGTTGAGATTGCCTTCAGCCATGACAAGCTCTTAACAGAACAACCTGCACTCTCCTTCAAAGGGGAACGGATAGCCTAGTGGTCAGAACATTGCGCTGGCAATTTGAAGACCCGGGTTCGAGTCCGGTCGAGGAAATTTTCTTCCTGGAGTTAACATCAGTGCTGACTCCACTCTCCCCAAAAAGTCCTTCGGATGAGACTTTAAACCGAGGCCCCGTGTGCGAACACACGCAGAACACCTAGCGCACACGTTAAATCCTGTTCCGCTTTTCGTAAGAGTAGGCCATCGTGTGCTGGTGGGAACAGATGACAATATTTACAAAACTGCATACACACAGGGACCGGATGAAAAAAAGCACATGATTGCTTATTCTGTTATCCTCGATATAAAAGAATAAATAAAAGAATAAAATAAATAAAAATGAAGAGAATAAATCCTCTGAAGTCGGAGTATGGCTGCCTATATGGCGAGGTACTTGAAAATAGTCATACACGCAAACTTCTCATTCAGTGTGTGCAATTTCAATCTCACAGTGATTTCCAGGTGGGATGAGTGAGTCAGAAAACACATTCCAGGTGACCCCCCAGAGTGTTAAGCTGGGGAACAACAACTACAACAACAACAACAACAACAACAACCAACGATTTGTTTTTTGGCAGGTCGTGGTCGGTGCATTACGGCGAGATTTACTTCAGGGCGTGGCAGAAAAGTTCAGGAGAAATCCGCCAGGTGAGATACAGGTGTTTGTGTTGGAAAAGATGACAAAATTATTTTTAAAAAACCCAGCATGCACACAGGTGTTGTGTTTACACACCATCCCTGAGGAAAATTTGGGGAGTTGGAGTCCCCAGAGCGGCTCGGGGCTGTAGGTATACGGCAACGTTCTGGTGGCTCCTGCGACGGGACTGGAACCATTCGTATGGGCGACTACCTTTCCAATGGATCATTCCAGTGGCGTGGAGAGAGGTGGGGGTCTGCTGCATGGGTAACAGCTTGTCCTCCATACTTACTTACCCAGGCTTTGCGCTCCAGAGATGAGAGCGCAACTCCATAGTCTTCCGAGGCTGATAGGGTGCCTACTTCTACTATTCACATGACCTCTTCTCTTGTCTGGTATTGCAGCCTCTTCTTTTTATTTTTTTCTTTGTTTTTTTTAAATTCTTTCTCTTTCTCCTTACCTAATACAAATTGTGTACGTTATCTCTCTCTCTTCTCCTCTCTCTCTCTCTCTCTCTCTCTCTCTCTCTCTCTCTCTCTCTCTCTCTCTCTCTCTCTCTCTCTTCTTCTTCTTCAATTTTTCTCTCTGAATTTTTTCCTATGTGCTCATATCCTTCAAATTTTTAATTTTTTTTTTTTTTTTTTATAAAACAAGATCTCCATTTTGACATGCATTTCTATGCTGTTCCAACGATTGTTTCTGTGATTTTTCTGAGTTCAGGAATTTGCTGTTAATTTGTTTTTGTTGTTATGATTTTCTATGACTGAGGGCTGGATGTAAAAAAAAAGGAATTATGTGTGCTTATTCTTTTCCGTTAATAAGAGTTTCAAAAGTTTCAAAGGGTAATGGACAAGATGGAGGAATGAAGGATGGATGGTTGGATAGAATAATGGATGGATGGATGGATGGAATGACGGTTGGATGGATGGACGGACGGACGGTTGGACGGACGCATGGATGGATGGATAAAATGATGGATGGACGGACGGTTGGCTGGGTGGATGGACGGATGGTTGGCTGGTTGGAATGATGGATGAATGGATGATGGACGAACAGATTGATGGACTGATGGATGGACTGATGGATGGACTGATGGATAGACTGATCGACTGATGGGTGGACTGATGGATAGACTGATCGACTGATGGGTGGACTGATGGATTGACTGATTGACTGATGGATGGACTGATGGATAGACTGATTGATGGATGGACTGATGGATAGACTGATTGACTGATGGATGGACTGATGGATGGACTGATGGATAGACTGATTGACTGATGGATGGACTGATGGATGGACTGACGGATGGACTGACGGATGGACTGATGGATGGACTGATGGATGGACTGACGGACTGTTGCAGAGGGTGGAGGAGGGGTGCATTCAGGACCTGATGAGGCACGCCATCCACTCCAGTCGACAGGGACCCCGCCCCATGTCTGCCACCCTCTTCACCGTCAGTCCCCAGTTGTTTTTTTGCTGCTTGTCTGTCTCTCTGTCTGTCTGTCTGTCTCTCTGTCTGTCTGTCTTGTCTTGTCTTGTCTGGTTTGTTCTTGTCTGTTTGTTTTGTCTTGTCTGTTTGTCTTGTGTTTGTCTCTCTGTTTGTCTGTCTGTTCTTGTCTGTCTTGTTTCTGTCTTGTCTGGTTTGTCTGTTTCTCTGTCTTGTCTGGTCTGTCTGTCTGTCTGTCTGTCTGTCAGTCTGTCTGTCTGTCCGTCTGTCTGTCTGTCTGTCTGTCTGTCTCTCTCTCTCTCTCTCTCTCTCTCTCTCTCTCTCTCTCTCTCTCTCTCTCTCTCTCTCTCTCTCTCTCTCTCTCTCTCTCTCTCTCTCTCTCTCCTTCTTAGTTTATGTATATATTCTTTTATTTAGAAACGGTTTTGTTGTTGTTGTGGTTGTTTTTTGTTGTGTTTTTTGAAGTTGTTGTTGTGGTTGTTGTTACTATTGTTACTGTTTTGTTGTTTTTGTGGTTGTTTTTATGGTTTTTGTTGTTGTGGCTGTTACTGTTATTTTTGTGGTTGTTGCTGTGGTTGTTGTTGTTGCGGTTGTTATTGCTGTTGTGTTGTTGTTGTGGTTGTTATTGTTGG
>CM060343.1:2182076-2205645 GCA_030674155.1 Stramonita haemastoma
CTCGATCTGTGTCTGTGTGTGTCTATGTGTGTCTGTCTACATGTATGTTTGTCTCTGTGTCTGTCTGTGTGTCTATGTGTGTCTGTCTACATGTATGTCTGTCTGTCTCTGTGTGCCTGTATCTGTATGTCTGTGTGTCCGTCTGTCTCTCTGTGTGTCTGTGTGTCTCTATGTCATTCTGTCTCTCTGTCTGTCTTTGTGTCTGTATGTTTGTCTATCAGTCTCTGTCTGTGTGTCTGTCTCTAAAAAAAATCCCCCCCAAAATCCAGCATGGATTTTCTTTATTTATCTTCTCAAAGGTTGCTAGGTGACGCGTGTGCTGTAGTGAGATAAATAAAAATAATATATTAAAAAAATTAATAGATAAGCCAGAATTGATTTTCAAAAAATAAATAAGAATTGATTTAAAAAAAAAAAAAAAAATGCAGGATTGATTTTCTCTCTCTTTTTTTTGCTCGTCTTGTCAGAGGCTGCTAGCTGACTCGTATGCTGTGGTGAAATAATAAAAAAAAAAAAAAAAAAAAAAAAAAAATCCAGCATTGATTTCCCCCCCCCTCCCCCGAAATAATAATCCACATTGATTTTTTTTATGCCCCCCCCCCCAAAAACTAAAATCCAGCATCGATTTTCTTTCATTCTTTTTTTTCACCTTGTCAGAGGCTCCTAGCTGACCTGTATGCTGTAGTGAGATAAATAATTTTTTTTTTTAAATCCAGCATTGATTATTTTTTTTTGTTTTGTTTTGTTTTGTCAGAGGTTGCTAGAACGACGCATGTGCTGTGGTGAGATAAATATAAAATAAGATAAAATACAATAAAATAATCCAGCATTGGTTTTCAAAAAATGAATAAATCAGCTAGCATTGATTTTCCAAAAAAAAAAAAAAAATCCAGAATTGATTTTTAAAAAAAAAATGCAGGATTGATTTTCTCTCTCTTTTTTTGCTCGTCTTGTCAGAGGCTGCTAGCTGACTCGTGTGCTGTGGTGAAAAAAAAAAAAAAAAAAAAAAAAAATCCAGCATTGATTCCCCCCCCCCCCCCCAAAAAAAAAAAAAAAAAGCCACATTGATTTTTAACACCCCCCCCCCCAAAAAAAAAAAAATCCAGCATCGATTTTCTTTCTTTCTTTTTTTGTCACCTTGTCAGAGGCTCCTAGCTGACCTGTATGCTGTAGTGAGAGAAATAATTTTTTTTTAAAAATCCAGCATTGATTATTTTGTTTTTGTTTTTTTGTTTTGTCAGAGGTTGCTAGATGACGCGTGTGCTGTGGTGAGATAAATATAAAATAAAATAAAATAAAATAAAATAAGCCAGCATTGGTTTTCGAAAAATGAATAAATCAGCCAGCATTGATTTTCAAAAAAAAAAAAAAAATCCAGCATTGATTTAAAAAAAAAAAAAAAAATCCAGCATTGATTTAAAAAAAAAAAAAAAGCCAGCATTGATTTAAAAAAAAAAAAGAAAATCCAGCATTGATTTTCCTCTTTCTATTTTATTCTCATCTTGTCAGAGGCTGCTAGCTGGCCTGTGTGCCGTGGTTAGATTAAAAAAAAAAAAAAGATAAATCCAGCATTGATTTCCCCCCAAAATAATAAAATATCCAGCAATTATTTTCCCCCCCCAAAAAAATTCCAGCATTGATTTTCAACAACAAAAAAATCCAGCATTGATTTAAAAAAATCAAAAAATAATCCACCAATCATTTTACAAATTAAAAAAAAAAATCTAGCCAAAAAAAAAAGAAGAAAAAAAATCCAGCATTGATCTTCTCATTTCATATTTAATATTCTCTCTCCTGTTGTCCTCAGAGACTGCTAGGTGACCCCTGTGCGGTGATGCGAGGCCTGATGGTGGGGGGGGGGGAGACTGCTGAGAGATTACCTGGAGGTCATTTCCTCACAGGTGAAAATCCACCGTTGATTAAAAAAAAATCCAGGATTGATTTTTTTAAAATAAAAAAATCCAGCATTCATTTTCCAAAAAAAACCCCATCCAACATTGATTTTCAAAAAAAAAATAAAAAATCCAGCATTGATTTTCAAAAAATAGAAAAACCCAGCATTGATTTTCAAAATTAAAAAAAATTATCTGGCCTTGATTTAAAAAAAAAAGATTTCCAACAGCCAAAAATCAAGCATTGATTAAAAAAAAAAAAATTCCAGCCAAAAAAAAGAGAAAAAAGAATTCCAGGATTGATTTTCAACTACAAAAATTAAAAAAAATTCGGCAATGATTTAAATGAAAAAAAGATTTTCAAGAACAAAAAATCCAGCATCAATTAAAAAGAAAAATCCAGCCCCCCCCCTAAAAATCCAGCATTGATTTTCAACAACAAAAGTTTAAAAAATCTGGCGTTGATTTAAAAAACAACAGATTTTCAACAACAAAAAATCCAGCATTGATTAAAAAAAAAAAAAAAAAAAAATTCCAGCAAAAAGAAACAAAAAATCCAGCATTGATTTTCAACAAGAAAATCCAGGATTGATTTAAAAAAAAAAAATTCCAGCCATAAAAAAAAATCCAGCAAAAAAAAATAAAAAAATCCAGCATTGATTTTCAACAAGAAAATCCAGCATTGATTTAAAAAAAAAAAAAAAATTCCAGCCATAAAAAAAAAATGCAGCATTGATTTCCTTTCTTCTTTCTTCTCTCATTTTCTCTAAATTCGGCATTGATTTAAATAAAAAAAGATTTTCAAGAACAAAAAAATCCAGCATCAATTAAAAAAAAAAATCCAGCCCCCCCAAAAAATCCAGCATTGATTTTCAACGACAAAAATTTTTAAAATCTGGCATTGATTACAAATAAGAAAAATATTTTCAACAACAAAAAACCCAGCATTGATTAAAAAAAAAAAAAATTCCAGCACAAAAAAAATCCAAAAAAAAATCCAGCAATGATTTTCAACAAAAAAATCCAGGATTGATTTAAAAAAAAAAAAAAACAGCAAAAAAAAAAAAAAAAAAAAAATGCAGCATTGATTTTCTTTCTCCTTTCTTCTCTCATTTTCTCTCCTCCTGTCTTCAGAGGCTGCTAGGTGACCCCTGTGCGGTGGTGCGAGGCCTGACAGTGGGGGGTGAGTGGATGTGAGGATACTGGCTGATGAAGCACTTACCATGGTGAGGTCATTCCCTCATCGTGTGGTCAGTCTCTGTCAAGTCAGTTGTCATGGCTGGCGTTCCTCGTCGTGTGGCTGGTGGTCAGGTGGTGGTGGTGTGGGTTGGTTGGTGGGTGGTGGTGGTGTGGTGGTGTGTTGGTTGGTGTGTGGTGGTGGTGGTTGGTGCGTGGTGGTGGTGTTTGGTTGGTGGTGTGGTGGTGGTGGTGGTGTGTGTGTTGGTGTGTGGTGGTGTTGGTGGCGGTGGGTGTTTGGTTGGTGGTGTGGTGGCGGTGGTGTTTGGTTGGTGTGTGGTGGTTGGTGGCGGTGGTGTTTGGTTGGTGTGTGGTGGCGGTGGTGTTTGGTTGGTGTGTGGTGGTTGGTGGCGGTGGTGGTGGTTGTGTGTGGGTGGCGGTGGTGTTTGGTTGGTGTGTGGTGGTGGTGGGGTGTGGTGGGTTGTTTGGTGTGTGGTGGTTGGGGTGGTGTGTTGGTGGTGTGTTGGTTGGTGTGTGGTGGTGGTGGTGGTGGTGGTTGTTGGTTGGTGTGTGGTGGTTGGTGGCGGTGGTGTTTGGTTGGTGTGTGGTGGCGGTGGTGTTTGGTTGGTGTGTGGTGGTTGGTGGCGGTGGTGGTGGTGTTTGGTTGGTGTGTGGTGGTGGTGGTGGTGGCGGTGGTGGTGGTTTTTACAGGGAGGGTGTAGGTGTGATGCTGGAAAACTCACTGTTATATTTTTATTTGTTTCTTTTATATCGAGGATAATGGAATAAGCACTTGTGTGCTTTTTTACATCCAGTCCCCGAGTGTATGCAGTTTTGTAAATCTTGTCATCTGTTCCCACCGGCACATGATGGCCTACTCTTACAAAAAGCGGAACAGGATTTAACATGTGCGCAGGATGATCTGTGTGCATTCGCACACAGGGCCTCGGTTTACAGTCTCATCTGAAGGACTTTTGAGGAGAGTGGAGTCAGCACTGATGTTAACTCCAGGGGAAAAATCCCCTTGAACGGGAATCAAACCCAGGTCGTCAAATTGCGAGCCAATGTTCTGACCACTAGGCTATCCTGGCCCCCTTGTTTTCACGGGGTGTAGGTAAGTGTGATGTCGGACATTGTGTTTTTAAAGGTGTGATGTTGGACATTGTGTTCACAGGGTGTGATGTTGGACATTGTTTTTACAGGGTGTAGGTGTGATGTTGGACATTGTGTTTACAGGGTGTGATGTTGGACATTGTTTTTACAGGATGTAGGTGTGATGTTGAACATTGTGTTTACAGGGTGTGATGTTGGACATTGTGTTCACAGGGTGTGATGTTGGACATTGTGTTTACAGGGTGTAGGTGTGATGTTGGACATTGTGTTTACAGGGTGTAGGTGTGATGTTGGACATTGTGTTTACAGGTGTGATGTTGGACATTGTGTTTACAGGGTGTGATGTTGGACATTGTTTTTACAGGGTGTAGGTGTGATGTTGGACATTGTGTTTACAGGGTTGTGATGTTGGACATTGTGTTCACAGGGTGTAGGTGTGATGTTGGACATTGTGTTTACAGGGTGTAGGTGTGATGTTGGACATTGTTTTTACAGGGTGTAGGTGTGATGTTGGACATTGTGTTTACAGGGTGTGATGTTGGACATTGTGTTTACAGGGTGTAGGTGTGATGTTGGACATTGTGTTTACAGGGTGTAGGTGTGATGTTGGACATTGTGTTTACAGGGTGTAGGTGTGATGTTGGACATTGTGTTTACAGGTGTGATGTTGGACATTGTGTTTCACAGGGTGTGATGTTGGACATTGTTTTTACAGGGTGTAGGTGTGATGTTGGACATTGTGTTTACAGGGTGTGATGTTGGACATTGTGTTCACAGGGTGTAGGTGTGATGTTGGACATTGTGTTTACAGGGTGTAGGTGTGATGTTGGACATTGTGTTTACAGGGTGTAGGTGTGGATGTTGGACATTGTGTTTACAGGGTGTAGGTGTGATGTTGGACATTGTGTTTACAGGGTGTAGGTGTGATGTTTGGACATTGTGTTTACAGGTGTGATGTTGGACATTGTGTTTACAGGGTGTGTATGTTGGACATTGTTTTTACAGGGTGTAGGTGTGATGTTGGACATTGTGTTTACAGGGTGTGTTGATGTTGGACATTGTGTTCACAGGGTGTAGGGTGTGATGTTGGACATTGTGTTTACAGGGTGTAGGTGTGATGTTGGACATTGTTTTTACAGGGTGTAGGTGTGATGTTGGACATTGTGTTTACAGGGTGTGTGATGTTGGACATTGTTTTTACAGGGTGTGATGTTGGACATTGTGTTTACAGAGGTGTGATGTTGGACATTGTTTTTACAGGGTGTGATGTTGGACATTGTGTTCACAGGGTGTGATGTTGGACATTGTGTTTACAGGGTGTGATGTTGGACATTGTGTTTACAGGGTGTGATGTTGGACATTGTTTTTACAGGGTGTGATGTTGGACATTGTGTTCACAGGGTGTGATGTTGGACATTGTTTTTACAGGGTGTGATGTTGGACATTGTGTTTACAGGGTGTGATGTTGGACATTGTGTTTACAGGGTGTGATGTTGGACATTGTGTTTACAGGGTGTGATGTTGGACATTGTGTTTACAGGGTGTGATGTTGGACATTGTTTTTACAGGGTGTGATGTTGGACATTGTGTTTACAGGGTGTAGGTGTGATGTTGGACATTGTGTTTACAGGGTGTAGGTGTGATGTTGGACATTGTGTTTACAGGGTGTGATGTTGGACATTGTTTTTACAGGGTGTGATGTTGGACATTGTTTTTACAGGGTGTGATGTTGGACATTGTGTTTACAGGGTGTGATGTTGGACATTGTGTTTACAGTGTGTGATGTTGGACATTGTGTTTACAGGGTGTAGGTGTTATGTTGGACATTGTGTTCACAGGGTGTAGGTGTGATGTTGGACATTGTGTTCACAGGGTGTGATGTTGGACATTGTGTTCACAGGGTGTAGGTGTGATGTTGGACATTGTGTTGACAGGGTGTAGGTGTGATGTTGGACATTGTGTTTCACAGGGTGTAGGTGTGATGTTGGACATTGTGTTTACAGGGTGTGATTGTTGGACATTGTGTTTACAGGGTGTAGGTGTGATGTTGGACATTGTGTTCACAGGGTGTAGGTGTGATGTTGGACATTGTTTTTACAGGGTGTAGGTGTGATGTTGGACATTGTGTTTACAGGTGTGATGTTGGACATTGTGTTTACAGGGTGTAGGTGTGATGTTGGACATTGTGTTCACAGGGTGTAGGTGTGATGTTGGACATTGTGTTCACAGGGTGTAGGTGTGATGTTGGACATTGTTTTTACAGGGTGTAGGTGTGATGTTGGACATTGTGTTTACAGGGTGTGATGTTGGACATTGTGTTTACAGGGTGTAGGTGTGATGTTGAACATTGTGTTTACAGGGTGTAGGTGTGATGTTGAACATTGTGTTTACAGGGTGTGATGTTGGACATTGTGTTCACAGGGTGTGATGTTGGACATTGTGTTTACAGGGTGTGATGTTGAACATTGTGTTCACAGGGTGTAGGTGTGATGTTGGACATTGTGTTTACAGGGTGTAGGTGTGATGTTGGACATTGTGTTCACAGGGTGTAGGTGTGATGTTGGACATTGTGTTGACAGGGTGTAGGTGTGATGTTGGACAACCCCCTGTTTCACTATCTGCTGGAGCCCCTGCTGCCCAAACTGTCCAATTGTCTGCACGACAAGTCCGAAATGGTGCGTGTCGCCATGGTCGACCTCCTCCTCAAGGTCAAGGGCATCCATTCCCTCAAGGTCAGGGTCACTCGTCTGTCAAATGTCTCGTTATGTATGGAAGGAAACGAACATATTGAAAGTTTTCTTTTTTCTTTTTTCTTTTTTTATATTTTTTTTTAGGTTTTAATTTATTTTTTAAAATGTATTTATTTATTTATTTTTTTTAAAGTGTTCATTGTTGATTGTATTTGACACACACGCAATCAATAACAATTAATAGTTTAAACAAATTTGAATGTATACACACACACACACACCACTCACACACACACACACACACACACACACACACACACACACACACACATGTACTCACACAGAAGTGACATCGCTAAGAATACATGTATGTGCTCATACCACCACCATCAGTGACACCTAACTGAGTGATGTTGGATTTGTGAACTGTGCTTCCTCTTCTTCCTCTTCCTCCTCCTCTCATCACTGATGATAGTTGGTGATTGGTAGGTTTTCATCCTCCTCCTCATCTTCATCCTCTTTATTATTTCTTCTTCTTCTTCTTTTTCTTCTTCTTCTTTTTCTTCTTCTTCTTCTTCTTCTTCTTCTTTTTCTTCTCCTTCTTCTTCTTATTGTCCTTCTTCTCTTCCTCCTCCTCCTCTCTCCTCCTCCTTCTCTTCCTCCTCCTCCTCTTCCTCTTCCTCCCCCTCTTCCTCCTCCTTTTCATCCTCTTCTTACTCCTCCTTTTCATCCTCCTCTTCATCATCCTCTCAACACTGACGGGGACTGGATGTAAAAAAGCACAAGAAGCACTTATTCCATTATCCTCGATATAAAAAAAAAAATCTGAAATTCCTCTTCTTCCTCCTCCTCCTCCTCTTCCTCCTCCTCTTCCTCCTCACTATTATTATTTCTTCTTATTGTCCTTCTCTTCCTCCTCCTCTTCCCCCCTCCTCTCATTCTCTCTTTTTCTCTTCTCTCTTCTTCTTCTTCTTCTTCTTCTTCTTCTCTTCCTCCTCTCTCTCCTCCTCATTTTTTATTTCTTCCTCTTATTATTATTATTATTATTTTATTATCATTATCTTCTTCTCTTTCTCCTCCTCCTCCTCCTCATTATTATTATTTCTTCTGCTTATTATTATTATTATATATTGTTGTTGTTGTTGTTGTCCTTCTCTTCCTCCTCCTCCTCCTCCTCCTGCTCTCATTACTGATGATGGTGGTAATGGTGGTTGGTGATTGGTGGGTTTTCATCCTCCTCCTCCTCCTCCTCCTTATTAGTATTTCTTCTTCTTATTATTATTGTCCTTCTTTTTCTCCTCCTCTTCATCCTCCTCCTCCTCCTCTTCATCCTCCTCCTCTCATCACTGATGATGGTTGGTGATTGGTGGGTTTTTATCCTCTTCCTCCTCCTCCTCTTCCTCCTCGTCCTCACTATTATTATTATTTCTGATTATTATCATTGTCCTTTTTCTTTCTCTCCTCCTCCTCCTCCTCCTCCTCCTCCTCCTCCTCTTCCTCCTCCTCTTCCTCCTCCTCTTCTTACTCCTCCTCCTCCTCCTCCTCCTCCTCCTCCTCCTCCTCTTCCTCCTCGTCCTCACTATTATTATTATTTCTGATTATTATCATTGTCCTTTTTCTTCTCCTCCTCCTCCTTCTCCTCCACCTTCTCCTCCTCCTCCTCCTCCTCCTCCTCCTCCTTCTTCTCCTCCTCCTCCTCCTCCTTCTCTCCTCCTCCTCCTCCTCCTCCTCTTCCTCCTCCTCCTCTTCCTCCTTCTCCTCCCCCTCCTCCTCTTCCCGAAGCAGTTCTGGGCCGTGGCTCCCCTGCCTCACCTGCTGGCCATGCTGGAGAGGGATTCTCAGCCTGTGGTACGTCGCGTCGTGGAGCTTCTCTTTCCCTCCTTTCTCCCGCTGGACGCAGGGGCTGAGGAGCTAGTCTCTCGCTGTCTGACCCTCGTCCACGCCAACCCCAACGCTGCCCGCGTCTTCTTTCTCGGCGCCCCACGTCACCTGACTCTGAGCGATACAGGTGAGATACAGGTGTGGTGTGTTGTGGTGTGGGGTGTGGTGTGGTGTGTGGTGTGGTGAGTGTGTGTGTTGTGTATGTGGTGTGGTGGTGTGTGTGTGGTGTTGTGTGTGTGTTGTTGTGTGTTTTGTGTGTGTGTGTGTTGTGTGTGGTGGTGTGTGTGTGTGTGTGTGGTGGTGTGTGTGTGGTGTGGTGGTGTGTGTGTGTGTTGTGTGTGTGGTGCTTGCGTCTTTTTCCTCTGCGCTCGCGTCACCTGACTCTGAGCGATACAGGTGAGATACAGGTGTGGTGTGTTGGTGTGGTGGGTGTGTTGTGGTGAGTGTTTGTGTGTGTTGTGTGGTGTGTTGTCGTGTGTGGTGTGTGTGTGTGGGGCGGTGTGTGAGGGGCGTGTGTGTGTGCGGTGTGTACAGTGTTGATTCTAGGGTGCGCCCTTGCGGGATTCCCGCATTTTTTTCAACTTTGCCGCAAAATAATGTGACCAGTGCGCCCTAACGGACGCAAAAAAACTGTGGATAGCGCATATTTGAACAACCAGTGCGCCCCCGCAACTGCCGTTTGTATAGTTTCAAAATAGCGCTACATGCGTTGGTCATTACGTTGATACCCCAGGGACAGCAGGATGCACTGATTAGCACTTACAGTCGTCACAACCATCACAAAGCGGCTGGTCTGACGTCATTGCCCTACTCATTTACGTCATTACGTCATTTTTCGAAGGAGCCGTGACTCCTGAAACAAGTGACGTCATTGTGCTAGAGATCGTTAGTGGAAGGAGTGGCGACCCAGCAGGGTTCAAAGCTAATAGACCGAGTTTTCTAGGCGGTTTTTCAGATCTGGCTAGACAAGTAGCCCATGCTTGGCAACAATAATGATGGCATAGGGTAGACTATCGGCTGGATATCAAAAATGACTTTCTCTCTCTCTCTCTCTCTCTCTCTCTCTCTCTCTCTGCATGGGAGGAAAAAGACTTTGATATTGGATTTCACCTCTTTTCTCATCTAGATCTAAATCTCTCTTTAACAGAAAATCTCTCTCCCTCCCTTCCCCCCCCCCCTCTCTCTCTCTCTCTCTCTCTCCCTCCCTCCCTCCCTCCCTCCCTCCTTCCCTCATGGGGAGGGGGGAGGGGCAAGACTTTGATATTTGCTGTCACCTCTCTTCTCATCTAGATCTAGATCTCTCTCTAACTCTGAAAGTGGAAATACAAAATTGACTTTGACACCCCCCCCCCCTCTCTCTCTCTCTCTCTCTCTCTCTCTCTCTCTCTCTCTCTTCTCCTCTCTCTCTCTCTCTCTCTGCCATATGGGAGGAAAAGGTAAGACTTAGACATTGGCTTTAACCCCTTTTCTCATCTAGATCTAAATCTAGTTCTCCCTCCAACTCTAAATGGAAATACAAAATGGACTTTTGACATCCCTTCGTCCCTCCCCCACCTCTCTCTCTCTCTCTCTCTCTCTCTCTCTCTCTCTCTCTCTCTCTCTCTCTCTCTCTCTCTCTCTCTCTCTCATATGGTAAGGGGGGGGGGGGGGGGGGGGGGTATAAGACAGATTTTGGCTCTTGCCTCTTTTTTCATCTAGATCTAGCTCTCTCTCCAACTCAAATGTGGAAATACAAATTTGACTTTGACTCTCTCTCCTTCCTTCCCTCCCCCCCCCCCCTCTCTCTCTCTCTCTCTTTCTCCTTCCCTTTCCCTCCTCTCTCCTCTCTCTCTCTCTCTCTCTCTCTCTCTCTCTCTCTCTCTCTCTCTTCTCTCTCTCTCTCTCTGTCTCTCTCTCTCTGTATACAAACAATGCATCTCCTCCTGTGTCTATGCAGTATGTATCCCTCCACATCTAAATGTACCACAATCTTCCCCCCCCCCCCCCCCCAACTCTCTCTCTCTCTTTCCTGTGTAAGAAAATCATTTTACAGACCAGCTGCAATACATAAGGTGTATATTAAATACTCTCTGCCTACATACCATCTTGTTTGTTTTGTTTCTCGTTCTTGAAAAATAGTAGAAATCAGAGTACTAACGGTATTATGAGCAAAATATATACTACTTACTACTTGTCCCCTCTTTTATGAAGAGAAAAGGGGGAGGGGGCAAATGCCCCCTTTTTTTCATTTCAGGGGGCCCATGGGCCCCCTTTTTTGAAATCCTAGAATCAACACTGGTGTATGTTGTGTGGTGTTGTGCCTAAGTGGATTAGGCAGGGGAATTGAAGATAATGGGAAAGACCTGGAATGAGTTGAGGTGGCTCGCCCAAGACAGGACTGCCTGGAGGTCCCTTGTTTGTACTGCCTTATGCCCCCCTCAGCGGGGCCACGAGGTGTGAGAGAGAGAGTGAGTGAGGAGTATGCAGGCAGGTGTGTTACAGAAGACGCTTTGTTGTCCACAGTGAAACACATGGCGTTGCTGTGTCGCTACGTGATTGAGAGAGAGAGTGAGTGAGTGAGGAGTATGCAGGCAGGTGTGTTACAGAAGACGCTTTGTTGTCCACAGTGAAACACATGGCGTTGCTGTGTCGCTACGTCCTTGAGAGCGTGAGGGCGATGAACGCCCGGTCCCTAGACGAGAGCAACAAGAGCAGCAGCAGCAACAGCAGCAGCAGCAACAGCAGCAGCAGCACTGGTCAAAGAGGATCGAAGAAGAACGATGTGATGACAACAGGGAACGGGTAAGGCTTGCTGGTTGATCTCTCGCTGGTTGATCTCTTGCTGGTTGATCTCTCGCTGGTTGATCTCTCGCTGGTTGATCTCTTGCTGGTTGATCTCTTGCTGGTTGATCTCTCGCTGGTTGATCTTTCTCTACTGATTATGGTTGAAAGAAGTCTGTCCCGAGCCTAAGGCTCATCAGGCCGGTGCTTATCCCGGTTTCTGTGGCATTAAGCGACTGAGAGTCATAGACTCCCCCCTGGATAGGACGCCAGTCTATCGCAGGGTTAACCCCCAACACAAGGTTGGTACCCCTTTTACACCTGGGTGGGGTGAGAAAATAGCCGTAAAGTGCCTTTTCCAAGGGCACAACGCCATAGCCGAAAGCTGGGATCGAACCCGCAACCTTAAGATTACGAGTCCAACGCCCTAACCACTAGACTACAGCGGGTGCTATGTTTGAAAAAGTAGGGGAGGGGGGTTTGGAGGGGGGCATGGCAGTCGTTTCCTCCCCCTCCCTTTTTCTGCTGCTCTCAGACGCTGGTACTTGAGCCCTGGTGACCTGATCGTAGCTCATGCACTGACCACATGGAAGGGTCTGACTTGGACCTTCAAGACAGCATGGCGGCCTTTCCACTGTTACAGTGGAGAAAAGTGATTTTGATTTCCAGCTTTTCAGTGCTGTGTGGTACGTTTGCGCCATTCTTCAGCGCTCTATTCAGGTGTATTCAATGCAGCGTTCTCTTGTTGTTGTGGAGAAGTGAATTTTAAAGCATATATGTGACGCTCCACCACAAAATGAGTCGCTTAGTACATGACCCACTTTTCCGCTAGGAGCCATTAAAGGCAGGTGGGGTCAGGTTGTCGATTTTTAGATTTTGATTGGTTATAATACTATAACACTTATTCTACCTTGTAGTGAAATATCAAGGCACATTTTTGATTCCTTTTGCCTTTAAATGTATTTTAAAATACCCATGCCTTCATTCTGGCCACCTATTCCGATGCTAAACTTGCCGATTTCTCATTTTGTCATTTCCTGAAGTCTGTCATTTCAAGTTGTAATAACTTTTGACAGAATTGTCCGATATTCAATCTGTTTTTTGTATTGTATAGCCATTCATTGCAGATTAAAACATGTTAATAACAAAAAAATGACATCAAGTGCTATGCGACTCCTGATGCGGTGGAGCGTCACATATCGATATTGTGTAGGAGTTATTAACAGAAAATAACAGCTGGATTGGGTGTTCCTGTCAGGTTTCGCTTCTTTGTTTAGTATTGAGAGTGGTGACTTTTGCGCCTGTGACGTAAATCGACTGCAATTTTCCTTCTGGATTCGGTTTAGTTTGACTTTGTCAAAATCAGGATTGTAATCTTAATTAATGTTTTCATTTTGAAAACTTCCTTCAGTATTTTTGGTATCTAGTCTACGTGTTCCATCACTTTTGAGGGTGTCAAAGTCAGGATTGTAATCTTAATTAATGTTTTCATTTTGAAAACTTCCTTCAATATTTTTGGTATCTACTCTTCGTGTTCCATCACTTTTTGAGAGGTTCAAATTTTGGGGAAAGGCTGGTCAGTTCTGCTGTCTTGCTGTAGGCTAGCGTCGTGCGTGTGTGTGTGTGTGTGTGTGTGTGTGTGTGTGTGTGTGTGTGTGTGTGTGTGTGTGTGTGTGTGTGTGTGTGTGTGTGTGTGTGTGTTGAATGAACAGGCCTGCCACACGCACCACGCTTTGCTTTATTTACATTCGGATGAGACTGTAAACCGAGGCCCCGTGTACTACTCCATGAAAGGCATGCTGTGACATAACTCGTGCTGATTTTCTTGGGCAGGGCAAGGTCCCTGACCAAAGTGAAGAAGAAGAAGAAGACGACAAAGAGGAGGAGGAGGAGTTGAAGCCTGAGACGTTACAAGGATTGCTGGAGGCCATCTTCCTCATGTGGACGGCTGTGGCCAAACAACTGGACATGGTGAGAGAGAGAGAGAGTGAGAGAGAGAGGGTGAGAGAGAGAGAGAGAGAGAGAGAGAGAGAGATTGAGAGAGAGAGAGATTGAGAGAGAGAGAGACAGAGAGAGAGAGAGAGATTGAGAGAGAGAGAGACAGAGAGAGAGAGAGATTGAGAGAGAGAGAGATTGAGAGAGAGAGATTAAGAGAGAGAGAGTGAGAGAGATTGAGAGAGAGAGAGAGAGGAGTGTGAGTGAGAGAGAGATTGAGAGAGAGATTTTATTTATTTATTCTTTTATATCGAGGATAATGGAATGTGCTTTTTTACAGAGAGTGAGAGAGAGTGAACACTGAACTGATTTACTGTACATTGGCCATGGACCACAATACATTTCTTGGGCTTGGGATGGAACAAAGGGATCAGTGAGAGAGAGAGAGAGAGAGAGAGAGAGAAAGAGAAAGAGAGTGAGAGACAGAAAGAGAGATCAAATCAAATCAAATCAAATCAAATCAAAATTTTATTTCCAGTGGTACATTGATTGAGCAATAAATTTGCTTTTTTTTCATCAAGCCATCTATCTGATTTTTTTTTTTAAACCACAGAGACAGAGAGAGAGAGAGATTGAGAGAGAGAGATTGAGAGAGAGAGTGAGAGAGAGAAAGAAAGAGTGAGAGAGAGAGGTGAGAGAGAGAGAAACAGTGCATGATGATGATGATAATGATGACAATAACAATCATGATAATAATGATAACGATGACAATAACAATCATGATGATAATGATAACGATGACAATAACAATCATGATGATAACGATGACAATAACATTCATGATGATAATGATGACAATAACAATCATGATGATAATGACAATAATCATGATGATAACGATGACAATAACATTCATGATGATAATGATGACAATAACAATCATGATGATAATCATAACGATGACAATGACAATCATGATGATAATGATGACAATGACAATCATGATGATAATGATGACAATAACAAATCATGATGATAACGATGACAATAACAATCATAATGATAACGATGACAATAACAACCATGATGATAACGATGACAATAACAACCATGATGATAACGATGACAATAACAATCATGATGATAACAATGACAATAACAATCATGGTGAAAACGATGACAATAACGATCATGATGATAATGATGACAACAATAACGACAACAATATTGTTACAATAACAACATCTGTCGGATAACAATGACAACAATAACAATCATGATGATAACGAAAATAACAATCATGATGATAACGATGACAATAACAATCATGATGATAACCATGACAAATAACAATCATGATGATAACGATGACAACAATAACAATCATGATGATAACGATGACAATAACAATCATGATGATAACGATGACAATAACAATCATGATGATAACGATGACAATAACTAGGTAGCGGCAGCACCGCGCATTTCTGCTACGCACCCTAGGAAAATGCGATTCACTTACTGTCTTCAAACGCTTCTAACTTGAAATCTACTGTATCATTTTGATTTTCATGCATATGAGAATAAAGAGAATTGATTGCTCTTTCATTACGTTGTTTTGTTTTTATTGTACGATTGGAGGTATGAGTATAGCGCGAAGCCGAAAATCGTGAAAAAGGCGAAAAATGCAGAAAATCGTCACTTTTCCGCGAGCTGCGAAATTGCACGGGTTGAAAAAAATCGCTACCGCCTTTGAACAAGTGCACCAAGCCCTTATTAATTATAACGAATAGAAAGATGAAAGCCCAAGCTTTATTTTTATGGGTGCAAATTTATAGTGTTAAAAATTACGTCACCGAAAAATACAATTTAAAACTTCACAAAATATTTCGTCATCCTCTCTCACCTCGCACCCCGCCGTGCAGGGTATCAAACGAAAGCTTAGCCAATCAACTACAAGAATACAACCACCTTTAGGCAAAAGAACCATTCGGCCGAAGGCGGCGAGACTTTTAAAACGCCTCTGATTGGCCAATTCTACACAGGGCATGGTTTCAGGCGATGTCGAAACCAGTGCGGTGAATTTGACGAAACTGCGGCCAGTACTCGCTAAGTAACCCATTATAGACTTTAACAGTTCATTAATAAGTCATTTCTACATCATATCCAATTAGTTCGATGCTTATTTTATGATTATTTTGTTTTTATTTTGATTCGAAGTGTGCAAATGTTTCGCCAAGTCACGGTAGCAGGCCGAATTGAACAGCGTGTCGAGGACCCGATCGCTTTTATCAAAATTAAGTTTTTTCTTGTAAGTCTGCAGTTCAAAATGCACTGCAATCGATAGAATAATACCTAAAGAATATATCTAATTTTTTTCAAGCAAGTCTGATCTCATTTAGTATTTTTAATTAATTTTTTTCTGTACCTGATCTACTACCGGAAGTGACTAAACGAAGCGTAATTCGGAAAAATCGTCTGCTGCAGACTCGGTCGATCCCATCGGAATTGTGTGTGTGTGTGTGTGTGTGTGTGTGTGTGTGTGTGCACGCGCGCGCGCGCGCGCGTGCGAGCGTGTGGTGTGTGTGTGCGCGCGCGCGCGTGTGCGAGCATGTGTGTGTGTGTTTAATTTAAGGCATAAAATTTTAATTTTTAACACTTGGACCAGTGTTAAGACGGTACTGACAGCTGACTGTTTAGACTGATGCATGTGTGTGTGTGTGTGTGTGTGTGGTGTGTGTGTGTGTGTGTGTGTGTGTGTGTGTGTGTGTGTGTGCGCGCGCGCGCGCGCGTGTATGTATATGTGTGTGTGTGTGTGTGTGTGTGTGTGTGTGTTTAAGACATACAATTTTAATTTTTAACACTTGGACTTGAGTCCAAGGCACTCAGTACTGACTGCTCACTGTTCAGACTGCAGGTGTGTGTGTGTGTGTGTGTGTGTGTGTTTTAAGACATAAAATTTTAATTTTTTACACTTGGACTTGAGTGTTTATAAGACAGTACTGACTACTCTTCAGACTAATGCGTGTGTGTGTGTGTGTGTGTGTGTGTGTGTGTGTGTGTGTGTGTGTGTGTGTGTGTGTGTTTAAGACATAAAATTAGATTTTTTAATTTAACACTTGGACTTGGGTGTTATTGCTAATAGGCCTAAGACAATCAGTACTGACAGCTCACTGTTCAGACTAATGCATCATTGATTGCACTGTGTTTGTAACTTTTCATAAAATGTGGGTGGCTTTGAAATAGTTGCATTTTAATGCACATAAAAATAACAGTAAATTTGAATAGTAAAAAACCGCCCCCAAACAGTCATAAAAAGATATGCAACAGACTTAGTAATCAGCAGGATACTGGTCTACACACACACACACACACACACACACACACACACACACACACACACACACACACAGACACACACACACACACACTCTTATTCAGTTCACATACTCACACTGCATTTATATATAGATTATATGCATATTAATTTAACATTTCAGAGGATGATACCTATACTGATCTGGAAAAAAAGCATTCTTTGCCCAAGGGAAAAAAAAAACCAGACTAATTTTTAGTCACAAGCTTATGTTACAGATGCAACTTCTGAAACAATTGGGTGGGAAGACATGCGCTGAAACTGAAACATTTTTGCATACATTCTGTGGTGGAGTCCCAGAGCACAAAATTAAAGACTTTTGCCTTTTGTTTTGTTGTTTTTTTGTCCCCAATAGCTATTTTTGTTGTTGCTTTTTCTTCACCTGGGGGTCATGCAGAATTTTCTTTGTTCGCTTTCTTGTTTTGTTTCTGTTTTCTGTTGTTGCTTGTTCCCCATCTGGGAATCACAGTGAGATTGAGAATCAAGTACACACTGGATGAGAAAAGTTTGTGTCTATGACTGTTTTTAAGTGCCTCGCCGCATAGGCAGCCATTCTTCTGAGGGGGTTTTGCTTTAATGTTTTTTTCCTTGGTTTTGCTTTTTGTTTTGTTGTTTTTTCCCCCAATAGTTCAAAGCACACACACACACACACACGCACGCACGCACGCACGCATGCATGGATGCATGCGCCCATATGCACATGTATGCACCTACAATATCATGAATATGTATGTAAAATAATGCCAAAAACTAGTGTCATTTTGCTGGAAAATGAATTCCAACAAAACCTTTTTATCACAAAGCAACTTTGATTTCATGTGGTCCAGAACTGTTGCAGGGTCATGTCGGGTCACATCATTTTCATTATAAATTATGGTTACATAACACCTTTTAACAATTTTTTTTCTTGTCCTTGAGAATATTTTAAATCAAATAATGTCAACCTTTAAAGCACAACATAAACAATATTCTGTCCAAATTTGAAGTAATTTGGTTTATTTATTCAGAAGTTATGACTTTTTTTGTAATTTTTAAAAAATGTGAGGTCCGCACTGGTCATTTTGGCCTTTTCTCCAACTTTGAAGCAAAATAACTGCTAAAGGGATGAACTGACCACTCCTAAAAAAATTAGGCTAAATCTGTATGTATATAGAAATAGATACATACAATTTCAAGAGAATTGATTGAAAAATCTTGAAACTGATGGACTCCAAACATGGTACTTTGTGAAATTTCGCACATTTCGAAAATGGGTTTTTTGCATTTTTGATGCTCCATAACTTTTTTTCTACCAACCAGATTCTTTTCATTTTTGGTTTTCATGTTCTCTGTGGTAAATAAAAGAACTGTTTGAATGTTTTCAGAGTGTGCCTTATTATTTGCAAGAAATATGATCATTCAAAGTTGGCCAATTATTTGTTTTCCGCGCACTTCACAGTAGCGTCAAAATTCAAAAGGCCATATCTCAAAAACTATTTAAGATATCAGGCTGATTTTTTTTTGTTATGTTTCTTTTGATAATATCTTCACTTCTAAAGCAAAAAAAGGGCCATAATTCCATTAAAAAATTTTTGCTGCCGCTACCTACAATAACAATCATGATGATAACGATGACAACAATAACAATCATGATGATAACGATGACAATAACAATCATGATGATAATGATGACAACAATAACAATCATGATGATAACAATGACAATAACAATCATGATGATAACGATGACAATAACAATCATGATGATAACGATGACAACAATAACATGATGATAACGATGACAATAACAATCATGATGATAACGATGACAACAAAAACAATCATGATGATAACGATGACAACAATAACAATCATGATGATAACGATGACAATAACGATCATGATGATAACGATGACAATAACAATCATGATGATAACGATGACAATAACGATTATGATGATAACGATGACAACAATAACGACAACAACATCTGTCATCACCAGGCGGAACATTCGGACCTCAAGCAGTCCATCATGAAGAAGTTGAGCGTGACGGTGTCAGAGGTCATCAAGGTCACCCAGAACCCCAAGGTCATAGCGCTGGCGGTGGAGATTGCGGGCTATCTTCCCGCTAAAGCCGTGCCCACTGTCAGGTATTGGAATGGCGCGGTGTGTGTGGGTGTCTGTATCTGTGTGTGGGTGTCTGTGTGTCTCTGTGTGTGTGTCTGTGTATGTGGGTGTCTGTGTGGGTGTCTGTGTGTCTCTGTGTGTGTGTCTGTGTATGTGTGTCTCTGTGTGTGTGTCTGTGTATGTGGGTGTCTGTGTGGGTGTCTGTGTGTCTCTGTGTGTGTGTCTGTGTATGTGGGTGTCTGTGTGGGTGTCTGTGTCTCTGTGGGGGGGGGGTGTCTGTGAGGGGGGGGTGGGGGTGGAGGAGGGGAGGGTGTCTGTGTGTGAGGGGGGGGTGGAGGAGGGGAGGGTGTCTGTGTGTGAGGGTCTGTGTGTGTGTGTGTTTGAGGGGGGGGGGGGGTCTGTGGGGAGGGGTGTGGGGGGGGGGAGTGTGTGTATGTGTGTGTGTCTGTCTCTGTGAGTGTCTGTATGTCTGTGTGTGTCTCTGTGTGTGTGTGTGTGTGTGTCTCTGTGTCTGTATGTCTGTCTGTGTGTGTGTGTCTGTGTCTGGGGGGGGGGGTGTCTGTCTGTGTCTCTGTGTGTGTGTGTCTGTGTCTGTGGGGGGGGGGGGGGGGGGTGTCTGTGTGTGTGTCTGTGTTTCTTTTCTTTCTTTTTTGTTGTTGTTCCTCAGCTATCTCCCTGCTAAAGCTGTGCCCACTGTCAGGTATTGGAATGGCGGGGTCCCTATGTCCACTCTGTTACAAATCAATCAATCAATCTCTCTCTCTGTGGCAGTGGCAGGTGTGTGAGCACAATCAATCAATCTCTCTTTCTCTCTCTTCTCTCTCTCTCTCCTCTCTCTCTCTCTCTCCCTCTCTCTCTCTCTCTCTCTTCTCTCTCCTCTTCTCCTCTCTCTCTCTCTCCTCTCTCCTTCTCTCCTCTCTCTCTCTGTCTCTCTCTGTGACAGTGGCCTTGGTGTGAGCACAATCAATCATCCAATCTCTCTCTCTCTCTCTCTCTCTCTCTCTCTCTCTCTCTCTCTCTCTCTCTCTCTCCTCTCTCTCCCTCTCCCTTCCCTCTCCTCTGACAGTGGCCTGTGTGTGAGCAAGCTGAAACGCATGCAGCAGCAGCAGCAGCAGGACAGCAGCTGCCCCGAAGGGGACTACAGAGAACAATCAATCAATCAATCAATCAATCTCTCTCTCTCTCTCTCTCTCTCTCTCTCTCTCTTCTCTCTCTCCTCTCTCTCTCTCTCTTCTCTCTACTCTCTCCTCCCTCTCTCTCTCTCTCTGTCTCTCTGTGACAGTGGCCTGTGTGTGAGCACAATCAATCAATCAACCAATCTCTCCCTCTCTCTCTCTCCCTCTCTCTGTGACAGTGGCCTGTGTGTGAGCAAGCTGAAACGCATGCAGGAGCAGCAGCAGGAGGAGGACAAAAGCTGCCCGGAAGGGGACTACTACAGAGAACTGCTGGAGGCCCTGTGTCTTTGGAACAGGGTGCCCCAGGTGCTCCACAGGATCTCCCTCTGGCTCACCCCCACCCCCACCCCCACCCTGCCGCCAGCCTCCTGTGCTACGCCGTCGGAAGAGAGGAGGAGGAAGAAGGAGGAGAAGAAGAAGGAGAAGAAAGTGAGTGTAGTAGGAGGGAGGAGGAGGAGGAGAGATGAGTGGGTTAGTAGTAGGAGAAGGAGGAGGAGGAGAAAGTGAGTGGGTAGTAGTAGAGAAGGAAGGAGGAGAAAGTGAGTGGGGTAGTGGTAGGAGGAGAAGGAGGAGGAGAGAGTGAGTGGGGTGTAGTAGGAGGAGAGGAGGAGGGAGTAGTGGGAGAGGGGAGAGAGAAGAGGAGAGGGTGAGGAGGAGAGGAGGGAGGAGTGAGTGGAGTAGAGGAGAAGGAGGAGAAGAAGGAGAGAGAAGTGAGTGGGGTAGTGGTAGTAGGAGAAGGAGGAGGAGAGAGAGTGAGGGTGGTGGTAGTGAGAAGGAGGAGAAGGAGGAGGAGAGAGTGAGTGGGGTAGTAGTAGGAGAAGGAGGAGGAGGAGAAGAAGGAGAAAGAAGAGTGAGTGAGGGGTGAGGAGAAGAGAGGAGAGAGGGAGGGTAGGAAGGAGAGAAGGAGGAGGAGAGAGTGAGTGGGGTAGTAGTAGGAGAGGAGGAGGAGAGAAGGAGAAGAAAGTGAGTGGGGTAGGAGAGAGGAGAGAGAAAGGAGAAAAGTGAGGGTAGTGGTAGGAGGAGAAGAAGAAGAAAGTGAGTGGGGTAGTAGTAGGAGAAGGAGGAGAAGAAGGAGAAGAAAGTGAGTGGGGGTAGTGGTAGGAGGAGAAGGAGGAGGAGAAAGTGAGTGGGGTTGTGGTAGGAGGAGAAGGAGGAGGAGAAAGTGAGTGGGGTAGTGGTAGGAGGAGAAGGAGGAGGAGAAAGTGAGTGGGGTAGTGGTAGGAGGAGAAGGAGGAGAGAAAGTGAGTGGGGTAGTGGTAGGAGGAGAAGGAGGAGGGGAGAGGGAGAGGGGAGGGAGGAGGAGGAGGGGGAGAGGGAGGAGGGAGGAGGAGGATGAGAGGGAGGGGAGGGAGAGGGAGAAGGGAGGGGGAGGGAAGGAGGGAGAGTGAGGAGAGGAGGAGAGGAGAGGGAGAGAGGAGGGAGGAGAGAGGGGAGGAGGGAGGGAGGGAGGGGGGAGGAGAGAGAGGAGAGAGGGGGAGGAGGAGGAGATGAGAGGGGGAGGATGAGAGAGAGGAGAGAGAGGGGGAGGGAGGAGAGAGAGGGGAGAGAGAGAGGAGGGAGGAGGAGGGCGAGGGATGAGTGAGGAGAGGAGAGAGAGGAGGAGGAGGAGAGAGGAGAGAGAGAGGGAGGAGAGGAGGAGAGGGGAGAGAGGGGAGGGGGAGAGAGGGGAGGAGAGAGGGAGAGGAGTGAGAGAGGGGAGGAGGGGAGGGGTGGAGGGAGGGGAGAGTGAGAGGAGGGAGGAGAGGGATGAGGAGAGGAGGAGAGAGGGGAGAGGAAGGAGGGGAGGATGGGAGAGAGAGGTGAGAGAGGAGAGGGAGGGGAGGAGAGGAGGGAGAGGAGGGAGAGAGGGAGGAGGGGAGAGGAGAGAGGGAGGAGGAGAGGAGAGGAGGAGGGAGAGGAGGGAGAGAGGGAGGAGAGGGGGAGGGAGGAGGAGGAGGAGGGGAGAGGGGGGAGAGGGAGTGAGGGGAGGAGGGGAGAGGAGGAGGAGGGGAGGAGAGGAGAGGAGAGGGGAGGGAGAGGGGAGGAGAGGAGGGGAGGAGGAGGAGGGAGAGGGAGGGAGGAGAGAGAGGGAGGAGGAGGAGGGGGAGGGGAGGAGAGAGGAGGGAGGGGGAGGGGAGAGGGAGAGGGAGGGGAGGAGGAGAGAGGGAGGAGAGGGAGAGGAGGGAGGGGGAGGGAGAGAGAGGGAGGGAGAGAGAGGAGAGAGGAAGGAGAGGAGGAGGGGAGGGAGGAGGGAGAGGAGGAGGAGGGGAGGGGAGAGAGAGGGGAGGAGAGAGGGAGAGAGGAGTGGGAGAGAGAGAGAGGTGGGGGGGGGAGGAGAGGAGAGGGGGAGAGGGGAGAGGAGGGAGGGGAGGAGGAGGAGGGAGAGGGGGGAGGGGGGGAGAGGGAGAGGGGAGGGAGGAGAGGAGAGGGGGGAGGGAGGGAGGAGGAGAGGAGGAGAGGGGAGGGAGAGGAGAGGGGGGGGAGGGGGAGGGAGGGAGGAGGGGAGAGAGAGAGAGGAGGGTGAGGAGAGGAGGGAGGAGGGGGAGGAGGAGGAGGAGGGAGAGGAGGGAGAGGGAGAGAGGGAGAGGGAGGGGGGGGAAGGGGAGGAGGGGGGGAGGGGGGGAGGGAGAGGGAGAGGAGGGGGAGAGAGGGAGGGAGGGGGAGAGGAGAGGGGAGGGGGAGGGGAGAGGAGAGGGAGGAGGAGGGAGGGGAGAGGGGGAGGAGGAGGGAGGGGAGGGGGGAGGGGAGGGAGGAGGGGAGAGGGAGAGAGGGAGAGGAGGGAGGAGGGAGAGAGAGAGGAGGAGGAGGAGGAGAGGAGGAGGGGAGGAGGAGTGGAGGAGGAGGAGGGAGGGGGGGAGGGAGAGAGGGGTGAGAGAGGGAGGGAGGAGGAGGAGGGGGGAGGGAGGGAGGGGAGGGAGAGGGAGGGGAGAGAGGGAAGGGAGGGAGGAGGGAGGGGAGGGGGAGGGAGGGGAGGGAGAGTAGGGAGAGGAGGGAGGGAGGGAGAGGAGGGAGGAGGGAGGAGGAGGGAGGAGGGAGGAGAGGAGGGGGGGAGAGGGGAGAGAGGGGGAGAGGAGAGGGAGGAGGGGAGGAGAGAGGAGCGGAGGAGGAGGGGAGGAGGAGGGGGGGGGAGGGGGAGGAGAGAGGGAGAGGAGAGGAGGGGAGGAGAGGGGGGAGAGGAGAGGGAGGGAGGAGGGGAGGGGGGAGAGGAGAGGGGAGGGGGAGAGGAGGAGAGGGGGAGAGAGGGGAGAGGAGGGAGAGAGGGAGAGAGAGGAGGGGGGGGGAGAGAGGAGGAGGAGGAGAGAGAGGAGAGAGAGGGGGAGAGAGGAAGGAGGGGGAGGGAGGAGGAGAGGGAGAGAGAGGGAGGGAGGAGGAGGAGAGGAGGAGGAGAGAGGGAGGAGAGGAGGGAGAGAGGAGAGAGGAGGAGAGAAGGAGGAGGAGGAGAGAGGAGGGGAGAGGGAGGGAGAGGGGGGAGAGGAGAGGTGG